>JAJMJU010000023.1:0-170947 GCA_030563705.1 Australozyma bambusicola | reverse complement strand
ATCATAATTCTGCAACCGTAATAAGGACCAGGCTCCTAAATTCAGAGCATGTACTCAGGGACCGTGTCTAACCAGCCCATATTTTTGTGCCCGTCCTGCTATTTTATTTGGCGAGATACTAATTTTGCAAAGCTGCAGAATCTAAGAATGATCATAATTGTATGACCGTAATAAAGAACAGGCTCCTAAATTTAGAGCAGATACTCAGGGACCGGGTCTAACTAGCTCATATTTTTGTGCCCGTCTTGCTATTTTATTTGGCGAGTTACTAATTTTGCAAAGCTGCAGAATCTAAGAATGATCGTAACTCTATGACCGTAATAAAGAACAGGCTCCTAAATTTAGAGCAGATACTCAGGGACCGGGTCTAACTAGCTCATATTTTTGTGCCCGTCTTGCTATTTTATTTGGCGAGTTACTAATTTTGCAAAGCTGCAGAATCTAAGAATGATCGTAACTCTATGACTGTAATTCTGAGGACGCCCCTAAATTCAGAGCGTATACTCAGGGTCCGGGTCTAACGAGCCCATATTTTTGTGCCCGTCCTGCTATTTTATTTGGCGAGATAATAATTTTGTAACCAGTATATTTTATGGACGATCGTAAGACTAGAATCTTTATTGTCACTGGTTCCTTAAATTCTGCTTGTGTAGTTTTGTTTGTGTTTTTTAAGTGTCCTGCAATTATTAATGGAGAGTTAAAGTTATAGTTTTATACCTTAAAGAAAATTTTTAAAGAATGTTTATTTTTTGTATATGCTTGTGAGAAGTGCGACATATTAGGTGTACGGTTGTGGTACGGGTGTCAAATATCTGGTGTACGGTTGCGGTACGGATGTCAAATTTCTGGTGTACGGTTGCGGTACGGATGTGAAATTGCTGGTGTACGGTTGCGGTACGGATGTCAAATATCTGGTGTACGGTTGCGGTACGGATGTTGAGTTAAGCTGCATAGCGGTAATAGCTGGTGTACGGTTGCGGTACGGATGTGGAGTTAGGCTGCATAGCGGTAATAGCTGGTGTACGGTTGTGGTACGGGTGTCAAATTTCTGGTGTACGGTTGCGGTACGGATGTCAAGAGCCTGGTGTACGGTTGCGGTACGGATGTGGAGTTAGGCTGTATAGCGGTAATAGCTGGTGTACGGTTGCGGTACGGGTGTGAAAAGTCTGGTGTACGGTTGCGGTACGGATGTGGAGTTAAGCCGCATAGCGGTAATAGCTGGTGTACGGTTGTGGTACGGGTGTCAAATATCTGGTGTACGGTTGCGGTACGGATGTCAAGAGCCTGGTGTACGGTTGCGGTACGGATGTGGAGTTAAGCTGCATAGCGGTAATAGCTGGTGTACGGTTGTGGTACGGGTGTAAAAGGTTTGGTGTACGGTTGAGGTACGTTTTTTTTTTTAATTGTGCATTTATTACTGCATTATTTAGTAGGGAAAAGATCTACGATCTGAAAAACCCGTTCTTATGATTCTAAACGTCTGTGGATCGGGTACTAGTACTCGGTTCTGTAAAGCGTTCGATAATAGTTCAAGACCAGTGTTAAACGTGAGTGTGTGAACGGCTCCATCGGCGCCCGGCGGCCGTCGACGGATGCGTTGTATGTACGGGTTTTTTGGTAATTAGGTGAGTACTTAAAAGAGGTGTACGGATGCAATTTATTGTGTAGTTGTTTGGACAGAAGCTTAGTAGGCCATTATGTTATGATTTGAATAAAAGAATTGAAAATAATATGAATGAATCTTTACAAAGTTTGGGAAGATGTTAGTTGCATGGTTAGAACGACGGTTTGCAGATATTTGTAACACGCACTTATCAACTGATTTCAAATGTGAGTATTTGGATATAAAACCTTTATAAATTGTTGTTGTATTTGGCTTAAGGATATGAAAATTATATTTGGCCATCTGTATTCGAGCATTTCCCGCTTGCTCAGGGTTCATCAATGTACTTGAAAATGAGTCCCATGTAGCAGATTAGCGAGCAATACATGCACTGATCGCCTTTTATTCTTTTTAATCATTGACGATTATCGACTTTATATGAATTTTCATCATGTATTCTGCGAAATATTTATATTTTAATGTGTTGTCATATTGTTATTTTTTTTAGAAAACTATAACGTGACTTCATATTTACAAAATTCATCCATGTGTAAAAGTGGACATTATATAATAATATTAAGAACAATATTCTTTTGATTAATTTTAAAGTGTTGCTGTTTGGTAAAATCTTTTAACTTAAACTCGTGTGTTTACTAAATCAATGTGGCACGGATTTAATGCACTGGTGTTCAATAGATCTGGATACTGCTGCTATGTTTTTAACTACTCGGATAAGGGATTAAGATATAGACCTTGGAAAATAATAGGGACTGATAGTTTGATTGATGTATGAATCTTGAAACACTGAGCAAAATTGGTGGCAACAAGTTTCTTACAACTTGTCAACATTGACTGAACAAAATTATGGAATAAAACCTTAAAATTTGTATCAATACTGGCTCACAGAAGGTAATTATGCCTCCACGAAAGCTCTATACGTTATGAATGTCTGATCCAAGGACAATGATTCCAACTCGATTTCGGTATTAGGTGCAACAAAAAATACATGGCCAGCTTCTATAAATTTTGGAGAAGAATCTCCTTTAATGGAAATCTTGCCTCTACCATTCGTTGCAATAACGATTGAGGGACCTGTAAACCCATCAAATTCTTGTTTCTTTCCTGCTCCAGGCTCAAAGACCGTTTGCACGACAGAGAATTCAGCAATTGGTGGATCATACAAAACTGACTTGACTGCATCGCCTCTTGATTTTTTAAATGACAAAAGTGGCATTTTTTGTTTCTCCACTGAGCCATAGTTGTAAGTCAACATATCAACAAGGTTATCGACATCCTTGAATTTTGGGGTAAAGCCAGCTCTAACGACATTATCAGAGGCTGCCATACATTCGATTATATCTCCACTGATGTATGCGTGAGGATCCTTGGCTTGCAAAAACATGGCCTCTCCTGCTTTTAAATGGACGTGATTTAACATCAAACATCCACAGAAAAGACCAATATCTTCTGGAAATTGTTTGTCTAATCTCACAATAAGGTCAGCCAAACCCGACGATAACAGATCAAACGTAGAAGGGTCGCTAGAAGCTCTTTCAACCAAAGCAGCAGCCTTCGTGGCAATGACAGATTCTTGTGTGTTCATCAACTTTCCAAATATCTTCTGTAATATTTTTCTGTTAGAACGATCAGCATCGCTCCCAGTCACAGTAACACTTTGAATTCCGTTACAAAATTCTTCACTGAGGCTGGCTCCTAAAATCTCTGCGAACTCTGGAATGCTTTTAATGGAAGCTGCAATCTCTTCTAATGGTTTGAAACCACAAAACCCTTCGAATTCGGTAACAGCAATGGCCATCTCAGGTTTGTGATTGTCGTCTGGATAGTTTTTGGGGTCCACGGAATGAAGCTTTTTGGCCAAAGCTTTGTCAGGATGAGCTTGAATAGATAAAACCTTTTCAATCGACAAGACTTTAAACAAAAATGGCAACTCCTTATCGGATCCAAACTTTTTAATTACGCTTTCGTGCAAGTATCTTGATGGATCATCAGTCACCACATCTCTCAAAACTTTGCCCTCTAATGAAGGTTCGCCCACGACCTTCGATGGAACAGAGGGATGAGTTCCCATCCAAAGCTCTGCATAGGGCTTAGATTCGTCAATCTGAATGTTTGGATTAGAACTGGAGGCGAAACGGGCTACCGCAGAGGTTGAGCCTACCTTACCCCAGTCGTAGTTTTGGAAACCACAATCAATTCTAAAGAGACCTGGCATAGCAAAGAAGCAAGAATGAAGAGTTTGGTTATGCAAAAATGCCTAGTTTTCTTGTTACCAGAAAAAACAAACGAAAACGTGTGAGCCTTAATTATTGACGTGTTCCTTATACACATACACTCTCCTGTGTACAAAGACGCGAGGGCTTGACCCGAACTGATTCCATCGAAAGATATGGCAGAATTGGTTGAAACGAAAGATGGGGTAAGGATATCTGTATTGGCAAACATCCGGGGTGCTGCAAGTATTAGCATTTCCGATTATTGTACACTTAGGGCTCGGTGTACACTTAACGGTCAAGAGAACTATTTTGGGAAGCCGCTCATTGTGCTCGGTAAAAATGTAACTTTAATGGAACATTGTCTAATAGAGCCTCCGAATAACATCGGAAGCGGGGACACACCTCTGCAAATGGTGGTGGGTAATTTCTCTACAATAGGGAAGCGCACTGTTGTTCGGCTGTCACTTATCGGAAATCGTGTTCACGTGGGATCAAATTGTTATTTGGGTGAGCATACTGTCATCAACGATTGTTGTATTATCGAGAGTAATGTGACGATACCTGCGAGGTCAGTGATTCCCCCATATAGTAAGGTTCGACAAAGCCACACTAGCACTGTTGAAATAGAGCAGCTCAGCGCAGCCTACAGGCGGGTTTTGGAGGTAAATTCACATTTTTTAACGTATATTAAATAGAAAAAGAAGGTAAGGAAGAACTATAGTATTGCTACATATAGGCACCTCGAGCAACAATATCTGGCGCGTAATCAGTCAGTTTTGGATGAATCAAGTCCAATAAGAACACCTCTCCGACCACTGTTGTTATTGTTTCGGCGGGAAATCAGCTTTAGAATCAGGAGTACGGTGTAAACGAAAAGTAAGGCTAAGAAATAACCAAAAAACCCATATTGATGAACATAATCAACCGCTCGCAAGTATCTATGATACGGGCTTCTCACTAGCTTCGAGGAAAAATTCTTAGATTTTGCGGTCTTCAGGAGGCTTGGGCTTAGAAGATACTTCAAAACTTCTCTGAAATGTTGCAGGTTTGACTTAAGGGGAGAACCATCGAGGTTTTGATCCCAGTATTTGAAAAGGCTCTTAGTTACGATGATGGTGTCGCCAGGGACGTATTTCCTACCGTTTATGTTAAAGCCACAGTACTCAGCAAGAACTGGGTAGTGCGCAAGATCGATATACGTGAAGGTCACGTCATTACGATGGAATAGATGCGGAATGAGCTTTCTCATTCGCAGAATGATTGTGATCGAGTCTGCATTACTCTCCTTAAGTTTAGCCACGTCAGCCAATTTAGCGACTCTCTCTTTCATAAGTTCGCCGTGAAAATATTCCTGTTTTTCAAGATGGTGCTGGTGCGACACCATAGAGATGTTTTGTAAGATTTCTTCTAGCTCTCTCTGATTCTCGGAGTTAATAAATGTTATTGCAACCTTATCATCTCGATCTTCCTCTGAGCTAGCACTGTTCTTGCTAAAATAAAATTTAAAATTGTGTGGTGTAAGTTCGCCAAACATAGGCTTAGCATTCTTCTGAATGAATTTTCGAATTTTGTCGGGCATTCGCGTGTCCTCGAGCGCGAAACTTTGAAAGATGACTGGCACTAGAGAATTAGTCTTGAATATGTAGATGGTTGGCTTCAAAGTGAGTGAAGCACTTAGATGCATCTTCCTGTCGAATGTCCTCAGCGTGAACGTGCTATCCTGATTAACGTATTCTACTAAAGCCAAGGATTCTTTTTCAACGACTTTATCTAATTTGTCACTATTCGAGGCGTAAAGGTCAATATCAAACGGCAATTGTGTCACCATTTCTAGTAAATAAGGCATGATTGATTTATCTTCTGGGGAAACGGATTTTTTGTCGTAAGAAAAGACCACCGCTATTTTGTTATCGAGAGGATAATCTACGCCCTTAAAGTCTTTGGGCAATTCTGGGGTGATCACGTTGAGGTCTTGCAAATCGCTGGTATCAACTTCCTCATATTTGCAGTTCAAACTTAATTTATTCACGAAAGCTTTCATCCGAGATAAATCCAAACCGCCTTCACTTGGATAGTCAAATCTAATGCGCCCAGCCTCTTTTGGTACAAACATGACATATTTTGGCGACAAGGATTTGCTGTCTTTTGCTAATTGCGGGAAGCCCAAATTCTTACACAACACAGGTTGCGAGTGGCAATTAACGTGGGCGGTTCTCGAATAACTAACGACAAGATTCGATAATTTTTCCCATTTTTGCTTATGCTCTACACAGTCCAAACAGGAGTCAGGGAATGTTGTCTTGTAATCGTCATCCGAAGCAGAAAAAAGAGCAACGAAGTAAGGCTCACTAGCCTGCCCTGAAACTACTTTGAGACCGAGATCTACGTCCATTTGCTCCGAAGCACTAGGAATGTCAACTGTTCCAGACTTAAACTCCGCGACAGAGTTGACTAAGTACTTTTTGAAGTTGCCAACTGTGCGTGACAACGCTCGTGGGTATGTATCTATATGCTTACCAACGGTGACACCATCCCTGATTACAGGTGCGTAAAGTCTTAGGTTCGGGTAGTAGCTAATGCCTTCACGTTCGCATAGATCTCCGCTTTCAACACAATTCACTTGTCTCATGCGTATGCCCAATTCATCCTGTTGTGCTGCAGAAGACACGAATGCCTCTTTCCATACAGGTGCCAATTCCTTACAATGAGAACAGTAAGGAGAGTAGAATTCTACGAACGTTAGCTGGCTCGTTACGGTTGAGTCAAAATCCCCAGAGGTCAATTCGTCAGGCAACTGGTTTTCATCTGTTTTTGGTTCTGGCGGTACACCAGGAGGTGCAGCGAGAGAACTACGTGTGTGAAGAAATAAGATAATTCCTATCAAAAGCTTCATCTTAGTTGTTACAAAAGGTTGGAGAGGTTGTAGTCTCTTAAGTCACTCCGAGGATTAGTCACGTGACCTTTGTGAACTTGAACGAGTACGGATTGAATCAGAAGACGAGGATATGATATCTAGGGTAGAAATCCAAAAGAATTCAAGGGGACCAGTTTTAACATATAGTGAGTACGGTTCGAATTTATTTAGGGCTTTCGAAAGACAAACAATATGAATAGTCGGTCTTCGACCTTTCGCGAGCCAAAAAAAAAGAATAAAAGAAAGGGAAAAGTAGTCGTAATATTTTAAGTGATGCAAAAATGTATTCGTAACTATGAGCTTTAGTAAATACTCATCCTGCGTTTCGTTCTATAATCAAACGACTAGTTGCGTACCTTTTATTATTAATCTATGAGGACAGCAAATAGCTATTTCCAATTTAATAGAGAATTCTCGATGATTTATTCAAAGTTGAATTCGTTTCCTGCCTCTTTAATATCTCCCGCCTCTCGCTAAAGCATTAATTCTGTTCTACTATATCATGCTCCTGTACGTAAACCACACAACGTTTCAACCATTCTCTTAGATTTTACTAAGCTTGATCACTACACAATGTCGGACAACATGCAAGTTGATTCGCCAGAGATTGACGAGAGCTTGTACTCAAGACAGCTCTACGTCTTGGGAAAAGATGCAATGCTTAAAATGCAGCACGCAAACGTTTTGCTAATTGGATTAAAGGGCCTCGGTGTGGAGATTGCAAAGAACATTGCCTTGGCAGGTGTCAAGTCTTTAGCCTTGTATGATCCTCTGCCCGTGGAATTGAAAGATTTATCAACCCAGTTTTTCCTCTCAGAAAAGGACGTCGGCTCGCTGACCGCCCAGGCTACCATTGAGAAGTTACTGGAATTGAACCTGTACGTTCCAATCTCGGTGGCCCCTGACCTTTCCGAGGCGACCCTTCGCCAGTTCAAATGCATTGTAGCAACGAATTTGTCGATTGAAGAACAGTGTCGCATCAACGACTTCACACATGAGAATGACATCGGCTTTATCTCCGCTGACGTGAGGGGATTGTTCGGCTCCTTGTTCGTAGACTTTGGCGAGGAGTTCGCAGTTTTAGATCAAACTGGCGAGGAACCATTATCTGGAATTGTTTCTGATATCGAACCCAATGGAACAGTCACAATGCTTGACGACAACAGACATGGATTGCAGGATGGCGATTATGTCAAATTCTCCGAAATTGACGGCATGCCAAAGTTGAATAACGGTACTCCTCATAAGATTGAGGTCCTTGGACCGTATGCTTTCAAGATCTCCATTGACGATAGCTATGGAAAGTACGTTAAGGGAGGCTTATATCAACAAGTGAAAATGCCCACTAAAATGTCCTTCAAATCGCTCAAGAGCCAGCTTAGCGAGCCAGATTTCGTATTTTCAGATTTTGCAAAGTTCGATCGTCCCGCACAACTCCACTTGGGTTTCCAGGCAATCCAAGCATTTCAAACAAGACACCAGGGTCAGTTGCCCCGTCCACATAATGAAGAGGATGCCAATGAGGTTTTTAGATACACAGAGGAATTACAGCTGCAATTTCCTAAGGTTTTAGGGGGCGCTGATGTTGACGCTAAGTTAATTCGTGAGTTGGCCTTCCAAGCTGCGGGTGATCTTCCAGGGATGGTTGCTTTCTTTGGTGGATTGACTGCCCAAGAGGCCTTGAAGTGTTGTTCCTCTAAGTTTGGACCTATAAAGCAATTTTTGTACTTTGACTCGTTGGAGTCGCTTCCCTCCAACGAAGCTTATCCAAGAAATGCTGACACAACGAAACCATTGGGATCCAGATACGACGGCCAGATTGCAGTTTTCGGCAAAGACTTTCAGCAAGCAATCTCGAACTTGAATGTTTTTCTCGTCGGCTCCGGAGCTATTGGCTGTGAGATGTTGAAGAATTGGGCCATGATGGGATTAGGCTCTGGTCCTAGAGGCAAAATTACGGTCACTGACAACGATTCTATTGAGAAGTCAAATTTAAACAGACAATTCCTCTTCCGTCCTAAGGATGTGGGATCTAATAAATCGGAGGTTGCGGCCAAGGCTGTTCAAGTGATGAACCCAGATTTAGCAGGAAGAATTTTCACTATGACCGATAAGGTCGGCGCGGACACTGAGAATATTTTCAATGCAGATTTCTGGGAAGGTCTCGATTTAGTCACCAATGCTTTGGACAATGTTGAAGCAAGAACTTATGTCGATCGCCGCTGTATTTTTTACAAGAAGCCATTGCTCGAGTCTGGTACTCTTGGCACTAAGGGAAACACACAAGTTGTCATTCCGGGTTTGACGGAGTCTTATTCTTCGTCGCAAGATCCTCCCGAAAAATCAATTCCGTTATGTACTTTGAGAAGTTTCCCCAACAAAATTGACCACACGATTGCGTGGGCTAAATCTTTGTTCCAAGGTTACTTTTCGGATGCGCCCGAAACAGTTAACTTGTACTTAACCCAGCCAAATTACGTAGAGCAAACTTTGAAGCAAAACCCCGATATCAAGGGCGCTTTGACTGAAATTGCAAGTCTTCTCAACAATAGACCATACTCTTTTAACGAGTGCATTACATGGGCCCGTACAGAATTTGAGAAGAAGTATAACCATGACATCAAGCAACTTCTCTTCAATTTTCCGAAAGATGCTGTGACGTCAACAGGAGCCCCATTTTGGTCCGGACCTAAAAGAGCTCCTAAGCCTTTGGACTTCGACATTAATAACAGCGATCACTTGAACTTTGTCGTTGCTGGAGCCAACTTGATTGCTTTTATTTATGGGTTGAAAGATGAAAATGCTTCTTTTAAAGACTATAAGAAGGTTCTTGATGCGTACGTCCCAGAACCGTTCGTGCCCAAGGCTGGTCTTTCGATTGCCACCACTGAGGAGGAGGCCGAGAACCAAGCCAAATCTCTTTCAGGTGCTTTTGAAGAGGACGAGATTAAGAAGATTGCTGCAACAATTCCTGAACCGTCAGCCTTGGCAGGCTATCGTTTGTCTCCAATTGAGTTCGAGAAAGACGACGATACCAACCACCATATCGAGTTCATCACCGCAGCATCTAACTGTAGAGCGATTAACTATGGTATAGAACCCGCTGATGCATCAAGGACCAAGTTTATTGCTGGAAAGATTATTCCTGCAATTGCAACAACCACAACCTTAGTAACGGGCCTTGTCTGTCTCGAATTGTATAAGGTTGTAGCTAAGCACACTGACATTGAGGTTTATAAGAATGGATTTGTTAATTTGGCGTTGCCATTTTTCGGCTTTTCGGAGCCCATGAAATCCACAAAACACTCTTACAACGGTAAGGAATTTGATGCAATTTGGGACCGCTTTGAGATTAAAGGAGACGTAAGTTTGAAAGAGCTCCTTGGACATTTCGAAAAAAATGAGAAGTTAGAAATCTCGATGTTATCCTATGACGTCTCGTTGTTGTACGCCTCTTTTCTTCCTCCAAAGAAAATCAAGGACCGACTTGAGATGAGAATTACGCAATTGATTGAATCAGTTAGCAAAAAGTCTGTCCCAAGTCACGCCAGACACTTGATTTTGGAAATATGCTGCGATGACGAGAATGGCGAGGACGTTGAAGTGCCATACGTTTTGATTAAGTTGTAAAGCCGAGAGAAGAGATTATCTGGCTAACTGACGAGTCCATGAATGACCAATGGTGTGTAATAATGGCTACTGATGCAGTTTTGGATTAGTCAAGTGGGATTTAAAGTAGAATTGTTCGGTCTTCATGAGAAGATTTTTTGGTTAAAATTAACTTGATGAAAACCGCAAGAGTGTTCAGTAAAATCTTTTAACAGACTACTCGAGCCGATTCATTCTATTGTGCGGACTTCGTTTGATTTGCAATTAATAAGTATTGACGCTTTTCTTATTTTATTCTTGTTGCTCAGACAAATCCTACAAGGCCAACCTAAATGCCTGCTTGGTTTTTTTCGTTATATATGTCACTAGAGTCATAAATATTATCCTATTTCTGTTCAGTAAGCTGGTTTAGTGGATAGGCTAAAGGAAGACCATTGCAGGTTTCATTCCCCGGCGTAGTGAGCCATTAACGTCTAAGGGAATTTGAAAATTTAAGAATCTGAGACCTGAGGATGTATTATGAAGCGAAATGGGCCTGGAGACATGAAAATGATAATCTTGTGTACTTGTTTTCAAAAGCAATTTGAACCTATGTTCACGTATAGTATAGTGGCCTGACATGCCTGACCCTTCATAATGGTAACGGCGTAGTTGCTTGTTCGAATCCTGCAAACACTAAAAGAATAGAACCACTCCAAAAAAAATGATATTGATCTCTTTGAAAAATTTGACTTTTTCAGATTCGAAATCTATATGAATATTAATTTATTATATAATCAGTGCATCTGATTATCGAGAATTAATCTTCGTTTCGGGTGGCTACTAAACCGAGGATATTGCCTACACTCTTCTTCATAATGATTAGAACAAAAGAAAGAAAAGTGGGAAAGGCCCCTTCAATCTAGAAGATATGTATGAAAAATCAGTCTCTGATGTCGTAACAATTTATTATAATATGTCAGCCTTGTTCTGATTCGCTGATTATTGATGTGTAATCGATTATTGAAAGTTGTAATTTGATGATTAAAGCCCTTACTTCAAATGAAATATTCTAAAAGGCTACGTCTGTAGCAAGACCTTAAACGGTCCGTCGACACTTGACAATTGGTCAAAAGATCCGTCTTGACTGATAATGCCCTTGTCAACAACGAGAATCCGGGCCGATCGCCGCATAATTTGCGGATCATGAGTGATGGTGATTACAGTAATTTGCAGATCGAACGATTTCAAGCCGCCCCCGATCATGCGCACGATCGCTTCGGTATTCATCGAGTCCAAGTGAGCAGTTGGTTCATCGAACACAATCACACGGGGTCTTCTCACCAATGCACGGGCAATACAAAGTCTTTGTAGTTCACCCAGAGAGAATGATGAATTACTACCACAATTCGTGTCTAGTCCGTGCTCAAGCTTGTTCACGATGTTCAATACATTGGCCGCTTGAAGGGCCGCTGTGATTGTTTGATCTGAAACATGAGAGCTATTGGTTCCGTAGATCAAGTTTTCTCTTATTGTTCCTTCAAAGAATTTAGGCATTTGGGGCACAAATGTCACGAGTTCTCGATAATTGTCGGCATTAATGTCTTCAATGGCCCTTCCAAACACCTTAATGGATCCTCTGTCTCTCTCGTACAATCTCATCAAAAGGCCTCCGATTGTGCTCTTTCCACTCCCTGATGGTCCAACTAAGGACACAGATTCTCCACTTCTTATCTCAAAAGATATTCCGCGCAACAAACAATGGAAGCGAACACCACTTAAGTCTGGATAGGAAAATGCAACGTCTGTGAAGTTGACTGCTATCGCCAGAGACTTTGCTTCCTTAAAACCTATTGCCAATTTCCCTCCGATTTCTAAGTACAGTGGTTGATACGCCAATAGCTTGGATATGAGATACGCCGCCCTTTGGCCGCGAGAAACGGTAGGGAGGCTCTTCACAAGACTGGAAAGACCTCCAATCACAAACATGAGCATGGTTAAAACGAGCAACATCTGCTGCACGCTGTAGTGACCCTGGGAAACCAACCGGACGCCATAGTATAGGATTATGGCGGTAGCGGCGCTTGTGTTCAACTGCAGAATAGACTCGCCAAATCCATCGGCCAATGCACGCTTGAGCCCCACCAGAAGTGTGTACGAGAGCATGGCGTCGTATTCGCGGATCATCTTGTCGCTGAGATGCAAAGATTTAATAGTGCGTATACCTAGAAGAGAAAGGTGACAAAAGTCTTCGAGGACAGCGATATTGCTTTTGTATTCAGTCTCGATGCCCAGTAAGACAATACCGTATCCGACAGCAATGATCAAAGACAAAAAGAAAAGCGAAAGGCCGGCGAGCGCCAACTTCCAGCCGGATATAAGTGTCCAGACGATGCCGCCCAATGACAACGCTACCATTTGAAGAACGCCAGGTACTAGCTGTGACAAGACGTTTCGTAAATCTCTTGTATCGTTCATGAGAAGTGTTGTGAGATCGTTGGCGGACAGGTGCTGTGTCAGAAAAAATGTCATGTCTTGGTCACTGATTATTGAGAGGCATTTCCTTCGTAAGGCAACAATCCATCGTTCCAGCGAATAGCTAAGTGACATTTTGGATGCAAAACAGATGATACCATCTACGGGGATTAGGATTATAGCAGGGACAAGGAACAGCCAAATTGACCGCAGTCCAGAACTTGATGGACTGAAAAGCTTCGAAAGCGTTCTTGAGAAAAGGAAGGACAAGAGCGGTGGAGTAAGACCTATAGCAATGGCAGTCACCGAACCAAAGAGAATGAGAAGCTTGTTATCACTTGTTACTAGACAGAATCGCAAGACTGAAAGAAGACTAAGCGGTTCGATCGATATTTCGGCGTCTGGAATCGCATGCTTCTCCAAATCCACCAGATTTTCTGTTTGCAGGTCAAACCATGGTAGTGTCGACTCAATTCTCTCAACTTTCACGGAGTCACTTTTCCCCTTCAATAATGCATCCTTCGTTGGGAGTTTGTCTCTAAGGGTATCCGCCTTCCCTGTGGCTATTACGCTTCCCGAATCAAGAAGAAGCACTTCATCTTGGCCGTCAATGTCTTGGCCGTCGTGAGTGACAATAATTGTGAGCTTTCCCTTTCTGGTCTCGCGTAAACGGCGCATGATGCCTCTACGAGAGTTCAAGTCTATGGCGCTTAAAGCTTCATCCAAGATTAAAACCAGGGGATCTTTGAGGTATGCTCTTGCGAGTCCGATTTTCTGTACTTGCCCGCCGGATAGCTGACTTCCGTCAAGAACGGTATCTATGCCGTTGGGCAAGGAAGCAACGAACTCATCAAGACCAGCAAAGCGAAGCGCCCGAACCACAGCGTCACTGTCTTTGCCAACCTCGGCTCCGACCAAGACATTTTCCTTCAACAGCCATTTAAAAATTGTGCTGTGCAGGTTGACGAGGGTGCTTCCAACGAAGGCTTCGCTTGTGGACTTGGTAAGCTCATACCCGTTTACGAGGACGCTGCCTGAAGTCTGGCAGAAGAGTCCTGCCATTATATACGCCAATGTCGATTTCCCAGACCCAGAGAGGCCAACTACGAAGTTGAGTCCAGTACTATTAAATTGAGCGCTGACTTCCCGAAGTACAGGAAGATTCTCATCTCGATAGTGAAAGGAGATCTTGTCCAACATAATTCCAGAGACCGTGCCAACATAATGATCTTCGGGAGCCATTCGCGCCGGCGCCTCGCCGTTAATACCTGAAAATCCAAGTGAGTCAATGGATTTCGAACTGGCCTGGGCCTTGTTTATCGTTGCAAGGATGTCAGCTAAGGACGCAATCAGAGATCCAAGCAACAAGCATGCACTGAAGGAAGTGAAAATTCGTTCAATATTAACACTGCCCACAGTAACTAGATGCTGTGCAAAAATAAGACCTTGGACAAAGACAAAGGCACCCAAAGTTCGAAGAACAGCCGAATTGGCTTCGATCGCAGCAGAAGAACGAGTGAAAGCAGCCGCAGAGCGCTCTACGTCGCGACAGTATTTAGCATTGTCAAAATACTTCCCGTTAAGAATTCTCGAAATGGAAGCTGAGCTGAAGCACCAATTCAAGACTTTTGAAGCCGCCGCGCTGTACACATTCTCTGAGGTGCTGAACTTAACCGCTAAAACTCCAAAGCAAAAGCTCGAGAGTGCCATCAACGGAGAAGAGGCCAAAACCACCAAAGTAAGTTGCCACAGCGAAATCATGGACGTTATTAAGAGTAGTACAATGGACGTACAGGTTTGGATCAAGACTCCCAAGTTCTCCGAAACACCCGCCCTGATTTCTTCGATACACCTATGCGTCTGCGCAAGAGAACCCACTAGATTTTCTTGTGCCTCTAGGCTCTGGAGATCTTCAGATAGAAGGTAACGAAATACCGCCTGTCTTCCACGCACCTGAGCCCTTTCTCCAACAAGAAGCCAACCAACAATGCCTATCCAGGATAACGTCATACGCACGGCGCCTATAATAACGATCTGGCCGCACAAAGAGCCGATTTTATCAAGAAAAGGTTGCGTTTCGTTGTATGTACCGCCCATAAAATGAGCAAGCTTGCCAAAGATCTTTCCGTACAAGTATGTTTCTAGCGGTGCCCCCAACGATGACACGCCGATACAAAGGATACTCCCCACAAGAAGAGGGATATCGCTCAAAACGGTAAAACGAAAGATTCCTTTCTTTTGAAAAGCGGTCATGGATGAATTTCGCTAACTTTAGTAAAATTAAAGGATAGAGAAAAGATTTTAAAAGAACCCTTTAAAGGAAAAATGACTCATTTATAAAGGAGCGATAAAGGGAAATACTGGGCATTTTCTACTTGCAAGTCCAACGAAATCACGAGGCGGCTCATTTGTTTCATGCCATACAAAAGTGTTGCCTAATCGGGCGAGGCAATGGCTGCAAAATTGTGTATTACACTGTCTGCAGGAACAACGTCCAAAAATGTGAAATGATACAAAATATAGACAATTGCCGTTCCATTAATAAATAGGATAAATTGCAGTTTCGTATTCCATATCTTCGCGAGCGTTTAAAACCTCGGTAGATTTAGATCTCTTTTGTGCAAACTCCCGTTTCTCTTGTATACGACTAATGGCGATGCTGCAACTACCACAGCCCAACCGAAGCAAGCCCTTGAAAAACAATTCCAATTTTTCAAAAATGGTTTCGTCATCGGTAAGATCTATAATTAAGCGTAGTGGCAACTGTACCATGATGGCACGATAGTCAAAGAGGCATTTCGGTAGGTAGTAATTTTCGGACTCTACCAAAATCTGGTGGCGCACGTAGCTGGGATCTGTTTTGGACTTGACAAAGAACATTGTTTTGATCACATCAACAATAAGTTCCTTGATTAAAGGGTGGCTGCGCGGTAAGTATAAGAGGCCGGGAGAAGTGAGAATTTTGAGGTAGAGGAAGCGCGAGTGCAGCACGAGCGCAACGTCACACCAGGAATAGAACGCATCCTGGGCACCTCCAACGTCACGGGCGTATGCACATTCGGGCAAGTAGATTTTGTCGGCGGTGGCCGGATAGAATGGGTGTGCCGTATTATCGAGAGGAATCTGGTAAGCGTCATCAGCAGATATTCCTGGAACCATTGTTTGCTTTGACGCCTCATTTATAAGGCTCATAATCTCTGTAATCTTTTGCGGAGACACTTGTCTTTCACGAGTAGGCACATCCTTACTGTTCATGATACCAATGGCCTCAATTAGTTTGTACATGATCTTCAAGATAATTGAATTGATAGTCGTGAATGTGTGGAAATCTGTGTGTAAATTGGTTGCAGGAATGATCATGCCAAGTCGAGCGAGTGTCAGGACATAGGCTGGGTCTTCAGTTAAGAACTCTGCGTTTTCTATGAGTATGAGGAGGTCTTCGAGGTCTGTAGTGGTGATTTCGGAAACACGGAGCGACATTTTTGAGCTCCAGTCATAACAAAAGAAAAACTGCTTGGCAAGTGTGATTCCTGGCGAGTCGGGTTTGTGGTGCTGGCTCTGTGACTTGATGGAGTTGTACTTCAAAAGAAGAGCACGAGCCTCTTGTAAATGGATGACCCACGAGACGGGCGCCTTCGTAGTATCGACGATGTTCATCTCGGAAAATAACATCGTTAGAACTAGAACTGTGAGAATAAGGCCCTCGATGTGCCAAAGCGAGTACTTATTGTTTCGCAAATCGGCAAACGCCGCCACAAGTAGCCGCATGCAGATGGCCGTGAATTTTCGCTGCTGCTGATCATGGACCGAATTGTTTGTACTTGTGAATGTGCAAGCTGCATTCACAGACATTAGCGCGTACACTAAATATTTAAACACCATCAGATACTCTAGTAGAATGCGCATGACCTCATTATTTTCGATGTTTGCGGCAAATGGGAATATGTAGTACAAGAAGTTTCCCACAGTAATGCTTTCGAAATACTGCACTTCTATTGGTGTGAGGCCATGTATTTGAACAATCCGGTTTGTCAACTGAACGTTAGACGTGTCTTCTTTAGAGTCTACCTCGGCAACATCTCGCATAGACAGGTCGAATTGGTACCATGATTTGGCCAATTCTGGATTGTTTAAGATATCTGTTCCCTTCAAATAGCTCTCCAACTCCTCATTGTTGGTGAAGGTCTTTATTTTCGAGTTACCGTTAAGTATAATGTTGGAATGGAATGGCTTCAATTCCCGAGCTGAATCTATTTGACTTTCGAACGGTATTTGCTCATCAAAAGCAAAGTCTTCACAATCTAGAAGCCCGTTTACAAGGGTATTTGCGTCGTCAAAGATGTTTTCAAAGAGCGTCATGTCTGAACTGAAATCACGACCCACTGCCCCATCCACCTCCTTGGGATCATAATACTCAGGGTTTTTTGACACACTGGGAGGAGGCGACGCTCCATTTCCAGCGCTAATGGTATCTTGTGCGGATACCTTATCTAAAATTGGTTTTGGCTTGTGCTTCTTGTTGGTCGTTTTGCTTGGATAAACGCATTCCTTATTGGCCTTGACGCAAATTCCACAAGACGGGCGGGCTTCGTCACATTTGACTTTCCGTCTCTTGCATTCGGTGCAGCCCGCTCGTGAGTATTGTCTCTTCTTGATCTTTTTTGGAGATGGCTCCATTTCGTTTCCAGATGTGATAATTAGACAAATATATAGATACAAATACAAAAGAGAATGGGAGAAATGAAAAGGGTTATTCTGACTGTTATACTCGTGTTGTGCGACGATATGTAGATTGTTGCAGTCTACGAAAGATTAATTAGGTGGGGTCTATTTACGTTTCGATGCGCGACTAGACACTAACGAGAAAGAGAGCAGAATTGGAAAAAAATTATTATTTTATGGCACTTGCATCTAAAATTATATTGGAATTATTTTTTTTTGATGTGTGATTGAGAAGGTAAGAGACCAGATTGTGTCCGGATATTGTCTATAAATGTCATTAACAAGTGAGAAGAACTTGATCTTTTAGTGTATGTCAGTTGGTGCAATCAATTTCGTTTTTTTTAATGGACCTCTGCTTTCAACAGTTGAAGCTCGTAGACTGATGCAGGCAGTGGAGAATTACATAATCGCAAAAGAGGAATGTCGTTAGAGGGTCATTTTAATTATCTCCTCGACCGTGTATACTTTGATAAGGGGGAACTCATTGAACCGACGCTGTAATCTGCAAATTGGACTGGATCATCATAATGTCGACCGTTCAATGTTTGTATGTTTTTAAGTTTTGCAAGTTGCTCCTCAAGTTCACCCATTCGGATTTTTTGCTCGTAACCGCCATCGTTCCATTCTTTGTGTTTTGCAAAAGATACATGTGAAACGAAAATACTACAGAGCACCAAAAAAAAGAGAGTTGCAAGCGACTTCAAGCTGAGCCGATGCACAAACGCATTGAGTACGTCGGCCAATGTTTCTGCGGTAACCATTGATCTGGCGAGTTGCTGTGGGTCACGGTTCATACACTTTTCCCATTCATTGCATGTTTGCTCAAGCGCTGGGGCCCTAGTATGTTGGTCATCGTTATGGCACTTGTTTCGGTAATAGTCCTTCGAACAAGCAGAGATTTCGTTGAGCGCATCAGAGATCCACATCTCGACTTTCTGATTTATATCTGCTCGTAGCGTAGAAACGACGAGGTACCCTAGATATATAAGTGTAGCCACTAGTAATACGTTCAAGACTAGTTGTAGGTATAAAAGTAAAACATAGGGGATTCTAGGGTCCCAGCGCTTAGTGCGATGCAAAGATTGAGGTTGAGGTTTCATAGACCCAGGAAGTTCTTGTATTTCAAAGACGTTTCCCAGCTCTGATCCATAGCTTCTATTGGGTTGGGACTGGCGTGTGGGAGATCGAGTTTCCGTCGAAAAGGTGGATTCAGAATCGTGTGAATTATGAGGACTATGCTTTAGTGCTCGAGTGGCGGTTGCGTAACAGCTATCGTTGAATTCAATGGGTGTTTCATCTGATAAGTTGTCCTTGCCTAATAGAAAACGATTCAAAGGCGTAGATGTATTGAACCCTATAAGACCCTCTTCTTTGGGATCTAGACCATTTATGGGACGATCGGTAGAATATGAATTGGACATTTTTCTGTCATGAAGTTTTTAGGTAAGAAACTCGTAATGGTACGAGTACAGATGATGTACGCACCCCCACATTATCTCACAAACACAAAATCATAGCGATCATTGAAGCCAAATTGACGAAAAGAGTAAACGAAAATAGATTGAACAGGAAGGTAAGATTCAATTGACCACATATATACAAATGAATTCCTTCCAAAAAGGCTCCTAACCCTCTCTTTGCAACGACATATGACCTCAGAAACGCTACGTGAGAAGATTCGATCCTTTAAATGTGACGGGTCTCTGGAAGGGGAGTTCAAGGCGTCAAAAGTGATAAAACTGCCCAGGAAGCTGCCCAGGAAGCTGCCGCGGAAACCACCAATACCGAAGTCAAACCGTCTCAGGCAAACAATCAAGTACGAGAATCTAAGCGATCTTCCTCCCTCAATCCCCCAAAACGCAACTCTCCTATTCGTCGGATACAACCCTGGAGTTGAGTCTTCAAGGAAACAACACCATTATGCACATCCCACCAACCTTTTCTGGAAACTCTTTAATGAGGCTGAAGTCGTTGAAAGTGCTTTGAAGAGTCGCCAAAACAAGGGCGACCAGGATCTAGAAATATACAAAGAACTCTTCTCTACTGGGAAATGCATGGCTAAACCAGTTCACGACTACGAACTACTACAATTTGGCATAGGATTCACAGACTTGTGTTTGCGATGTACGAAGCAGGCAAGCGAGCTAAGCATGCAAGAGAAACTCCAAAACGTCCCTAGACTATTTACAGAATTCGAATCGTCTCAAGCGCCCTTTATAGTTCTAGTGGGGAAGGGCATTTGGGAGATTATCGTGAAGTTTTTGGATCCCAAGCACAAGCTCGAGTCTCCGTTTGGCTGGGGGCAACAGACACACGCGGGGCTCCTCAAAGCCTTCCACAGCCTTTGCAAGTATAAGCCAGCCGTTTATGTAGTGCCCAATACCTCTGGACTCGCAGCACTGATGAAATATCCTCAGAAGCTCCAACTCTGGCTGAAGATCTCGAGCGACATCATCAATGCGTCCAAACAAGAAACATGATTATTTTTAAAACTACTAATTCCGAGAGAAATACTGCTGTGTGCGCCTCAAGTCAGATTCGTATACTCTCATCGTGTCCTCGTTGATGTTTTCGCCCAACTTACCAAAGTTCCTAGTGAACATCTCATCCACTAGAACACGAATTTGCATACATTCATCCTTACTGGAACATTCCTCGTACCGGAGTCTTCTGAGAGCCTCCTGCTGTAGATCCATGCACTTTGTTGTCCGAGTCATGGCCTCCGAACACTCTGTTCCTTTTAAGTACTTCCAGCCCTTATAGCATTCTAATACCGCATGCTGCAATTCTGCACAGTTGACGGAGGCAACCTGGCGTGTTGATTGTCGATAGTGCAAGAGCTCGACACCGGATAGAGTTGTAGGTTTGGATTGTGATCGAGGTTCCAGCGAATCGGCTTTTTCAAACTTTAACAACCGTGCATGTTGATCTTCCTTTTCGAAGAAGGACTGTAGACTTGGGGAGATGTTTTCAGGAGATTTGTCGTTGTCACCAGGAGTAAATGGCCACATGTGATGGTGTTAGAGGAAGATGTAGTGTGGAGTATAGAGATGGGTCTCTGGAGAATGAGATGTGGAGAAAGTATATAAGTTAAGAAAGGAGAAAATATTAAGTTCGACAAGAAATAGAATGAATAAGAATAACTTCTTCAATTCATTACGCTTTTTTTAATAAGATCGTATTTACAGTTATAATCGCTCGATGGTTCCTTCCATTAGGCGTCCCACCTCCATCTCCAAGATGTTCATGTAAATTCGGGAAGCAGGGTCATTTGGGGCATTTCGTGACAATATGAGACGCGAATTTTCAAGTCTGTTTACGATACTGAGTCGAATTCGTGCGACAATGGGAGCCAAACGAACTATTTCTGTAGTGCTCATTTTACATACACTTGTATCGTCTACAGGGTAGCCGTCCATCAAAAACAGAAGGCGAGTATCGAGAACCTGGAAGAACACAAATAGAGATTTAAGGGTTTCGATGCTATCGCGATCTTTTGGGTCTAATACGCGGAGATCATAGTATCCCACCCAGTCTTCCAAATCGCCCAAGATCCGCACAAAATACTCTTCCTGACCAAAAAGAGACGATTTAGGGTTGATCAGACACCAAATAAGATCGACTATGGTATGGAGATCCGTGAGTAGTTGCCGAAGAGAATACACCTCTTTAGTTTCAGCTTGGTTTTTGATGAACGCTCGTTGTATCTGGAGCAATTGATCGTCAATGTAGGTGATGAATTTGCTTTGTTGCGAAAGAGTGAGCAGAGAGGATCCTTTGGTAGTGGACTCGAGTCGTTCGAGTGCTTCGTCGAAGGGTAGGGTCCACAGTTGGTAGAGCAAGCCATTGGAGCTGGAGCCGTCTGAAGGATCTAGTCTATAGGAGATTGGGATTGAAGTGCTTGGAGCTTCTGGAGTTTCATTGTCTAGATCGGGATTGAGATCCATTTGGGAGTCTTCGAAAGTTCCTTCTGGTAAGGATACTTCTTCGTCAGGTAGGACATGGAGAGGTGTTTTGGGAGAATCGGGGCGATCCATAATTACTGAATGATCGAGGAGTCTAAATTGAGGAATTTGAATTGAGGTATTTGAACTAATTTTAATGAAGAGAAGGTGTGAGGTAGAAGATAGGTAGAAAAAGGTTGGAGAAGATGGTTGGTTGAAGGCAGTAGGTATATCTACACATGGAGATGTCTGAGATGAGATAAATAAAGGTGAAGATTATTGAAGATTAGAATCCAAAAAAAAAAAAATACAAAAAAAAATTTTTTTAAAAAAAACATCCAAGAACTTCTCCTCATTTACTTATCTCAAAACTCAAATCAAGTTATCAGAGTCTTTAATTACAGATCTATAACAGTGTAATGAAGGAAGAAATTTTCCTTAATAATTCAAAAAATTCCGAAATCCAAAGTAAGCCTTACAGACAAAAATTCTCAAAAATTCCAATATCCCATTTTCTTAACATTCAAACAATTCTTCCCATCTAATTCTTTATCTTTCAATCTCATTTCCCCTTTGTCACCCTCCGATATCTCCGAATCCTGCTCCGATAAGGTCGCATGCAAGACAAAAGAAAACGGTCGTCGCTTCTTCACCGCAAACAACAGCAACGCCTCTTTCTTCTAAACTTTCCATCATTTCTTTGAAGATTGAGCTATTTGGATACAAATCATTAAACAGCCATCATCTTTATAGCACACAAGATCCCCAATCGTCATTCTTCATCCTCTATCACCCCATTTCGCCTTTAAAGCATACCCTCGAAGCTTCCTCACTTAACTCTTTTAATGCCCGTAACAAAGACTCAAACTACCTTAAAACAGGCGCTGGAGCGTCCGCATCCTCACACAGATGCCTTTCCCTTACCATTTAAGCTCCAGAATCGGCGGTTTCGCATCTCTCTTCCCACACCTGAAGATGATGTCTTGGATGACGCCTCTGGCTCCGATGTCGCGGCTACAGAACTCACAAAGTTACACCGCAGACGCTCTAGCGCTGCCTCAAGGTCGCTGTATACCCACATCGATGCTTATAGCCGTTTTTTCACTCGTAACGTAGACCACAGCCACCGCATCCATAACCCAGTTCTTTCCAACACGTACTTGCGCTCCAACGCCAAGTTTGTCGGCGAACAGCAAAGCGGGTGTGCTAGGTACGAGATCAAGGTCGAATTTAAGTCCGTGGACTTGGTCTCGTCGGTGGTTACCGGGTTCTTTTACATCCTGGGCCTCACTGATGAACATCCTCTCATCACCACTTGTTTCAAAGGTGAGATCATCAACAATCCATTGGCCCGTCTGATACAAGGAGTAAAGAAATTCCTGTTCATCACAGAAGAGAAAAACTGGTCATCGTTCCCGAAGAACGACCTCGAACATTGGAAGAAGCTTACAGGCTCTCTGCCTGAATGCACAGAGGACGAGCTCCGAGCAAAGTTGCAAAAGATCCAGGCAGGCAATGACGACCCGCTGCTCATCTACATGCGTTGGAAGGAGGAATTTTTGCTTCCGGACTCTCGCGTGAAACTGCTTACCGGAGCCTCTTTTGAAGGTTTCTACTACGTAGTGTTGAACATTGGCTCTGGTTATGAGCCTCTGATCGACGATGCATCCAATCAGAAGCTCGTTCCTGGAACGATGAATGGATTGTATTTCTATACCCAAAGCGAGAAGTTTCAGTCTTTGTCTTTACGATATGTTCCACAGAGAGCGATGCCTCCAGCATATACGTTTGCGTAAAGAGAAAGGAGAAAAAGTTTTTTGAAGGATAATTAAGAAACTAGCGAAAGAAACGAATTCTTTATTTGTCGTTGAGCGACAACATTCAATTCATCACTACATAACTAATCCTATGTTACGCTGAAGTAACGACAAATACATATCTTTAACTAGTTTACGATTTTGTAGAAGAAGCTTATATACATTTTTTATGAACGGTCAAACAGACCTTACAATATTCTTCTCACGTAAATAACTATTCCCTCATGTCCTTTTGAGCATAGATTTTGGCGGTGTATGGCTCCTCAAATAACAAGGCAATACGGTACATTACAAAGACAAAAAGAGAAACCAAGATTCCTGTGGGTTTTCCATACCACAATGCTGTGCCCAAGAAACACAAGGTTGAACCATTGTACATTGGGTTATTGTTGATGTTAAAAGGAAACGAGGTGACTCTTTCTTTCATCAAAATGCCAAAATAATCTCCCAAGTACGTTCCCGTGACACCAAGCGCCCACATAGAAGACAAAACCAAGATGTTTCCGAAGGAAAACGTGGTAATGGCCAATGTTCTAACAAGCGGAGAATCCAACAAGGGTTGATATGTGGGTTGTTCAAGCAATGCCTGGTGATAAACGTGATCACGATAGATTCCCAATGAGAAGATAGTGATGGCCAAGAGATAGCAACCCCTGTAAGCGCCTCCTACGGCTTTGCTTAAGAAGTGGGTTTTATGTTGGAGACGTGCAACAATGTTCCAGAAAACTGGGTTAAAGACAATGGTCCCAAGTGCATAGTAGAGGGTGGGAGACAAGTCCACGTATTGGGAGAAGTTGTATGCGAGATGTTTGAGTTGATCTGGATTCATCTAATTGTTAGAAGGGATTAAGAAGAAGGAGGAGGAGGGTGGGGGAAGAAGAGAGAATGAAGGCGGAAAAAGTGAAGAGTTAACGGTGATTGGTCAATCGAGTAGATGAAGATCAATTGAATTATTTAGATTATGGATTAGATCGGCTGTGGACAGGCTGTGGATTGACTGGGATAGAATTGATCTGATTCATTGATCCAATTGACACATTACGGAATTGTTTCCTCTTATAGCATCTAACCCGACCATTCTCATTTTTTTACCATTACTTCCATATTCTCGACTCATTATTCGAACTCAATATACATACGGTTCCTTTCCTCAGGTTTGTAAAGGTGGTATTCGCTCCCTATATGTACTGGTGCACAAATGCATGTGATTTTGTACCTGACCCAACACTAAGATGAAAAAGACAACAAAGGGGCGTAAATACAATTAATAATGAGGAAAACTTTTGGATTTTTGATTGGCTTGAATAGATGCTTACCATTTCTGACATGTAGAGCGTGTATGGTTGTTTCTTGTGGGTGGAGGTAGGAAGAGAGTGAAGAGAGATGTATATGGCCCAAAGAAGCAGCCAAAGAAGCCAATTACACTCAATTCAGAGCAAGTTAGACTGTGGTGGGAAGGAATTGAGTCTTATGAGCCCTTGTAATGCAATGATCCCTTTGGATTTCTTCAGATGGTGTAAATTGCTGTACTACCCTTTATCAAAACACATTCAGACAAAATACCCCTGATAAAACTGACCATGCTCATACTTGTTTTTCCATTGCACCCAAGAATTGATTTAATTCTTCAACTAATCATATTCGTGTTCTTATCGGTGAATGACCATGGAAAGATCTGAATTTGCAGCCATTAACCGAAACATCCGCCATCACAACCAAGTCCATCAGAATCCTTTCCAAACATATAAGTGGTTCAAAATTTCCCCTTAAATTAATTCATTTTTCATCTTTTCTAAAATTTCCCAATCCCCTGGATATGCCCCGCTATGGTCTCCCTGTTCTCTTGTGTATCAACTACAACTATGCGTCGAAGAATCACCTTCATTCACTCAAAAGACCATGATGTTCCCGTCAAGAACATTTCAGGATCACGCGTGGAGTTTGAACGACCCGTGATTGGTTCCCTAGAAGAAAAACTCACGTTTTCGTCGCCTTCCTTTGAGAATATAGCTAGCCTTCGGATCCACGCCTCGAAAGCGCCAAACCCCGAAACAATCGACCATCAACGCACATCTGTGTTTGCATACGCGTACCAGATTGGTCTCCATGTCTACGTCGAGCCAAAACCCAGAATTTCTGGGTCAGATCAAGAGACATTCTTCCAAGAGGTGACGAGCACTTTAAACGAGATCCTAGGCCTTGAAGTTGCCTCAGACCTGTGGATTCAATCACTCAATGCATTCTACTACCACAATTTGAGCGTTCCAGCTATTCAATTCCCTTCCCTGATGCTCTTGCAGTCATGGCAGTCTGTAGACTACTTTCGCAGTGCTGAAGCAACTGTGGTGAAAATCTATAATCCGGAAAGTTCCTTGACTGCAATTAATGCTCTGAAGGACAAAGAGTTCTGCGAAGTTGGCATCTTCTCGGTAGAGGATTGCTCGCTGCCCGATGACGTTATTCTATCAGGCGTACGAGTTTTACTAAACGAAAAGGACATAAAAAAACAGGAAAACGAGCCCAATGTTATTAAAACTGTATTCCATACAAAGCCCCGTCAGCGAGTCATAAATCATGACCAGTTTCCTCATGCCGCTGTAAAACTTATCTCCAATGGCCTACATCCCATATTATCCATTGACCAAATCCCACTGCCGCCCAAGGATCAAGATATCGGTGATTGTGGTCTTTTCGCATATTTCACTCTTCAAAAGTCTGTATTTTTAGATAGATACCAAGTCCCGGATAACTTACAAGTATTAGCACATTATGGAACAAAGGACTTGGAGCTTCCAGAATACTCCGTGTCTGATTGGGGAAACGAGGTCCTCATTCAGTGGGATAAATTGAGTACGGATCCTGTAAACATCACGTTGCACTCTCGTTACCAGCTTCCTAGTACGGAGGTTGAGCACATCACGCAAACAATCGCCAGCCCGGTTCTCTTTTACGCGTGTGACGCGACAGTAGATGGCCATATTTTAAGTGGATCTGCCTTTGATAACAAGCTCCCTGTTGGAGGCTCGTTTGAACGATTCTTTACCGAGGACAGTGTCTTCTACCACATCTCTGAGCGTGAAACGTTTGACGTATCAATTCCTACACTTAAAGGAGATTTGACAACGATCAATGCCTGGACCATGTTTGCATTGTTGGCGGGAATCCTTTTGGTGTTGAGTTCATTGACATCAAGGAAGAAGGATAAAGAGAAGGCGGAATAAAATAAAGAGGTAGCAAGAAAAATTCATGTATAGTCGATATTCATATTCACGGTATTTAAACACTCAGCAACATAATTCTGCTTTACTCCTTTCTAAATCTCTGTATATCACACCAATTAGACCACCCAGAATCCTCCTAAATCTTCCATTCCTACAATCCTGCTCTATGCAATCTATTATCTACATCTTCTCTATAACTCATCCTTTTCATTCTCCCCTCCGCCAATTGGAATCACAGTATACTTGACATACAAGTTTCCATATTCCGTGTTATCACCCAGCATTGGCATTCCGTGGTCGTGAACTACATCAACATGTCCATCCATTACCGAATCACCCTTTGCTCTTTGTAAAACCACAACTTCTTCGTCAAATAACTTGATTTCCCTCTTCCAGCCACCATGGACTGCCTCATGACTTGTAAGAGGTTCAGTCCTATAAAGATGGTCACCAATCCGATAGAAACCCCAATTTTCGTTACCGCCCTCCACAAAACGTACATTCATGTTACCAGGATGCATGTCCGGGTGTTGATCTCCCTCACCTTCGAGCACTGTGACGTGATTCCTTGGTGTTCCCCTGGATAAGAACACCCTGATGTTTCTCTTTCTACGATTGGTTCCTACACCACCACAAGTACCGCAGAGGTTTGCTATCGTAGTACCCTGGCCCTGACATTGGTCACATGGCGATTGGAATTGTTGAAACATGGGCCCAATCTGTCTTCGTATAATCACCACACCACTACCGTTACACTTACTACATTTGTGTCTCTTCCCGTCGGCACTGCCGGAGCCCAGACAACCCTCACAAATATTGTTCATTTCCACCAGAAAGTCCAAGTCTCTTCCCAAAAAGAAATCCTTTAAGCTTACTTGTAAGTTAATCAGGGCATCCTGGCCCCTCCGCTTCCCCTGCTCACCCGCATGACCTCCTTGTCCATGAAAGAACTGGTTGAATATGTCGTTGAATTGAAACCCTCCGCCTTGACCGCCCTGCCCGTTGGGATCACCAAATTGGTCGTAGTTCAGTTTCTTCTGCTCATCACTCAAAATATCATAGGCTTCACCAATTTCAATGAACCGATCATGTGCCTCAGGCGATTGGTTTTTGTCGGGGTGATACTGCTTGGATAATTGCCGGTATGCCGATTTGATTGTCTTATCGTCTGCATCTTTTGAGATTCCTAGCACCTCATAGGGATCTATACCAGAAGTAAGTCCGAAAAATAGACAAACGAGACCGAGAAGGAGGCTCGAAAGCATGCTTACGAGGTATTATTTTTTTGGTAAAGTAAAGAGTGTTTGGTGGAGTTTTGATCGACTGCAAAAAGTTTGTACACGTATACTGGGCAGTCATGTGAACGAGGTCACGTGGATGAAAGAAGATTAAAAGAAGTGGGAACAAAGAAGAGAGACAGAGGGAAGGAGGGGAAGAAAAGAAGAATTTGTGAGTTTTGAGATGTATGAACATGAGTAATTTGATTGAGGAGGTGATGCTGATCACTGAGAGACGAGTCTGACCAAGAAAGACGGAACAAAACGTATTCAACTTGATGTGTGTCTTGTTTGAAAAAAAGGGTTCAAGTCAAGAAGCCAAAAAGATTCAAAAATGGATGGTCATATTTTGTATGTTACACCGTCACATCAGACGACCATACTGTCTCAGGTATTTCCAGAAATGAGGTTCCCAGTATTGGGTACCTGATTGAAAAACAGTCTCTGAATTATCCGCAATAGAGAAATCAAAGGGTTTTTTTTTTCACGTCAAGCTGAATTTATGCTTTTGAAAGTTCTATAGCTACGTTCTCTTTTTGAATAACCAATTTGACTTTGGTAAAGAGATTATGACAATACAAGTCAATGTAAAAAAGGCAGATTAAAATTCTTTAGAAAGAAGCAAAATTGGATATGGAGTGAGATCACAATTTAAACACACTTTATAGGTCCTTTTTAGAAATTCATTTAGACAGCAATGTCAAACCATGGTGTTTCGCATGAAAATACAACCAAAGGCACGGAACTCCATTTATTAAAACGAAAGACATTGAATGAATCCATATATTATCTAATCATATCCTCCTTTTCATGACCGCCGGGCCAGTACCGCATCCAAAACTACTACCCTATAAAAGTTGCCCAAAACACCCCGAATTTCCACCAAACCTGAAAGCACCCCTCAAAAAACACCAAAAAAACAATCATCTAATTTGCAACTCATAAAATCCCCTAGCAACTCGGTTTCAAGCAATTCATCACTTTTATTACATATCACGTGACACCTAACTCATTACGTTCCTAAAAAAATTCCAAATCAAGTACATCCCCCTCCATCCTAAGAACGTCAAACCTGGCGTAAAATACAAGGCCTGTAGTATTTTTACCATGTCCGATCCATCACAAAACCCCAACGATTTAGCTCAAAACATGGGCAACGTCAACTTGAATGACAAACAGGCCCTGTTTAACGCAGGTTCAAGTCAGACTTTTGTGCCACAAGGCGGCTACCAAAACTACCAACAGAGCTATGGCGATCAATACAATCAATACTCAAACCAGGGCCAACAGAGAGGTTACCAGGGAGGAAACTCGTACAACCAGTACAACAATCAGAACTCGAACCAGTACAATCAGTACAACAATCAATATAACAACCAGTACAACAACCAATATGGAAACCAATACAATTCTCAATACGGTTACCAATACAATCAATACAACCAGTATGGAAACCAATACAATTCCCAACAACCCCAGACACAATCTCAGGGAATGTCCTTGGCAGACTACCAGAAACAGCAGGCTGCGGCTCTGGCCTCGTTGAACAAGCCAAAGAAGACCTTAAAGTTGGCGTCGTCGTCCGGTATCAAGTTGGCCAACGCTTCGAAGCCTGCTGAGTCAAAGGATAAGGCTTCGGTTAAGGTTGAGGCCAAGGAGTCTAAAGAGTCGACTCCAGTAGCTGATGTTGCTCCCGCTGAAGAGAAAAAGGCTCAGGAATCTGTTGCCCCTGCTACCCCTGCTGCAGTTGAACAAAAAATTGAAGCTACTCCTGCTGCTGTCCCCAAGGCCGTTTCCAAGGCCAAGGCGGCTGCTCCGGCCAACAAAACACCTTCATCCACCAAAGAATCGACTCCTGTCGCTTCTGCAGACATTGTGATTAAGGAACAGGAGGAGGAAGTTGATGAGGAAGTCGTCAGAGATATGTACGGCGGCAAGGACCATCTCTCCATCATTTTCATGGGCCACGTCGATGCTGGTAAGTCGACCATGGGTGGTAACATTTTGTACTTGACTGGCGCCGTTGATAAGCGTACTGTGGACAAGTATGAAAGAGAAGCAAAGGACGCTGGTAGACAAGGTTGGTATTTGTCGTGGGTCATGGACACTAACAAGGAGGAGAGAAGCGACGGTAAGACGATTGAGGTCGGTAAGGCATGTTTTGAAACTGACAAGAGACGGTACACGATCTTGGATGCCCCAGGACACAAGATGTACGTTTCAGAGATGATTGGAGGTGCCTCGCAAGCTGACGTTGGTATTTTAGTTATTTCTGCCAGAAAGGGTGAGTACGAAACCGGTTTCGAGAAGGGCGGTCAAACCAGAGAGCATGCATTGTTAGCTAAGACCCAAGGTGTCAACAAGATTGTCGTTGTAGTCAACAAGATGGACGATGCAACCGTCAATTGGTCCGAGGACCGTTACAAAGACTGTATTACCAAGTTGGGCGTCTTTTTGAAAGGTGTTGGATACTCAAAGGACGATGTGATCTTTATGCCTGTGTCTGGTTATTCAGGCGCCGGTTTGAAGGATAGAGTTTCTGCTTCGGATTGTCCCTGGTACACTGGCCCCTCTCTTTTGGAGTACTTGGACAACATGGAGACTGTTAACCGTCTGATGAACGCTCCTTTCATGATGCCAATTTCTGGTAAGATGAAGGATATGGGTACCATTGTAGAGGGTAAGGTTGAGTCTGGCCACTTGAAAAAAAATGCCACCGTGTTGATGATGCCCAACAGAACCCCTGTCGATGTCGTTGCCATCTACAACGAGACTGAGCAAGAGTGCGAGGCTGCTTTCTGTGGTGAGCAAATCAGATTGAAGATTAAAGGTATAGAAGAGGAAGATATTCAACAAGGTTACGTTTTGACGTCCCCTAAAAACCCTGTCAAGACGGTGACACGTTTCGAGGCCCAGATTGCAATTGTTGAGTTGAAATCAATTTTATCTAGTGGTTTCTCCTGTGTCATGCATTTGCATACAGCCATCGAGGAAGTTTCATTCCTCGAGTTGAAGCACAAGTTGGAGAAGGGTACCAATAGAAAATCCAAGAAGCCTCCTGCTTTTGCAAAGAAGGGTATGAAGATTATTGCCGTTTTGGAGGTAAACGAGCCTGTTTGTGCAGAGACTTATAGCGATTACCAGCAATTAGGCCGTTTCACGTTGAGAGACCAAGGTACTACGATTGCCATTGGTAAGATCACAAAGTTGTTGTAAAAAAAAAGAGAACGAGAGCTGGAGTAATTGTGAAGATAGGAATAAATTGTTTGAATGAGGATAGATGTAGAGAGGGAGAAAGGAAGCGGAGACGTGAAAAAAAAAAGAGCTGAGAAGTAAAACAACGGGCAATATGCTGTAAAGCTTGTATTCTAATGTTCTATTCTGTTTCTTAATAACTGTTTCTTTTAAATGAATTACCTCGGTAAACATGTTACCCTAATCCTCAGACAATTCCCTGAAAATATTCACCAAGTTTTCAATTCCTACAAGAATATTTTCGTCGCAGCCCTCTCCGTCGACGTATTTCGAATGTGCAAAGTCTATCATCTTCAATTTGGATAATGGCGCCGGGCATATATCTTCATCATCGCTATCGCCTTCAAGCAATTCTTCGTCTACAAGAGTGTCATTTTCAAAATAGGCCTCTTTCCATTTTGTAGGGTCGGCATCGTAGCAAAAAAAGAGCGATCCTGATTTGATTCGTACCTCTGTATCAAGCATAGTATTGTAAATGAGCTGGAGTCGCTGAAGGAACGTGGTTATGAGCCGCTTCCGAAGCGAGGCATCAACTGGATTTATGAAGAACAAATCGATGGCATTCTTTGCGTTTTTTTCGTCTAGGCTTCTACCAAAGAATTTGTTATACTTAAGGTACTTTCCCAAACCGGCGCTCTCCACCGTCACAGTATCGTTTTGTCCTGCAAAAACTTCTGTGGGCTTGTCATCGCAATTTCCGTTGTATGTCTTCATTCCACATATACGAAAATGTAAAGAGCCGCTAGTCGTCTCAGCACTAACCTTGGCCAATCGTTGCCTCTTTTCTTCTGTCACAGAGTCGTCGACTAGCACAGCACCGAGCTTAATGTCGAGTATACATGGGTTGTTGTAGCCCCAGAGGAGGTTCTGGAGCACTATGTACTTGTTGTCTGCTTTCAGCACTGATTCGTCTTTCAGAGGCTCAATGGCTTCGTTTACCATAAAAGTAGAGTCCGTCGCGTGCAAAGAAGCGTCGAGAACTTTGTTTTGACCATTTTTCATCTGTTTCTCTGCAAGATCAACCTCTTTTGATGGGTCATCGCTACCCTTCAACACAATCGCATGTTTGAAGTCTGTGCCGTCTGCAATGGCGCCTTGCGTCAAAACACCCATGTATGTTGGCATCCAGTCGTAGAGATCATGACCCAAGGGCTTATCTGGGTTATGGCGGCGTCTTGCCTCAGCATAAAACTCAATTTCTTGGTCAGTAGTGAGTTTGGCAAACACGGGACCTGCTTCTAGAATCCCAGCATGACCCGCAGCCTGATGAGGAGAGGGAGTGAATTTCATATGGAAAGAAGAAGGTGTAGGGAGGCAGACAAGTGCACAAGAGAATATGTGGTGGTAGAGGTGAAAAATGAGTATTAGATAGGGTAATTATTTGAGAAAGAATGGGACAAGATTAGAATTTTGCGGAATTTGAGAGGAAAAGTTTATGATTTTTGAATTGAGACTTTCTTTTGCAAGATTTTAGTTGGGTTGTTTATTTCTGGCAAGAGGTTGGTTTGGGATGGTTCAGACCCAACACGAAGTAAATTCAGGGCAAGTTGTTGAACAAGAAGGAAGGATAGAAGAAATGGACTAAATAAAAGAAATGGAAGAATTGGGAATAATTCAAGTTTGAGTTTGTTCGCCGATGTTAATACTTGGAAGTTAACTTCCGCCAGAGAAGAAGTCCTGGTATTGAGGTTGAAAAAAAAAAGGAGCGATAAAAAGTGACGGTTTTTGGCCCTTTCTTGTAGAATACATTCCAAAACCCCTTTCTCTATTCACACCCCAAAGTAGATGTAACAATTGCTATTAATCAGCCATTCCATTGCATTCCACCACTGAGTTCCTGCTGTTTCTACATTCGATAAAAAAACCCACTCGACAATCCTCCACGTTTCCAATTCAACATCAAGAATTAGATCTCCCCTTCAAATACCCCTTTCTCTAATGTCATTTTCCTTAACACCTCCTACCATAACCTAATCAAACAAAACTAGCCAAACAAAACTAACCAAACAAAACTACTCAAACAAAACCACCCAAACAAAATCTGGGAATATTTCTTCTTATCAAAAAAAAAAACATACCTTTCCCCTTTATATCCCTATTATTAGTCTTTTCACACAGCCTGGTTCAAAAATATTCGCGACCCATTAATATATAGCCGCTCCTGTATTTAACACCCACTTCTGCTTATTCTGGACATTACCGGAACCTTCAGCTTCTTCTTTAGCCATAAAAACAGAGGTTGATTGCGCCGACTCCACTGGAAAAAGAGCACCGAATTAACCAATCAGCGCAGCCGCTCATTCTTAGGTAAAAAAATACCCGTGCTCGTAACCCTTCTAGCGCCCGCCCTCCAACTCTTAACCCAATGAATCCATACGAAAGAAACGCGCCTGGCGCTGGTCAACTGTACGAAATGAATACGTACAAATACGATGATGGAAACGACTTTGTGGCGTTTATGAACGAAATCCAGGATATCAACATTCAGTTGGACGAGTACTCTCGTTTGGTGGACTTGACTTCAAGAAAACAACGGTCGCATCTTCATGACTTGGACTTCAACGAGGAACAAGCCGATTACGAGTCGAGACAGATTGATCTGTTGATTCAGGAGGCATCCAGTTTGCAAAGCTTGTTGAAGAGTAGAATCAAAAACGCACAACAGCTTGCCGCCCAACTGAGAAACCCTCAACAGGTGGACCAGGTGGAAAGCACTAGAAAGAGGTTCTTGGAGCTCATCCAGACATTCCGCTTGGCCGAGAGCAACAACAGAGAACAAACGAAAATTCACGCGGAGAGACAATTCAAGATTGTGAAGCCTGACGCCACGCCGGAGGAACTTAGAGCTGTGGTTGAAGATGGCGCTGGCGCACAGCAGATCTTCCAGCAGGCCATGATGCAGTCAAATCGTCGTGGTGAGGCTAGAACGGTTTTAAACGAGGTCCAGGTTCGTCACCGCGAGTTGTTGAAGTTAGAAAAGACCATGGCTGAGTTGACTCAATTGTTCCACGATATGGAGGAATTGGTCATTGAACAGGACCAACCTATCCAGCAAATTGAGGAGCAAATTAACAATGCTCAACACGATATCGAGCAAGGTGTTGGTCACACCGAGAAGGCGGTAGTACTGGCCAAGAAGGCTCGTAAGAAGAGAATTTGGTGTTTCTTCATCTGTCTTATAATTATTGCCATTCTTGCTCTTATACTTGGTCTTTACTTCGGTATTGGCAAGAAGTGATTGTTCCGTTGGAGCCCTAGACTTTCTTTTAACTTTTTAAAATTACTTAATGAATGTGATAATAGAGATTGGGTAGAAAAGAGGGAAGTGATGAGATGGCGAAAGGAGAGTTATTGATAAAGGAAAGAACAAGAGGTATATGATAAGCTAGACGAATTAGGAGATGCATGAGTTGAGAGTTTTCGTATTTTTCATTCTTGTGAATTTACTGGAATCAGAGGAAGTTGTTGCTCTAAAGAAAGCAAGAAAAGAAAAGAATTCAAAGTTGCAGGAAAAAGTCGGTAGATGATTTTCGAAGAAATTCTTCTTATAGGATTTAATGGCATTATGAAAGAGAAAGATACTTCAGAAGGCGCCATCATGCAGAATACAACTTCCAAACCAGTTTTCTTCGGATTAAATATCCCTATTGAATCATAATTAAGGTCTATTTGTAAAGAGTCCATTAATATATTAATTGATTTAAACCGACAATCTCTAGGTATTGAGTACCGATCCAGAAGCTTGAAAGGAAAAGCCACAATGAAATGAAGTACAATTCCCCATAAGCAAACCGAATGCAAAACTTAAAAAGAACAAAAACATTCATGTAAGGATATTATATATGTGATCAGCTGACTTGACAATTAAGAAGAATCGCCGAAGGAAGCCTCTGCAATCACGCAACTCAAGTCTACTTTTTAAATAATAGAAGACTTCTTTTTAATCCCCATAAGTTCCCTCCCTCTTACAACGAATAAGTAATTTAATACCTCAATAGTCTTTAGACAAGGTTACGATTCTATGCAAGAATTCCATTAGTCACGAATCAATCAACAATCAACAATCAACAATCAACAATCAACAATAAGGAATCGAAAATTCCATTAGCACGACGACAATAACCCCTTGCCAACAATGGCTCAACATATATCACCACTTCCATAAACCCACTCTACCATCTTACATAAACCTCTCTAATACACTTCCTTAAGTGACGACCACAAACTTCGTTTCCAAAGTTTTACCTAACCAAATCCAAAGCTAATTTTCTTCTGAGCCGCAGTTGACTCTTTCCTGGACTCCGTTAACAAACGGCTTTTTTTTTGCAGCCAGTCGCTGAGATGCAGTAATGACATAGGGTGGACAATACATTCCGCTCGTATTCCTTCATTTCAAATAGTATCAAATCCACAAAGTGTCACAAGTGTTCATCCCTAGATAAGAAGCATGTCCCGCGGAATCACCAAAGATAAGTGTTTCTCAGGAATTGTGCCAATTGTTCATATACGACATTTAACGGACAACTATCTGCAGGACGCCGCGGCCATTCTGCGTGGCGGGTAATGTGCCGATTTGTGATGTGGAACGGAAAAAAATGCAGGAGACCGCGATGGAGTGGCTCTGGGGCGAGAGGACAGAAGGATTGTTTAAGAAAGGATAAATGTAATAGAACGCGATGAGGTGGCTGATGTGAACTTTTGGACTATACACGAAGGGTGGGAGTTTAAATAAGAAAGGGAGTTACAATTAGCGAGTAAAGTTTGATCGGCGTTCATAATGGTACTGCAGACAAGCTATCCTTCATTTTTTTTCCTTGTGTAATCTCCTATTGACAGCTATAAAAACAAAAAGAACAAAGAACAAAATCGTCATCGAATCCCTTCCTTATCGAAATCTATTCTATTTGTTCCCCATCACATCACCTCATTTACCGGTCACTTTACTTTTAGAATCACCCTCTCTTTCAAATTATGCATCTTGCCTTCCACACCATATAGTCGCCGCGGACGTACGTTTCAATGCACCTGTATACAGGTGCATAATTAGACCACAAAAGGAAACCGTACGGCATCCGCCGGTATCTGAAACGACATAAGCCAATGGATGCTCTCAAAAAGGTATAAGTGCAGCGCATGCGCGCAGGGCGGGACGTCTTGTATGTAATCTCGCGGTGATTCAGTACATCACTTTTTTTCAGTGAGTTTCTTATCTCTGCTCATCACCCCAGTTCAATCATATAAAAGACTAGGGCAACGGCTGCATCTTTCAGAAGTTGATATCTGATCAAACCTTCTTTTCGATTAAAAAAGTTAAGGCAGATAATCTAACCTTAAAGAATAAAAAACAAGGTGCAAAAAAAATGTCGGATGAAAAGATGGTTGATACCAAAACATCCTCTATTGAGGATTCATCATATGAACCAAAGGAGTCGGAAACAGTAGCTGTGGGTTTAAATTACTTCAACAGACTTGCAGCAAAGTTGAATGCAGAAACAAAAGGTGTGGAATTGGTTCTTGATGAGGAAAAAACTGATACTTCCATCATGAATGCAGCTACCATGTGGTTATCCGCCAACATGGTGATTGCCACTTTTGCACTTGGTGCTTTGGGTATCACTGTGTTCAATTTGTCAATGTTTCAATGTATTATGTGCATTGTGTTTTTCAGCGCTCTCGGTGCTTTACCCGTTGCATTTTTCTCCATCTTTGGTGTGAAATTGGGTCTTCGTCAAATGATCTTGTCGAAGTTCTTGGTTGGAGACTACGGAATGAGAATCTTCGCCTTTATCAACATCATTGCTTGTATTGGATGGGGTGCCGTCAATATCATGGCTTCTGCACAGTTATTGAACATCGTGAATAACGGCGCTTTGCCTCCTTGGGCCGGGTGCTTGATCTTGGTGGTTTGCACAATTCTCGTGTCGTTCTTCGGTTACAACGTCATTCACACTTACGAGATGTGGTCATGGATCCCCAATGCAGTTTGTTTTATTGCAATCATTGCCAGAATGGCCATCTCCAAGCAATTCACTTGGGGCGAAACCGTGGGCGGTCAAACCACCGCGGGTAACGTTTTATCCTTCGGTGGTGCCATTTTCGGTTTCGCTACGGGTTGGACCACCTACGCATCGGATTACACTGTATATCAACCTCGTAACTCGAACTGTATCAAGATCTTCTTTGGTATCTTTGGCGGTTTGCTCTTCCCCTTGATTTTCACCATGACTTTGGGTGCCGCCTGTGCAACAGGTACTTTAACCAACACAGACTGGGATAATGCTTACAAGGAGAACAGTATTGGTGGTTTGGTGTACTCCATTCTTGTCGTTGACTCCTTGCACGGTTTTGGTCAATTCTTGTGTGTTCTTCTTGCCTTGTCTACCGTCGCCAACAACATCCCCAACATGTACTCTGCCAGTTTGAGTGCACAAGCCTTCTGGTCACCCTTGAGAAAGATCCCTAGAGTGGTGTGGACCCTTGCCGGTAACTTTGTCACTTTGGCAATCTGTATCCCTGCTTTCTACAAGTTCGAGGAGGTCATGGAGAACTTCATGAACTTGATCGGTTACTACTTGGCCATCTATGAGGCCATGTGCTTGTCAGAGCATTTCATCTGGAACAAGGGTAAGTTTTCTGCCTATGACTACGTGAACTTCCACGACAAGAAGTCGTACCCTGTCGGTTACGCCGGTGTGTTAGGTTTCTGCTGCGGTGTTGCTGGCGTGGTTTTGGCCATGAACCAGGTTTGGTACAGTGGTGTCATTGCTAGACAAATTGGAAAGTATGGAGGAGATATTGGATTTGAGGTTGGCGCTGCATTTGCCGCAGTTGGTTTCAATACTGTCAGATTCTTTGAGAAGAAGTATGTGGGTCGTTAAGTGATGCATTGTACAGCTTTGTTGATCAAGGCTACTTGCAATAATGATTTACTTTAATATCATCACCTCATTCTTCACAGGGTGCCACCCCTCATATCATCACACCAATTTCCTAATGCAATTTCCCTTTTAGACCAATTTCCCTTTTAGACCAATTTTTCTTTGAAACTAAATTGTGCTCTTTCTTCCCATTTCTATTAAATTTCTTTGTAATTAATTGACATTTCATTTAGATCAAATCATTTGTACTCTTTCCCTAATTGTCCTTGGGTGCAAATTAGCCCATACAGGAAAACGTTATATTTCATCTAACTAGTACAGAACGATGATGATCTATATCTACCACACTCTTCTTCACAAGGGCATACACCCCTAGGATGTGGCTCATAACCATGGAGGCTGTTCCACCAATCGCATCAGTTTATTTCATCCTCGTCGTTTGCGGACTTGTTGTTGCACGATTTGTGCCGCAATTGCACGGTTTCTTTGAACATGGAAAACTCCGAACAAGAGGTGGAAATGAAGATATTCCTTGGATTATACGGCTTTTTGTAAAGGTGGCTGTCCCAAAGAAATGGTTCGTGCACTTTTACTTCCTATTTTGTGGTTTAATGGCTGTCCAATGTGTGTTGTTCTGGAACTCAACATCAAGCAAGGGACTTAAACTTCTCTGGGTGCTTCTTTTGTTGCAGGCGACAAGAAGGTCATGGGAGAGTGTGTACATAACGCAATGGAGTGAAGTGTCTCGAATGCATATCTCTCATTACGTCGTGGGACTATTGTTTTATGTATTTATAGCTCTCACCGCATTTAGTGGAACCGGGGAATCGGGAACCTTCAAGAATGATGGCATTGATTCAGCAGAGTCTGAAATAGGTGTTTTGTATGCAATTTTGGCGATTATCTTTGCTGTATTCAGCCTCGATCAATACCTGAATCATCGACATTTGGCTGGCCTTAAGAAGTACATAGCGCCTTCCAAAGGATTATTTTCCTTAGTTTCGTGTGCTCATTACTTCGACGAGGTGGTGATTTACGGATCCTTGACGGCACTTCTGTTTGTGGTTAAACCAATGTCTTCACAAGCTTTGGCATTTTTTTTTGCATGGTTGTTTGTCGTGGTAAACTTGTCAATTAGTGCAAGCGAGACACGGGAATTTTACAAGAAGAAGTTTGATGATTATACGGTCCGTTATAGTATCATTCCATGGGTTTATTGAATAGATTCATGGGATGTGAAGAAGAGCTTTCGAAGAATGGGCAGGTTATCATATGGAAATGGATGTTTTTGTGGAGCGCTGAAATCAGTGTGAAACTTATTAATGTGGATATTTGCATATGGCTAGACTGTGTTGGGTTTCTTAAGAGCGACGAACTTGCTTACACCACACTCAGAATGTTTTTGAAGCAAACGAAAATCATTAATAGGAACTTTTCAAATCTCGGAATGGCTTTATGCGTCAATTGACAAGGTCTTAATCAGGCCACTTCGAATGGCTGGAGATTTACGTTCGGAATGGAAATCCGTTGTATCCTGATCCCAGTGACTGAATCATGGTGTCTTTGAGTTTAATCACATCCAAGAAAGACTTGAAATTAGTTCGGGCTTGATGGTTTTGGTGTGGGCATCCTAGCCATGCGAGGTTGTATGGTTCATGCCTTTTGGGATAAAGTTGCCGTCTATACATTAACAATAGAGTAAGCGGGTCAGAAAATTTTTTGCGACTAGCGTATCAGGCGAGGGAGGTTCTGACATGATTTAGTTATAAATGTTGTGTATATTGAAGGCGTGACAAGCTTGTATATGCTTTAGGTTTAAACGCTGATTTCTGTCCAGATACTTTTGATATTGATGAATATAGGTAATCAATTGAAACTTTAAGTTCGGCCGATTCAAATCCTACATTAATTCGAATTTCAAACCGATCGTGAAAGGAGATTTTCGAGCTTTTAGATTGGCCACAAAGACGGTAATAAAAAGCAACACAAACATTTTGAAGACGTAACAATAACAAATTTGAAATCTACATATTTAGATGCAGCTACGTGCAAAATTGCAGGCGACTCTAAAATCTTTCAATTTACTCACCCCTCTCTGAATCGAACCCAAGATGTGTTCCTGAACCTCCCAAAGTTACAATAGGTCACATCGCTTACCACTCGGCCACAGCGCATACTAGGCAATCACATATAAAATTAAACTATCCCAGAAATCAAGTTTAACAAACGAAATAAAAGAAATTTAAAGTTATAGAACCAATAATGAAAAACCAATAATTGCCTCGCTGTAGTTTCATCCAATTTTGCCCGGTGTGGCATGCAGTATCGACCATTTAAACCAAATCAAATTCATAGAAAAAATCATACAAACAAAAAAAGAGAAAAAGAATATTTTAACCATTTTAGGACTAAAAATATTCCTAACTTTTTCCTTCTGTCCAAATGTCCTATATCTTATTTCTGACCTTTTCCCTCTTATCCTATTTTCCGATTTTGCAGCCACACTGTTCGACTACCTCATGGATCTGAGCCTCCAGTATCGTGTCAACTACGATGATGATACCATACACGATCTCGAACAGTGGCTGGGTGCCGCTGGACTATCTCTTGTAAACATAATGATGTTGATTCGAGACAACCCGAAGGCCCCAGAGGCCCTAGCGCAAAAGCTAGGCAGATCGGTGGCTCAGTGCACGGAATACGTGAAAGCCGTCCAGAAAATGGTCCAGGACGGGTTACGAGCCCTGGGAGTACCTGAAGTGGTAAAGCAGTTGCCTAATGTGGCGATTCCAACGGGTCTTCCAACGCTAGATCGGCAATTGCATGGAGGATGTGTAATTGGACAGGTCACCGAGGTATTTGGTGCTAGTGGCACTGGGAAGTCGCAGTTTCTTCTCAATATTGCGATGCAGTCTCAAAGGCTTACAGATGATAATGGAAAATCGTTGGAATGTGTTTATATCGGCACGGAATCGCCTTTGGAAACCCGGCGGCTAGTTGAAATGGCCGCCGATGGTTTGAAGCCTGACCTCTCGAAAATCGCATACATTCACTGCACTGACGCGGAAACGCAGGATCACATTATGTTTACGCAACTTCCTGCCAAACTTTCAGAGTCAAATGGTCGTGTAGCTTTGGTGATTATTGATAGCATAAGTCATCACTTAAGGGCCTCTGAAACGTATCTCAACAGTGCAGAATTTCTTCGGGAGCACTTGAGGCAACAAGAGCAGCAATTTGGGGATGATTCCTCGTTTGCACGGCTTAAATCGTGTTTCGATGCGGTTACTAATGACTTTTTCAAAGCAGACAAACAATTCCGTCTTCGTTCAGCCAAAGAATACTACCTTTTACAACTATACAGACATTTGGAATATTTGGCACGTACATTCAAAGTGGCGATGGTTGTTTCCAACCAAGTAAGTGACGTCGTTAGGAGTGATGCCTTGGCTGATTTTGTTTCAGAGACAGAACGACACGATCCGTTGAATTACGACTTCCAGGTGGGGATGTTTTCGGGGTGGGACGTACCAGCGCTCGTGGGCGGTAATGAATCCAACACCGATCACAGTTTATCTTCTATCAATACGTCTTTTACTAATATCGACTCTTCCAGCCATATTCCATCAATACTTCAGGACCAACCCATTTTTGAAGGCTCACACTATAACCGCAGACGTCGTATCCCTGCTTTGGGCTATATCTGGGCAAAACTCATTCCTCGAAAGATTTTATTGTGGAAAACATATGTCAAAAACGATTTGCAGCCAGCCAAACGTCTAAGTGCAGTACAAACAAATGTGTTTGAGAAAGTAACGAATAGCGATCGATTTGAAATTGAAAAAAGCGCAATCGACGAGTTTGAAACCAAACTAAGTAGCCCTTCCCATTCCCTCATTCTTAAACGCTTTGCGCGCGTCGTTTCTCCCACCATTGCAATTGTTGAAAATCCTACTTCATGCAGTACTATAAATTCTGCAATTGTTGAATTTATTATCCTGCAGAAAGGAATTATGCAGATCACGTGATACATATACGCGTGCACCACCAGCCCCACGCCCCGGGTTATTTCTCTCAAGTGCTAGGACCACTAATATGGGGAGAATATATCCCGAATCAACCACATCAAACTCGTAATTCCACATATTTGTCATGAAGGTATGTCAATAACGGTCGTGCAAAACCCAAACGGTGGGGATGTATGAGTTTCGGCGTCAATTCACGCGAAATGTGTTCAGGATACTAACCCATAGTTTATCGACGAGGTTGACATTGAATTAGTCAATCAGGAACTCAATTTCCATTGTCTGAACGATAATCTACTAATAAAAGGAGGTTGCGATCTCTTCACCACAAAACCTATTGGTTCAGACCGGAAACTCTTCAAGACTATTGACAAACATTTGGATCAAATATTGGAAGATCACCAATTGTCACAGTCAATTGAAAAAGAACGCAAACATTCGATCAGTAGTCTTTTTGGAAGTAGTGCATCGTCCCCACCGCTGCATTTTCCGAGACGGGGTAGCACCTTCGCTGAAGCTTCAGAACGAGAGCCAAAACGGCGTCTGAGTTCGGCGCTGCTTCTGTTTAATAAATCTGGTGATTTCGGGCGCCTCGTAGAAAAACCGGCGTCGAATTTATCGCTGTCAATACTGAAGGAGGCATCTGTGGGCGAATACTCAATCGAGGAATCACCATTTGGTCCATTGAAGAGCGTAGCTACTCGTAAAACGTTTGCATACCTCATTGCCATCTTAAACATCACATATCCAGACCATGACTTTTCTAGTTTGCAGCCTACCACCGATAACTTCCATAAGATCGAGCAACTCGAAACGCTAAGGCATGAATTCAATAACATCTTAACATCTTTGGGGAAAAAGGAGGAGGTTCTCAATTGGGTGTGGGACACAATCAACATGTACATGGACATCTTGCCATCGACATCGCCCACACTAGCGGCACAATATGATGGCGGTTCGAGAAAGGGCAGTTTTGCAAATGGATACTCAGGTTCTCCGAAAAACAACGATGGCGCGATGTCTCCGCTTGATAATGGCGTGCGCATTTACGAGTTCCAGCCATCTGACCTGTCTATTTTGGAGGATATGAACTTTCCTCACCAGACGATGTGGCTGCGGTACTGGTTCATCTACAACAAAAAGAAGAAGCGGGTGTGTTTTATCTACTTGAGCGCGTTGAACCATATGCACCGTTCACACACAGCGCGAGCACGGAGCTCGTCCAATGCATTGGAGGCCGCGAAGCTGCAATCCCAAGATGAACGTAATTTCGATGAGGAGTTTGACGATGAGTACATGGATGAGGATATGGACATGGACTCAGTTCGGGATGGCGAGGACGATGTGATCGGAGATATTGAGCTATAGCGGAAAGATTGAGCAGGAATGGAAACAAGAGAAAGAGCGGTTGTTGCAACAGTGAAGGGATGGAACGTATGATGAAGTGATTAGTGGTCATACCAAGACAATAATACCCATATCAGAAAAGAGGGTTGATTTTAAGTCTATTGATCTATGGTGAACTCGGCATGTTACAAGTGGACGATATGAACTTTGACTATTTGAGCACACCTGAGAAGTGTTTAATGACTCTTCACTTTGAATATTGGAATGTTGAATGGCATTTCATCGTTCATTTTCTGTTTAAATCTGCTATTTTTCTTGTCTTACACCTATATTATATATCAAGGATACCACTAATAAAGATCAGAACATTGGTTCTCTCTCTCTAGATTATTTCAATGTTTTCTTGACATATTCTATTCTTCCCATTTTTGTTTTGTTTTGCGGATTCTTCTTTTTTCTTTCTTCTTTACCCCATATTTACCTATACCTTACCCTTATCTTATCTTATCTCCGACTTCGGATCTACCACACCATCATGAAAGTATCCAAAATTCTCCTACTCTCCATTGTAGTAAACGCAATTAGGGTACCCACCTTCCACAGCACCATTGACAAACAAAGAAATGTCGAAATTTCAAACTTTCACATTCCCTCGATGGATGATGGCGCCAAGGTAGCACGAACCTTAGTTCATAGAGAGTCCATGATGAACATCAACACAATCGGACAAGAAGGCCATGCAAAAGGGGTTCCTACATCTTCAATTGAGTATTATGTCGATTGTGACGGCGACGGCGATCCTTATTGGCTCGTGGTAGATATCGGATCACCATATCGCCATATCGCTAAAGGCTCACCCTTTTCCGCCACGATCCGCGTTGGCGATCATCACCCGGATGATGACGTCAGTTCCGAGTATCCTGGAGCGGTTATTCTGTCGCCCATGGGATCGCCTCGGGTGAATTTAATGGGGGAGTTGCAAGATGTCTCTTATGACCCGCGTACGTTGCTTCGATTGCGTAAATGCTTTTTGGAAAGACACCCCGATGCAAAATGGTGGCTTCCTCTGAATCTTGTGCTGCCTCATAAGACACATTGGACCAAATTTGTGGTGAAGGAGGTGTACATGGTGGGTGGCTTTGGGGACCGAGCGTACATTGGGACAATTGATGGAGAAAGTTATCACAAGGCAAGTGTAATTGAAAAGGTGGATTGAGGTGGGGAAAAGGAATTAGATGGGAAACGGTATTTTGGATGGGAAAATGAATGTTGTTGAGTTGAGTGGGGATAAAAGGGGAAGGAAGGTAATAAGGAAACAAAGGGAAGATGCAGGCAGGTTAACGGGATTTGAGATAAATGTGATTGCTTGGAAAGGTCAGTAACTGATAATGGGTCCAATGTTGGCGTGAGAGTGGATTGTTGCCTGATCTTCAGTGAATGTAGATGATGACTTGATTTTATAAGGTTGAAAAACGGGAGAGATGAATACAGCATCTGAATCTAGGTGTACCTTTTTTCAAACGACTTTGCAATGTTGAGGAAAGGATCTTTCAAGAGAGATTAAATTTTGATTAAAGTGAGGTCTTATGTCATAACCATCATCATCATTAAAACACAAGACTTCCAAAATTTCAATCCAGACTTTCGCGAAATAGTTGTGATTTTTCCTTCTACACTTGGTCTTTCCCTCCTGGTCCAGATCTCCTCAAATGTAATGGATATTGTACAATCCAATTCGTTGACTGGTATACCCAAACACAACAATGCCTGAACATGGCAGGTTTAATGAATTGACCCGCAATTCTATTAGATTTTCCTAAAACTCTACAGGTCACACCGTTTATTGCAGTGGTGCAGAAACAGTGGCCTCGTTTAGAAACACAGTTTCTTTATAAATTTGGGGGTTTGTGGATTGAATGAGAGTCCAAAAGGTGTCAGCATTTCCAATGGAGACGCACCTCTATCCTTTTACTCTTTTATTCACTCTCAACTATTTTGTAACCGAAAGGTTTTCCTGAGTTACTGCAAGGCTAGCAGAGTAATGTGATTCTACAATAATCTTGGGCTAATTCTCAAATGGAAACTGAGTTTATATTCAAGTTCACTTCTTGGCCGAGGTTAGCAACACGTTGTCTTTTGACATTCTGTTTGTCGACTGAATTGATTGAATTCTCGCATCAATGTCATAATACCGTTCATAACTTTGGATAAAGTACTTCAACAAGCACGAGTGAAAGCGCCTTGAATTCATGTAATGAAACGAGCGAATGTCATTGATTTGTTCGAGAGGGAGTATCGGATCTCTTTCCTTATCTGCATCTCCTAGCCTTGTTTTAAGGGCAAGGCGAGAACATAAGAAAACAGAAAATCTTGTTATGTGATAACATTTCTGGCTCTTCGAACGGTGGTCGACTGAAACCGGTGACGATATGCGGACCAACGAACGTTTCTAACAATCTATTAACTTCAGCAGAAAGAACGGAACATCTTGACTCAATACGGATTTATGGTCAACCTCTCAACATTAAGCATTCGTCCAATGCCTTCTTCGCCTCCGATTCATCCAACATGTTTGTATCCAAGTTCGTTTCTTTGCTAGCCCCACTTGTTTCTCCGCTCCAAAACGTTAAAAGTCATCCATGGGGTATTGTGATGCAAATGAAGCTCGTCTATGATATAAATGGCGCTTTCGCATATTTAATCGTTTTCTAACAGTTTAGGTAAATGTGTGAAGATTATCTTAGTTTCGTATGTACAAGAGTACTATCATTCACACCAAACACATCATTGTGCGAAATAATCTTGAAAACAATCAGCAGCCTTATTTATGTTATGAACTGAGACCCTTCTCTTTTCCGAATCACATCACAACTAACTCTCCTTCATGGGTTGCAAATAATTAATGCACCAGACAAGTGCCAAAGAGATGCGACAGAAAAAACACCATTCATTGAAAACGAGTTGCGTAATAATAAGTAAATAACATTAATACTCTATATTTCCTTTTTCCATTCACTATATAGAATAATTCTCACCCCGGATCCTCTACCTGTACTCACTACTACTCACCATTTATTATTACTTGTACCACAAATACAACAATCAAATGATCCCGCAACGAATCCAACAATTGAAACAATTCAGACCAATCACACGTCTTCAAAAACCATTCCAGGGCTCCCAACCATTCCCGAAACGATATCTTTCGACTCGAACTATCCCGCCTCAATTCGGAATCATAGCCAAACCCTCTTTCTTCAACTGGAAAACGCTCACAATCTTCTTTGCCGCAGGCTCTGCGCTTGCATACTCAGAAGCGATCTTCGAGCAATATGCCAAATACACTGAAGTCAAAGAAGATCCCGTCGAAGCCGTACAACTCGATTTCCGTTTGCGAACACACCCTCTCTACGAAAAACTCGTTCATCCAGTAACCGGGAAAGACTGGATCAAGCTCCGCTCGTGGGAAAATTTGGACCGGAATGTCCTAGATGGAAACCTGCAAAACGTTTTGGTTCGGACACAACAGGAGTACCAAAAACCACAACTAACAAATCACACACTAGCTGCTGCAGGAGGAATTGCCGTGAAGCCAGTGATTTTCCACAACACAAAGACCGATGAAACAGTCACGTTCGTCCATTTGGGTTATCGTCTTTGTGGGTATCCATTCATAATCCACGGAGGCATGCTCGCCACGCTTTTGAATGAAACTTTCAAACGTAACGCATCGCTTTCTAGTACCACTCTGTCCCAATTAAAGACAGATTACAAGGTAGAAACGTTAAGTATCCTGTATCGCGCACCTTCGTTCGCTAATCAGTTTTTTATCGTGAAGACGCAGCCGCTGGAGGTTGAGGGAAGTGCTTCTGACCTCTATAACGTAACGAGTGTAATTGAGTCCGAGAAGGGCAAGGTATTGGTTAGGTCCGAAGCATTGCTTCGTAATACAGGACGTGGAACACAGTTGCGCCAACAAGAACAATCAAAATTGGGAGGAAATTGGTTTCATAGATCTTGATTTTGGGTAATTTCGATTTTTGTTTGGTCACGTGACACATCACATGAGCCATCTGTACTCCTGAAAATCTCCACAGTTATCCGCCATTACCTCACACGACTTGATCTTCCTTACACCACATAAGAAATAGGCTAATTTTTGTCATTTCCCCATTTATTCCTCATACTCTCTCATTATTTGTCATTTCTGCTCTCCTTTAGAAGTTGGAATGCCTGAGTCAAAAATCGAGGTTGTGGCCATTAACGACGCCCAAGAACCTGATCAAACCGTCGTTCCGCACGAGCGACAGGTCGTCGAGGCTGTTATTGCATTGTGGAAAGAGGATGCGCTGACAGAATCGCTCGGCGCTGGAAAACTCCATGCCCTTGTTAAAAAGAAGCATCCGTCATGGCAACTCTCGGAGAAAAGGGTCAAATCACTTCTCAAACAATACGGGCTCCTTACGGCGGGTGATCAGACGCCGTTTTCATACGCCAAAGACATTACTTCGAAGCCTACGCCTCACGTCACCCTTCCTGACAATGTTCTGTTGGTTATGACGGCGAAGCGGGGCAAAGCGTTGTTTGCAAAACGAAACATTGCCAAGGGCTCGCTTCTTTGGGAAGAGAAGCCATTGTTTTTGGTTCCTCTGTTGACGCATTACTCTCTTATCGTTAATGGAAAAGCATGTACGCATTGTGGAAAGCTTGGAAACTCGACATCCAAGGCTGGCGACACAGTACTTCGTGGATTAGACTGTAATGTATGTCCAGAAATCTGGTGTTCGCCGAAATGTAAGAGTCTTGATCAGGCGCTTCATGCCTCCCTAAAACATGGTACCAGAGCCACCGCCAAGCTTGTAGATGCCCTGGCCTTTGGTAAATTGACCGAATTTTGTATCGCCGAACAGTGGAACGCGTTGTATGCGATTGCTATGATCTATTCTTTCATCATTCTCGACAAACTGGGCATCAAAGGCGACCAGTTTCGCGCCATGGCTCGTGTATCGCAAAAGACGAGGTACAAGGCGCTCAATTCGTCTGCAGGGGCATTTGACTCGATGCAAGGCGGAGCTCTTTTTGTAGAAGAGCAGCAGGAACAGCTTTGGAACCAAGGTTACATGTACTTCATCAATGCCTTCCCCAAAGCAGCAGAGACTGTATCATTGGACGAGTTTCTTTACATGATGGGAACGTACAATATTAACAACTTGGATCTGAGTGTTTTCCTTCTCCAGTCTCACCTCAACCATAACTGTGACCCAAACTGCGACGTTCAGACGGCGTTGCAGAAATACGACGGATTAAAGGTTTTTGCAGCGCGCGACATCAAGGCGGGCGAAGAACTCAGTACTTCGTATGTGAATCCAGCGCATACTGTGCAACTGCGTCAGCGTGAGTTGAGAGTCAATTGGGGGTTTGTGTGTAAGTGCCAGAAGTGTAAGGATGACCAGCAGACGCAACAGAGACGAAAATCAAGCGCGGCCGTGCAGCAGAAGGAGAAAGTCGAGATTAGGAACATGCTCAAGGAGGCAGCAGCAACGGATGGCGAATTTGAGATCCCTTTGGATTTTAACGGAGAGCGTCGAAAGTCAGTGCGGTTTGATGAGAAGGTGGTGAAGTTAACAGAGGTGTAGTAACGAATAATGAGTGGAGATGAAAATTGTAGGGGTAGGGGCGAGGTTTATGTGAGTTTTGAAGTAGTCATGATTCTGGAATTGTAAATAAGAGTTTAGGTGAAGGCTTGGCGATAAACAATTAATGAAAAAAAAAAAGAGAGGTTGTTTTCGTTTTCAATAGGTAGAAGTGTCTAGCGTCTGTGACGTTTCCGATTCTTACCAGCTTCTTTTGTTTGAAGTTAGACTACATTAATTGAGTATTAAACGCCAAACCCAGCGCCATTAGATATTTATTCAGAAGCTGACTAAATGTAGTGATTCGTTGCTTTTGCTTTTCTGGGAAGGAGGTTTGAAAAGTAAAAAAAAACCAGTTTCGTTAGATTTTTATCTTATAGCTCAGATGCAAATCTTTATGAGTAAAGGCAGTTTGACTCTAGACAATGAACGTAAGAAATCATTCCGAACTTCTTTTCGGGTGCTTCGGAAGTTCGACTAATGCTAAAACTTGAGCGAGCAGAAAGATTCTGTCAGTGTCGTTCAAGAACAATCTAAAGTACTTTTCTACTCCTTAGAGAAATATATTGAGATTTCATTATAAGACCTCCGACATGGAATGAAACTCGAGGAGATTCTTTTTCGTCTGACTCACTTCTAGAAGAAGGAAGAGCGCAAACACCACCAAAAACTTCTAATTAATGATGTATTGAGCCCCGATGCTTCTGAACCAATACGACTCTAATTCAAATGCAAAAGTCGGCTTTAGCCAGCCGTGAATGATTCCACATACTTTTCTGACGTCAGCCCAAAGTGCTTGCTTGAACACCAAATCTCCAGATTATCTCTTCTTTTCCTCATCTAGATATCTCTTTATAAAAGGATCCCCTCAATCAAATCACCTCTTCAAAGATATCCTCTCTTCAAAGATATCCTCTCTTCAAAGATGTCCTCTCTTTATTCACCATTCTCCTTCACCAATATTCCAATCATACAACTCTCCAACATCCGATCTGGATTGACCCAAGCATGATACTTCTTAAAAAGCGCCGTGCCGTCTTTACCCGCACATTTCATGATCTCATCTACACCACCTGGGTGAAAATCCACATAAGGAGTGATGTTAAACACCTTACCATTGATACACGTCCAACAGTCGTTACGCGTCTTATGCTGCTTCAATTCCAGAAACGGCACTTGTACAAAAGCTGCTGGAGGCGTATTTGGGCCAACCCCTCGAAGTTTGTGCTTGGGTGTTTTGTTTGTTAAAGCTGCCCAATCAAGAGGCGAATGACCAGGCGCTAGGGCGACTTTTCGGCGGATGTTCCCAGGAACGGATAGCGATAGCGACAGAGATGGTGCTCTTTGTGAGGAATTGGCAGACGGGAACATTTTAAGTTGGAAATGAAGTGATGTGGAGATGAGAAGAGGTAGTGAATAGAGGTTACGGGAAAAGAGGTTACGGGAAAAGAGGTTACGGGAAGAGAGGTTACGGGAAAAGATGTGGGGATCGTATTTAAAAGGGGAAATCAATTTCAAAATTAAGATTTTGTGAAATAATTTAGTGTATTTTCTTCTTTTTTCATGCATTTGTCTTTACTGGCTTACCAGGGTCTATTTTGGACTATATAAGGTTCGTAAATTTGGCTTGACTGCATGTGACATGCAGGTTTAAGGGACGTTTTAATGTTAATTCCTGCAGGACCTATTGGTTCATCGTTTTATCTGTTTTCTGTCAACTCGTTCGTAATAGAGCATGTACACGCTGGTGGTCTCAAACAAAACGGCAGATTTGGACACTTCCTGTACGTGTGTGTCGCCTATGCGCCAATAGGGATATCTAATAAGCGAAGAAATTTTCTTCATCTTGACTTTTGAAGAACTGTCTAAAGGCTTTGAAGCTGGAGCCGCCTCGCCAAAGCCCAGTTTAGAAAATTTATCGAACAGCTTTTCTATATCATGTGCGGTTGGTGGCTGGAAATAGTCCTTTTGGTCGAGAAGAATTTCCGCAGGGGTGGCAATTCCCAGATCGATGATTTCTTGCAAATTCGAGTCCGTGGGTGTTGCTTGCATAATGGATGGTCTTCTAGTAATAATACTCGAGATTCTATTACGGAACAGGGGCTTTACATCAGAGTTTTCTTGTGCTGCAGCCGGCTCTGCCTCGTTAGAGGGTTTACTTCCATTGGGGTCTAATTCTTGTACTTCATCCACAAGCAGATCGTCGATTTCGGGCGCTAACTTAAATATTATACCCTCGTTGTCCTTGACAAACAATGGTTTCCTCTTAAAGCATTCGTAGTGGCCCTGAATGTGCAGGCCATTGTGCCGAATGAGCGCCTTCAACCGGTACTTGTACATATTGTTTTCATTGAATTTAAAGTGACCAAAGTGCTTGATGAGGTTCTTGGTCTGGTCCTCGGAAATGGGCGCGCTGTTGAGCGTTTCTTGCTTGGAAATGGGAACGGCGGTACTGATGGAAGGAGTCATTGATGCCTCAGACATCAGTGACAGGTTTTCGGCAAGCTCCAGCTCTGAAACCTCCAGCGCTTCGTCAGTGTCGTTACTGGCTATATGCAAGAGGTCCTGTTCACGTTCGTTGACAACTTCTTCCTGGTCATTCAAGGCAGTTGATCCATTCGACGCATGCTCCATATCGTTTACATCAGTCGTCAACACACACGTCTTGCTCTGATTGAGCTGTGCCTCCATGTTGAACTGCAGCTGGAGCTTTTGTAAGTCGTTGACGTAGTTGTCGTCAATAGACAAAGTTAGCTTATCTTCAAAGCTAACCCTGCAAGGGTTTCTACTGAGAGTGCCGCCATTGAATGCAGACCGTGAAAGATGGATGCCAAACACTTTCGGTGGCTTCAAGATGTGTGTCTCGCGAATGACGCTGGACGTCACAGACAGAATGTTCATGCCGCTCTTATTGTATGAAGCTACGAACTTTTCTATGTCCAGCGGCAAGTCCTCGTTGATGAATAATTGTGGATCGTCATTGTATGCGCGCAATTTACTGACGATTTCTTGTTCTTCTGGAGGGTTCGTGTGGCCGTTTTCCTGGAGATAGTCTTCGTGTTGCAAGATCTTAGTGAGTCTACATCTTAAGCAGTGGTACTCGGTAATTGTCTCCAGGCCATTGTTTTGCAATAACGTATCTAGGTCCAGAGTGAGTTCCTGGGGCGGGTGGAGCGTCAACATCAAAAAAGGCAGGATACCCGGTTTGGATACAGATCCACATGTTAAACACTTCATTTGCAGGAGAAGAAGCCCTCCGATGGGGAACTCGGGGAATTCCTGGAGCAGCAGCACGTATGGAAGCAATTCTGGAGTTTTTTTTAAATGCGCGTGAATCAGGGCGAGAACACGAATACAGATGATGTTTTCTGTTTCCAACGTCTCATTAATGAGTTGCGTCAACTCGTGTGCATCATGTTGCGACTTGGAGATTCGTGCGTTATATATTTTCTCGATTTCATGGAGAAATGTCCACACGGACAAGTTCTTGGTCAGCATCTGCACGTTGTTAAGTTTACTAATCATCTTTGCCATGGCGACGTGCAAGGAAATTTTGAAATAGTCCTTTCCGGTCTTTTCTGTGTCTGCCGAATTGAATTTCAGGTGTGAAAAGGCACGGATCTTGGCAATATCTACGATATTGTCGATGTCTATTCCGAGTTGTTGCACAAGCTCCATGGTGTGGTGATATACTTCAAGCATCTTGTTGAGGTACTCAGTGAAGCTAGGTAACGACGAATACGCTTGGAGAGACGAATTGGCGAAACAATCGTTTCTGTTGTTGATGAATCCGGCGGCATACTTATCGGGCCGTTTGGTGAACATTTTGGGGTCTTTTTGCGGGCCAAAAAGGGCAGAACGGATGCGGTAGGTGAATGTTGGAGCGAGAACCCAAAAAGCGATAAGAGACGCGGAAATGGAAGCAATTGTAGGCAAGACAGATGAACCAGTGGTGTTCCGATTTTGGCGTGGGGTGATCAAGAAACCGGTGAAGGAGCGGACAATTGACGATTCGGTTTGACCTGCTGGAGCAAGATTTGGCCGTTCGAAGATATTTCCGAGTTTTGGATGGATTTGGAAAAGAAGTTGGTGCAAATTCCAGACCATTAACTGGAGGAAAGGAACGTTGATGATTCGAGTAAAAGTATCGGTGGTTGTGCAGTTAGCGCGGGGAAATATGGAGGACACCGGAAAAATTGGGTTCAAGAAAAGAAGGTTGTTTTTGGTTTTATATTGGATTTTTTAAAGAAGGAAGTTGGAAAATTGAACAAGAGGACATCTTAAAATGGGATGGTTTCTGGTTTTGTGGTTTGTAAGGATGCGTTTTGTAGAAGAGGGGGGGACATTATTAGTTCCGGAAAATTGTCTACTGCATATAGCTTATCTGTAGAAGAGGCAATGGGCAATGTCAAGAATAGGGGAAGGTTAGAAAAATGGGAAGAAAGGTGGGAATTTGGCGAAGTTTTCTTGATCTTGGTGGATTTTTTGTTTTTTGGTAGCGTTTGTGGTTGGGCGCGTTGGAGTGTGTGGGTTGGAAGTTAGCGCCGAGGACAAGGGTGGGACCAATTGCAAATGAAGGGGAAAGGAGTTAGGGAGGTAACCTTCTCGTTTGGAATGTGTCAATACGGGTAAGGAGATAGGTTTCGATGTGAATTTATGTCGATTCGAGAGGAACTGGTTCGTTTTAAAACGTTTTGAATTGTTCCAGATGGGTTGTAAATGGTGATTCACACAACGAATTATAGTTGGACGATTAAATTTTAGAGTATTGGAAATCTGATGACATTAAAATTGGTACACAAGTTTCTTCGATTATATCGATGTTTTAAGGGTAAAGCAAGAAAGACTATCAGATTTACTGTTAGCGCATACATCAATCTCACCAGAAACGACATTTTTGATAAACATAACGAGACTGTTTCATTGCTTTTACGTAATACATAGGAATGACATGTTTGTGGCTTTGAAGGGTATCAACTCGTCATCGTCCATTCATTACAGCAATTCGCCGCCGGATAAAACAAGTACCCCAAAATCAAATTCATTCTCAAACAAATCGTTTCTTCTAATAGTCGCCAATGATGACTGAACGTTCTTCGTTCTCGCTTATTTTGCCCGCTTCCCCGTCCCCTTCTTATCTCTCCCTATATCACACCCTTTCTTCATATTTGCAACGAATTACCTTTCCCAGAACCAGCCCTACAACCTTTTTCAAATCCACAACCCAATCGCCTGAACCAAATTTCAAAATCAATATACCATTCAATGATTCTCAAACCTATCTTCTCAAACCTATCTTCTCAAACCCATCTCTCTTATTGGCGATTACCCAGCATAACCAGCTTATCCAACCATCGTAATCAAAAACCGACAAAACCTCCAGCACAATTAAAAAAAAAAAAATCCAGACCTATTTAACAACTCCTCTTACCCTTCTTTTTCCTCCCCATTTCCTTCCCATATCCTTTCCCATTCCCTTTCCTTTATCTCATCTCAACCTTTAACCGCTCCACACAATTTTCGATAAGTACTGCTTCTTCTCTGGCCATGAAGTTCTCCCATTCGCTTCAGTTTAACGCCGTCCCAGAATGGGCATCCAAATACATCTCATACACAACACTAAAGAAACTTATCTATGCTCTTCAAAGCGAATCGGTTCGCCGTCGGAAAGACGACTTAGAGGCTGTTCCTTTAATGAACAATGACCTGGCCGCAAACGACCCTGTGAGTGTCTTTACCAAGGCTTTGGATGGAGAACTCAAAAAGATCGATGACTTCTACAAGACTCAGGAATATGACATCTTTCGCACTCTTGACGCATTGATTTCCGACATCAACGCCTTTGAAGAGGATCTCGATCCTTCTGATGCAGCAGTCAGACTCTCAGGTCCAGGCTACAGCCGAAAGAAGTCAAAACTGAAAACTTCCTCCTCTGGTAGAGATGGTGAAACGAGTGCCCTGGAGTATCGTACTGCCCCAACAGAACTGGAATGGTCCGGCGACAATTTCCCGGTAACCACAGATCCGGAGACAGAGTTCACGCAAGACGACAACGAAAATGAAGACTCTGAGAATGAAAACGAAAATACTCATCTTTATCGCGGCGAAGAGGGTGCGCCAATTCGTCAACTGTTACGTAAGTCAATGTCAATCGACAACTATCTCAAACTGCCTAAATCGTCCGCGGCATGGTCTGCTACAGTCAACTCGCTGACGCTTCCTCCCCAACTTCTTTTGCTTTCGGAAACGAGAGTCGTTTTGCGGAAACGTGTTATCGCATTGTACACCACCATGTCTGAACTCCAAAGCTACATCGAATTGAATCAGACCGGTTTCAAAAAAGCCTTAAAAAAGTTCGACAAGTCGTTAAACTGCAAACTCAAGGACGAATACTTGGCCACCTTGCCCCAGAGATCGTACATTTTCAAAGAAACTACTATAGCTACCGTAGAAAGAAACCTCGAATCCTTGGTCAAGGTATACGCGGTCATCTGCAACTTGGACAATTTGGAGAATGCCAAGGCAGAGCTCTCGGTCCATCTCCGTGACCACGTCGTATGGGAACGTAATACTGTCTGGCGTGACATGATAGGGTTGGAACGAAACGCTCAGGCCGCCAACGTCAACAACAAGACCTCCAGAAACGCAAAAGCCACCTCAGGGTTGTCCTCGTTCAATATGTCGTTCCAGAACCCAACAATCGTCACGTTGGCGCTTATCGTAGGCATCACACTCATTCTCTTGAACTTCTCTCCCTTTGACGACTTTTCCCAGAAGAACTGTTTTGCGTTGTTAGTGTGTGCTTCGTTGTTGTGGGCCACTGAGACGATTCCGTTGTTTGTGACGTCGTTAGTGATCCCGCTCCTCATAGTTAACTTTGGTGTGTTAAAGTATCCAGACGGCCTGATCATGACCCCTACAGATTCATCCAAGTACATCCTCTCAACGATGTGGAACTCGGTGATTTTGTTGTTACTCGGTGGTTTCACTTTGGCTGCCTCGTTGACGAAATACAACATTGCTCGTATCATTTCCACCTGGGTATTGTCTAAAGCTGGTACCAGCCCTTCGATGGTGCTCCTTACTATTATGTCCATTGCGCTTTTTGCATCCATGTGGGTATCTAATGTTGCTGCGCCTGTGTTGTGTTTTTCGTTAATTCAACCATTGCTCAGAACTCTTCCAAAAGGTTCCACGTTCATTAACGCTTTGATTCTCGGAATAGCGCTCGCATCGAACATTGGTGGCATGGCCTCGCCAATTGCACTGCCTCAAAATATGATTGCCATCGGTGCCATGGACCCCCAGCCTTCATGGGGTCAGTGGTTTGTGATTGCGCTACCTGTATGTATCTTGTCACTTCTTCTCATTTGGGCGTTCCTCTTGTTGACATTCAACTGTAATTCTCGCAACACGCAACTTGTTGGCATTCGTACCACCGACGATAAGTTCACGGGCATCCAATGGTTTATTGTTGGCGTGACACTCATCACCATAGTATTGTGGTGTTTCGCGTCACGTCTTGAGGGCATTTTTGGAGAAATGGGCATCATTGCGCTCATTCCAATGATTTGCTTTTTCGGCTCGGGTCTTCTTACCACAGCAGACTTGAACAACTATCCATGGAACATTGTCGTTTTGGCCATGGGTGGTACCGCATTAGGCAAAGCCGTAGCTTCTTCAGGGCTTTTGTCCACCATCGCTGTGAGCATCCAGAAGGAGGTTGAGAATTACTCGTTGTTCGGCGTAACTCTCACGTTTGGTCTTTTAATATTGGTGATGGCCACTTTCGTCAGTCACACGGTGGCTGCGCTCATAGTAATTCCGCTCATTTCGGAGATTGGCCAAAACCTCCGGGACCAACGCCCTCGTCTTCTTATTATGGTTAGTGCCATGCTTTGTTCTGCTGCCATGGGATTGCCCACGTCTGGGTTTCCCAACGTCACTGCTATTTGCATGACCGACGAATTTGGTAAGCCCTATTTGACGGTAAATACGTTTATTACGAGGGGCGTTCCCAGCTCGTTCATTGCATATGGTGTGATAGTCACGGTTGGATATGGTACGATGATGTTGATTAATTTTTAGGCGGCAGTTCGTTCACCCGTAAATAGAATGAAGCTCGTATGTAGAATGAAGCTCGTAAGTAGAATAAGGGTTAGTAGACAAATTTAATAGTAATAGTGGCTTGTAGGGTATTGTAGAGGTAGGAAAATGTCGGAAGTATTCTGGGAAACAGATATCAAATAGAAAAGGCACTCCAAATCGAGAAGTTGGAAACAAATTTAGATAGGAAATAAATCGAAAAACAAAACAAACCAAAACAATCTTCCTTCTACAATGCATAAAAACCAATCGATGTTTCATTTCCAGATAAGTAAAAGGCTCATCAGCTTTTAGGTTTCAGATCCAGCTGACCAGGCAGCAAACGCCTTAATGATCAAATTATTCGTTGTCTCCCCACCTGAACTCGGAGTCTAATATTCTCTGGAAGAAAAGCTGCCAGAAGGTTAAGCGCTTAGGCTGGTCAGGGGCATCTAAAGTTGTGGACTGCCCGTTTGTATCTGCGGCAATGGCAGTAGCGACGAGCAAGGGGACGATGAACTTGTTGAAATACATCTTGGTGTTTCTGATGGTGTAGTTGGAATTTACGGACGGGACGCTGGCTTTTTATAAGTTTGCGCCAACCTTTGCAAATGTTCAAGGCACAGCAGAATCAGGACCAATATCCCGTATGTATTAGAACAATGGAGGATCGCCGCTATTCAAAAAGTGGAATTCGTCGTTCTAACAATGGGATGTCTCGGTCTTGTTTCGCGAAATACAGCTGATCAGCAGTGAGGCCACCAGACCGTAATTCCAGATATTCAATCCTGACTCGTAGCTTAGGTTTGAATGTCTAATGCGCGAATCCTATGAATGACATGATTGTTCATAGCAATTGTCGCGACATACGAACGTCAGATAATGATAACATGCGGTGAAGATTTTCTGAGTTCCAGGTCCAAAATCTTTTACTGGCGAGTTATTGGACCACCTCACAAGGAGCTCTGCGAAACCAGGCCAACTCGCCAATTCTATTCATTGCCAATCCTTTTATTCTTCAGGAATTGCTCGCCTCGATCCTCTTTTCTAAACCATTGTCCTTATAAACTGATTCGTGAATCGGAATGTTGTTACTAAAACATGTACTTAATCTTTTCATCCTTCTTTCTCGCTTCTCGTCTCCTTTGTATCTCTAATTTTCTCAAATAACTTCCCTTAAACCCTTCTACTATCCATTTCTTCGACTTTCCTATCCCATTATGGCTACCGGATGGCCCTGTGCTAGTAGCGATAACGCTTGATCGTCCAAGTCTCCCGAAGCTCCACAGATATTACATTTCAACCGTTTTGAAAACGAAAACGGAATGACTGGAATGAAAAAGAGCGTCACCCAGTTCGACGTCTGTACACCAAAAGCGGATTGGTTGTGGCATCTACCACAGTAGCAGGGAACCGCTCCACCCTCTTTCAAAGACTTGTTGAACTCATCAACTAGAACGTTAGTAGGGGTTCAGGAACATTTAAGCAGAGGTACATACATCCAATGAGAAAAAAACAGAAACTCATATTTGCAGGTATGTAACTGGTTATGAGCCTTGGACAATTATGCAGTGGGAAACTCTATGTATTTGTAATTAAAGAGTAATGGTTCGGGTAGCAAATGGTGTAGCCAGCCGAGATTCTGTGTTAGATCATTATTAGAGTACTGCATATAGCTGGGTTTAGACATGGTGTAGATTTAGATTAAGGAAGGGAGAATACTATTGGTTTTTATTCGATATTTTTTCCTCTCCTTCTTCATACATACATTTCTCTCTTTACGGTGTGGGGACGAACATCCTATTTGGGATATGATTTACTTGTTGTTACCATATGTACTTATTCGTATCCTGAGTTTGTAGAAAATTCCAAAACAATGATTTTTTATAAATTTCAAATAACCCGTCACGAAAAAAATTCTTTGCTAAGAGTTGAACCCCTCGCATCTTTGATCATTCATTGTCATGTTCAGCTAGCACAAACACATTAAGATAGTATCTATCAACAGATCTAATTCAGAATTTGCAAAGTTGTCGATAACCAGAATTTCAGCGCTTGGCGCTATCTTACACATTTCAGTCACGTTTATTCATTTAAATACGCCCTTAGCTGTATGAAGTGATTCACTTTCTAAACGAGTAGTCACCAGAAAGCCATCTATTCAACATGTCCAACGAGTTTTCGGGCTGGTTATATGGCACCATGTGGCCCGCATCATAAACACGGAGGAAAGTGAAGATGCCATAGTTTTGCACCTCTCCTGCCAAGTTGCCTTCTTGGGTGTACCATGGAACTAAACGCTGGGATTGGAAAGCATTCAGTTCCTTATACTTTAATTGGTTTGCCCAAGCGTGATTTCCTAACCAATTACAAATGAAATCCTTATCACCTTCATAAAGAAGAACTGGGATGTTTTTGTTTAAGAGCTCGGCAACATAACCTTGGAATGGCTTCATCTCGTCTCCGGAATAAAAGAAGCGGATGAAGACATCTTCATCACAAGAAGAGTATATGTCAATATTCGAAGCTCCTACGGCCTCCTTGACATAATCTAAGTTCAAAAAGTCGTCAATGTAGTCTTGTTCCTTGTAGCAGCTGCCACCAGGGTCGTCACAGGGCAAGCGGATGTCGTAAGGATTCAAGCCTGTCTCAGCATATTTACCGTACAATTTTGATTCACAAAAGTAGTTTGCAGGAACGCACGCGGCAGCCGAAGGGAACTTGTAGCATAATTTCCCTAACGCCTCACAAGTTGGCCAGGCCCTGTCCATTTCAGCACACAGCTTTGGGTCCAAAACTGCCTTGTACCCACCTTCACCGCATGCCATTGGTCTGTAGTACTTGCTTTGTACCAAGGGGTCGGTAATACCGTTTCCAATCATGACAGATGTCAAATCAAATGAACGATCAGCGCGATTGATGATCTCCGAAGCAATAGCAGGGATATAGTGACCCGCATACGACTCACCGGCGATGTGAAACTTGTTTTTGACCAAGTGAGGAAACTTTTGGAAAAAGAGCTCCAAGAAGGTGAACACATCCGTAGCGGCAGCAGCAGTACTCTGTATAGGCTCGCCATCTGTGTACGAGTAGCCCACACCTACTGGCTGATCGAGGAAAATCACGTTGGCTTTGTTTGTCCACGAGTGAGGGTTATGAACCGGTTGCAAAGTGGCGTTGATAGAAGAAGGACCGAGCTCGAAAAACAAACCGATTGACGACGAACAGCCGGGACCTCCATTCAACCACAACAAGACAGGGTCGTTTTTGGGGTCGTTTCTGGATTCAAAGAACCAGTAGAAAAAGTGCTTACCCACACTTTCCACATCGAGGTATCCAGTGTAGTACTTGGAGGAGTCCAAGCCCAAAACCTCGGGATGGGGTTCCTTCACTCTGAGAGTATAATCTGAAAACTTTTGCGAGGTGACCTTCTGGAACTGGCTCATAACTGGCGAAGTGAATGCCTTAAACTTGTTGTTCATCAGGGTAGCCATGTGTTTAGCGTTATACTTCTTAAGAAGCTTCTGAGCGCCCTCCAGCCCGACCTTTCTCATGATTTCGGACCAAGCATCCACAACAACTGGGCTCAGCGTCGAAGCAATGGATTCCAAAAGGTTTTCTGGTAGCTCATTGCCAAAGACCGAGCTTAGTGAGTTAGGTTCTCCAACTCGAACAATGTCCTCCGATAAGAACAATTGCCGAAGCGCCGCAAGCGAGGGAACAGAATAGGCCTGTGCGGCCAGAAGTGACGTGGCCAACGCAACGAGAGTAGCAATTCTCATTGTGCTTTTTTTGGCGTGAAGTAGGTGTCTTCGAGATGAAATCCGGGGTGGCACAAACCAACGTTATATATCACGCGTTGGATGCAGGACGATAAGTATATTCATGTATGTGGTTATCGATATATCCGTGAAGGGGAACGGCATTTTTGGGTGCAGGAACATGGAGTTTTTGTATCATAGTTATAGGGCAAGGTTCGGGAGAACGGTGGAGGTGAGCGGGAAGTTGACGTATTGGGAAGGAAAGCGGATATTGAAATTTGGGGATGTAATGGATTTTTGTACGGTCACGATGGGAGGGGATCACATTTGGAGGAAAAGACATCTAGTGAAGATTGTGAGATTGAAACGGTGAAGGACCATTGAGGGTTCTTGGATTCGAGAGAAACCTCGAGAAGAAGGGAGAAGAGGCAGGGCCTTTGTAAAAATTCTGTGTTTTGGTGGTGTAGAGTGGATAGCGTTGTAGGGTATGCTTTCAAGAAAAGTAGGAGGTAGCAAATGGCAAATGGGCGGGGACCCTGCGGCAAAGCGAATCGAAAATGTGGGGCGGTTGATGGGAACTTGGTAATTTTCTGGTTTCAGTGGCTTTTGGCTTCGAGTCGGGGTGCTGTTGGACCAATTGACACTTGAACCATAGTCAACGTAGAGGGAACTTAAAAGACGTTTCAAAGAAAAAAGCGCCATCGAAACCGATTGTTCGAATAGCTTAAAATATAAATTGTCAAATTGAAAGATCATTGCAGCTTTTCTACGCTTAGTCATCCTTTCTTCTCAGACCCACCAATTCCGTGCGTGGATACCCTTTTGGGATATACCTAGATCCTTATACCGTTACCTCACACGACGAGATCAAAAGTTCTGATGCATCCCCAAAGCTCATTTTTCCAGCTTCCATCATAACCCAAAATCCGCAAATGTCCTTTTCTCTGAACTTTCGCCTTTCCCCTTTTGCCCTAGCCCAAACCTCTGTTTCATGTTTGGGTCGCGCACGTTGTCTCACGAACTTCTGCACATACTCTGCCCTCCCATCACCTTATCTAATCTCTACTTTCTTCCATCTCTTCCTACTTTCTTTTGAACATCCTTGTCAAATTTCCGTTCAATACCAGAATTAGTGGAACCCTCTTCTATTGCGTATACTGGCTTGCTTCGTCTTTACGTGAACGAATACCCATCTGGCCAACTCTCCCCATCACCATCACATCTTGCCATTATAGTACTTTTGGGCCATAAACCACAATTTCTGTGTGCTCACTTCTAGAAATACAGCCTTGGCTCCTTCCAATTTGGATCGCTTTTCCTTCTCCGATTTGTCGCCTTGTTCGTTTCCCAAGGACCCTCAAAAGACCCTACACGGTTGTGATCTACAATCTTCAGTGATCTTTGCCGCAGATTGTGCAATATTCAGTGGACTTTGCCGCAGATTGTGTATCCACCACCACCGATACTGATTGCGGGCCCCAAGCCACATCTGCTCGATGTCCTTTTCTCCGAGCTCAGCAAGTCCGCCCACAATAACTGAGTATCATCTTCCCCACCCAGTGTCCTTTCCCGAAGAAGGTCTCCATGTCGTTCATCTGGACGTTTCCCTAATTTCACAGGCGCTATCATCCACTACTAACGAAAACGACACTCACCCAGACCTAGGTCTTCTCCTGTCCCATTCTAGACAACCTCTGGAAAAGGAAAGCTTCGAAGGCAGTATCCCCGATGACACGCAACTGGAAGTCATCTCATTGAAGTCTAAACGCTCATCATCCACTTCCAACGATGTTACGTACGAACGAGATCGTTTTCGTGCCCGTTTCAAAACTTTCAATACCAATTCCCCAGTAGTATCTGAAGAAGAAGACACATCTGTAGTTAACCAAGATACGCGCGTGACTCGCTTCCCTTCACAGAAAACAAAGAAACTAAACTTAAATTCCCGCTGTCCTACAGAAGCCATTCTAGATCTGCTTTCTAATTATTCCATTAACCAGCCCATGTCGCCCTTGGATAAGAAGTCCTCGTTTTTTAAACGCTACATAAAAGCCGCAGAATCCAGCAATATCCCTTCATTCTTTCACTTGTATTGCATCTCAGTGGGCCAACTCTCTAGTGTTTTCCACTGGTACTTCAACAATACCCTTCCTCCGACAAGTAGAATGTTCCCATGGCTCCACGGTTTACACGAGGAAAACTATGCTCAAAAGGCATTCTTTGCATCTCAAAACTTGCTTCAAAAGGTGCGCAATGACTCACAAACAAGTTTGGCTGATCTAGATTTAGAGGTGGAGAAACCCACCGATGTGCGCTTCTTGATGTGCGTCGAGAGTTGCTCAGCGAGCCCCGAACTGTCAAAGGTGTTCCGAAATACTGTAAAGACAGAGGAAATTCTACGTCCCATTCAGTACTCGCGTCAGGAAGTGTCGCTACGTATCAACGCACTAATGGTCAATATTCTACCACCAGACAGCAGCTCTTCTGAGGAAGCTAAAGCACTTGTGGACCAGATTACCTCCGACTCCTTTTCAACTGGCTTTATTCCCCAATTTTTAGATTTAGATCCTAAACGCGGAGTGTCTTTACGCAATTTCCACATTCAAGCTAACAAGATCGCCAGGTGTTCGGACTTTGTTGTTTTCTGCTTTTCAGAGAAACACCAGAACAACACTTGTAAGTGTCTGTCATTGGCGCGACTTCTTCGGGTCGCTCAAATCATTGAGAACAAGCACTTATTACCTCAATACAACGTGTTTGTGCTCCTGCCCAATGATATGGGCAGCGACGTCGAAATTAACGACGTCATGACCCTAAGAGATAACTCTTCTATTTTTGCGGGTCTGGATCATACCAAAAAGACGCAACTTTTATTGTATAGTATGGTTCTCTTAAAGGCCGAAACGTTCCAAACCTGGGATGCCGACTATTTTGTCAAAGAGAAGGTTGAAACGACTCGCATGTCTGCTGCCTCTAGACTCCATTTGAATGTTTGGTCTGGCAATATTTGGGATCATCAAACTATGACCCAAATACTAAAGTCGAACGGCTCCGAAACTATAGCAGAGCACACTTTCGAAATAATTGCCTCTGGAGACATGCGGTTCAAATATTGTGACCCCACGAATTCTACTCTTATTAAGGACAAGTCCTTTTCTGTTGGCACTAACTTGGTGTCCATGCTTCCACCACCAAGAGCGCACTGGCAACTTTTTATTCTCTGTCACAACGAAGCGCAATTTCCAAAAGAACTGCAGCTCCAGGATTTGCTCTTCAAGTACACCATCACCTCCCACAAGGCGTGCGATGTTTCAGATTTCCATCAACTAGAGTTCCCTTCTTCCGGCTCAGTAGGACTTGGTGACTGCAAACAGGAGAGTTTGATGAGTTTCGTGAATATATGTAAACTCATGTACCTTTACTCGTCGTGCACGACCGAAGACGGTCTTGCTACTCTTATTTATTGCTCAGATGGATACACGGAACTGTCTCTTTTGGTCTTAAGTTATCTCATGTACGCGGAAAACATTCCATTAGAGGAGGCGATTTTGAATTTACATAACAAATACGGGCGTCCGTTTTACATCTTTAGTAACGATGTGCTGGTTCTTCGGAAAGTCGAGCCATTACTCAGGAAATGCAGTCCCAGAAGATCGGGCGTCGAAATCCAGTGGTCGAAAGCGGAGACTATCACTAACGCTGAATTCAACGATATCCTCTTGGGGAAACCTTTCAGTGCACCACCTGCCAAAAGATCTATACCACGTCGGCTTAGATTAGGGTATGTGGCCAACGATTCAGATACATCCTCCTCAGATTCTGAGGTAGAATTCGAAGATTCAAGCAGATTAGCGTACAGCGACCGTAACTGGGTAGAGGAAGTCGAAGGTTCGTTGCCCTCGCGGATATTGCCTTACCTATATTTGGGTTCGTTGAGACACGCCAACAGCACGACTATTTTGTCCAAATTGGGAATCACCAAGGTAATTTCCGTTGGTGAAACCGTAGAATGGTTGAATGGATTCAAGTTCAAGTCTAACCATAATGTTCAGACGCATTTCCTCGACGATTACAACATAGAGGTGTTCAACATAACACCCAAAAAATCCCTGAATCCTGAAGAAAACACAACGGGAACCACAAAACCACAGATCTCTCGTAGCACGTCAAATTATCCGTACTGCTCTGTTGAGCATATAATGAAGATTAACAATTTACAAGATGATGGTATCGATGAGCTTTCACGCGCACTCCCTCGGATCCTTGAGTTCATTGATCATGAGTATAAGAAGTCTAATGGTACGGCTAAGATTTTGGTTCATTGCCGAGTGGGGGTGTCCCGGTCTGCATCTGTGGTTATTGCTGAAGTTATGAGACGATATGGGTTGAATCTCCCTCAAGCGTACCTCTACGTGCGGGTGAGGAGACTAAATATCGTTATACAACCGAATCTTCGGTTTATGTATGAGCTTTTCAAATGGGATGAGCTCGAAAGAATGAAGAAGCATCAGGAGGAACGTGGGCATTTCCGAGTCATAGACTGGTTTGTGATGTGTCAGGAAATTAAGAAGTTGAACATGCCATTTGTCAGTGGCTGAAGGAGATATAATGATTTAAGATTTTCGATAGATTGTATTATTAATGAAACTGAATGATGCTTCGTGAACTGTATACACAAACTTATAGAGAGCCGTGGAGATAAGGTAGGCGGATGAATTTCGGAATGATATCAGAATACGAAACTTTCATGTTTGGAATGTCATCAGATTTTGTTCGCAGGGAGGCGGCTCCCTCGGCGCCAATGACATTTGCATGCACAGTAATGTCCAATGGATGAAATTACTTGGAGTGAGAAAAAGCAAAAAGAAGGGAAATAAATTGGAGAAAATGAGCCCGTCTCTAAGAAAGCTTTGCTTATTTCAGTGACTCTGACCTAGCAATATGTATGTAATATTCCGAGAGCCAGATCTCTTCAAGCGAAATCCCGAAGAATTTCAATTCATCGTGATGTGTTTACGATTTCCAAAATTTGTTAATAAAAAAAGAGTCTTTTTTACTAGACTACTTTATCGACTAATCTGCGTCGAGAAATACTCTCCAAAACCGTTTCAAACACACTACAAAATGCAACTCGAAATCGATAAACCATAAATTCAAAATTCAAATTCATAAAATATCTCTGAAAATCCAAATGCCTTGCGCTCCATTCTCCTCCACTTTCGAATCAATCGCTGGTCGCCACACGACCTGGCCATTTAACTCCTACTAAGGCAATCCCATTCCTGAAACGCTTCTCCATATCCACCATCTTCTCTCCATAGCTTCTCTGCGATAGCCGTTACACAGCCCTGACCCCATCCAATTGCTAGCCAATTGATCTGCCAACAGATCTTCAATTTCCTCCATCCACCGAGCCAATTCGTTGGTTTCTCTCTTCTGTGTCCATTTTTCTCCAGCCAAGAGTGTAGCAAGAAGATCTCGTAAATCCCTGTCTCTTTTCCTATATCTCACGAAGGCCACCTCTTTCTACTAGATGAATTCCGATCTTTTCGTGGACCCTGCTATCGTTAGCCTGTCACAAGAACCGATGAAAAGACCACCTCTCGCTCAACTGAAGAGTGCCTTGGAACCTGGAAGTGCGCTTCTGAAATTGCTAGATTCGGCTATGGCCAATGCGGCCCGTGAGGAAACTCCTGAGGTTGCCGAGAGATCTGGTGCTGAACAAGCCACTGCTCCTTCTGTGTCTGCTACTGCTTCTGCGTCTGGTTGTACCCCACCAACAACTTCGACGCCTTCGCTCGATTGGATGTTAAACTTTGTTCCCGAATGTAAGCGGGAGCTGGCCCATGTATATACCATCCAGATGTTGCTCCAGATGCACTCTGACCCTGCTGTAACAGCCTTTGATTCGGGAAAAGTCCCTCCGTTGAGCTTTTTTCACATCAAGCCCAAGAGCGTGCCAGAGTCGAACCGTGGAAACACAGGAAATCAGAAACGAAACAGACGTTTGAATAATCCGGGCGGTAAAGATGCCGCGAATAGTGATTTGAATCGGCCGTGGGAACACGGCAAGCCCAAACAAACGTGGGACCGCCGGCCTGGTGGATTTTTAAAGCAAACAGAGCTAGAATCTATGTCACGAGATAAGATCTCACAGCTTCTTGGCGAAAACCCAAACGAAGACACTCCTGAATGGGACACGCCTGTAGGAAACGTCCCAGCTGGTATCGATATGGGCTCTACGGTTGAAGACTTTGAGCGTTGGAAACAGCTGATGCGTAACGAGGAAAGACTCAAAAATGGCGACAACGGGCCAGAATTCCAAAAGGGTAACGACGTCGACAGCTTCTTTTCTTTCGTTAAAAGTGGTGACGAGCACTCCCACCCTGGAAGCTCCAGTCTCGGTTCCAGCGTGAGCCAAGACCAAAGCCGGGCCACAGCCAAAGATTCTTCAAGGTTCTCCTCCTTTTTCGGCGCTCCGCCCCAATCCAAACCCCAGCGCACTTCAGTAGATTCTGCTGCAAGCCAGCAAGATAGAGCTGACGAAACTGAATCCAAGCCTGCAAACTCGGGCCCAACTGGAAGAGTTCTGAGATTTTTCCAGAGCGACAAATCTCAGAAGAACCCTCCTCTTGCGCAGCCAACACAACAAAACTATGGTCCTGCCAATCCACCACATAACTCCCCTGGATCAGGAATGCGTCCATCAAAAGAGGGAGGAGTTCCGGGTTATATCAAAGGGCCTGGTTATATGCCACCTCCAGGAATTCCTGTTCCTGGTAATGGTCCACCTCCAGGTTTCCCAGGCTTGGCCAGACACGCATCATCTGGAGCACCACCGCCACCAGGCTTAAAAGGTCCGCCAGGTCCAATGGGACCTCTAGTGCCTTCGGGGCCCTCTGGTCCACAAGCTGGGAATGATAACTTCTTCTTCTCCCTTCTCCAAAAGCGCAACGACGAGCTTGGGCCAGGTGGAGAAGCAAGCGGATCTGGTCCAGCAAACAAGGATCAAAAGAACGAACAACAATATCCTTCTCCAGGTATGTTTCCTGGACAACCAGGAAATGCTCCACATGGATACCCTTTCTATGGCCATCCTCCACCAGGGATGTTTCCCCCTGGGATGCAACCTCCCGGCAATCCCAACCTTCCTCCCCACCTCGCCCAAGGACAAGGTCAAAACGGGAGAATAGGAAATATGCCACCATCCCCTTCTAATCAATATCCAGGCCATCCTCTGCTAGGTAATCCAGCCCCTCTGCAGAAAGGGCCCATGCCTCCGCAATACCTGCAGCAAATGCACTCTGAAATGGGCGGCGTGCCTGGCGAATTACCTCCATGGATGAGAATACCCCCTGGACCTAATGGGCAGAGCAATTCCAACTCTTCTCAACAATACGCACATGGGCCCAGCGGGTTCCCTAGTGGTCAAGGTTTCCTACCTGGTTTGGGAACCAATTCCGACCCTTCTCAGAGAAATTAGGTACATTCTAATTTGAGTAATGTTTAAGAGTTAAATGCAATGAACGAAGTGTATTTGTAGCCAATTACCTGAGCTCTCTGAATTCAGTGTCGTACCAGCCATGGCGCTGAACTGATATCATGAGCCTATAGGATACATTCATCTAGCGGCATCGATGGCTTGTTATATTGTTTCTTTTGATATTTACTATAATACGATCAGATGCTTTCTTTGTCTTTTCCTTCAGTTGTTGCCTTTTCATGCCGTCAAGATACGCATTCGAAGTAAAGTAGCTTCGGAGAGTTCCCTTTAAAGGACTCTTCGCATTTTAGAAACAAGTTGGAGGAGCTTGCCTTTTTTTTTCTGCTGGAGTTTGGCTTGTGTTATTGTATTCTGCAATTCTAGTTTATCTAACACCAGTTGTCTTGCAATGTCATCACGCATTAAATTCTGGACGCTAAGACAAATAGAATTGACTTTCTTGTTTTCTGTGGGGGTTTTCAGAATATTGACTCTACAGATGGGGCAAGTTGGGTTTTTATTTCTCCATTGTTGCAAACAACCTTTGCAGAACGAATGCCCGCACTCAATCATAACGGCGCAATTGAACCAATCGTGGCATATTGTACATTTGAGGGACTCAAGTGAGCCTTCTAGCGTGAAGTTTATGATAGGCTGTGGCTTCGACCGGGGCGTAGACCTTTGAGTTGGTACCATTCTAAAAACGTGATCGAATCGGTAAGAACTGTCGAAACAAAAAGTGTTTCATTTAAATCGATTTAATACAAATATTCGGGAATATTGGAAGTATTTTGGACTGCGTGGTTGGTCTTTGCCCCGCCAATTACACATGCTTTAGAAATAGCATAGCATACAACAGGCATGCACAAGTTAATGACGAACTGCCAGATGCACAAATAATGATTCAATGTTTATTTTGGGGGATCTCAATCTGGAATTAAAACTCGGATCAGGCGCTGAAATGATTGGTGTTCCCTGATCTCACTAAAAAAATATACTCAAGCTGAGAAGACTTTTTTGAAACCTAAACCAAGTAACAATTGTATATTCCCATCTTTTAAACACAGTTCCTTGCTCTGATTAATCAAAATGCAACTGCAATCACATATCTATTCGATTACCCTCAAGTAATTGATCCTCCGTACTCATCTACACCACAGCTGATATTTGCAACAGCAAATTCAACAATTGGATGTGTTCGTCTGTCCCGCTATTGAGTCTTTTATCCGTTTCAAACAAAAGTCTTGCCACATCGTTCTTCTTTTCGGAACCCAATTGGTCGTCTAGTATCAACATATCATGGAGCTGATCCGAAACCTGCTGTGCACTCCAACCTTCAAGGACTATCCTATTTACAGTTGCCATTATTTCTGCCAGATTCTTAGATTGAATAGCCTTTAAGAGAGAGTCCAAAAGCGGCTGTTCTACGACACCTGCGATCTCACGGACCAAAGAGACGGAAATCGCGTGGTTTTCCAGAAGCGAGGCGCCCAAACGAGCGGCAGACTGCAAATAGGTAATAGCCTTCCGTAAATCACCCTTAGAAACGGTGAGGATCTCCTCCAAAACGGCGTCCAGCTCTATTTTTACCAATTCTCGCTCGGCAATCAGCTGCAAACGTGAAAACGCGTTGGCATTGTCAAGTGGCCGGAAACGAAACTTCGAGCAACGCAGCGCGAGTGGGTCAATTATGCGTGTGATGTAGTTACAGATGAGACAGAAACGCGTTACGGAGGAGTAGTTCTCCATGGTTCGACGCAATGCCGACTGGGCATCATTGGTCATGGAGTCAGCCTCGTCCAAGATGATGATCTTGTAAGGAGGGCAAGGGTAGTCGCGCAAATCCTCTGGTGTAGGATTCGATACTGTGAGACGGGCGAAGCTCTTGATCTTTTGACGTACAATAGAGATTCCTCTTTCGTCAGACGCGTTGAGCTCCAAGACACGCAGCTTATACAAGTGAGGTCCATACAATTGCTTGGCAAGCGCCAACATCGTCGACGTTTTTCCCGTTCCTGGTGGGCCATAAAAGAGCATGTGCGGTAGGTTGGCCAGCAGAATGGTCTTCTTCAACACACGAACGGCGTGTTCTTGCGAGGCCACGTCATCTAGGTTTTTTGGTCTGTACTTCTCTACCCACGGTGTGTGTTCGAGTTTTTGTTGGTCATATTGTGTGGGCATGGCCAGTTGTTGAAGTAGTTGGAGAAAGAGATGTGCTTTAGTGAGGATAAGGTGTATGTGAAAAGTGGGGGGGTGGAATATGGTGAATTTGAAAGATTTTTTCTTTGGAAAAGTATGCTTGAGTGGAATTGCGAGAAATCGAGTCGAGTCGATTTGTTGAAATTGCATTTTGTATCTCATTCTTTGCTTTTGGTTGATGTCTTTAGATTGGGATCTAATAGTCCTGAAGGAAGTAGTAAACCAAGATGAGTGAGAGCGCTTCAAACCGGTATGACTTTTTATAAGAGTTATGGGTTGAAAAGCTGAAAACAAAAACAGCATGCGTTTCAAATCTTTTCTTCAACTCAGCTGAACTTATGACATCCTCCCTTTTACAGTATCAACCATAAAACTACCTCAGAACCTATACTCGAAACGTTCATGATAAATGAGCTCACAAACTCTCACCCTTGAAACTACTATCTAGACTATTATTTTATCATAGCATAAATGAAATTTAACCTATTGGACCCCTATAACAGACAACTCCAAGGTCCATACTCTTCTAACATGAACCTTCACGTCTACTGACTCGCCCAACCGATTGAGTTTCCCCGTTTGTATGGTCATCTCTTGGTTCGACCACCAACACTTACGGGCAGGTTTTCTCCAGAAAAGAAGCAACTTCGTCTGGTTAGCTTCGGCCAGCTTACGTGCGCGTGACAACGACCGTGAGGCCGCACGTGTAGCACTACTAGCCAAAGAGGCTATTCTAGATCTTGATCTGGATGCATTGGAAGAAACTGGGTGCAAAGACGGCGACTCTGGTGGCGTTGGAGGGGTGGTTACCAATCGCACCAACAGCAATGACTGCACCACACATCTGCTGGGCTCCATGGACCTGCTTCCCCAAACCTCGTTCTTGTCAAACCCTGACGTGCACAACATATCAAAAAGATGTTGTTCTGCGACACCAAGCGTCTGTACCTTTGTTGGCGGTAAATTGACATCGTACCCTAAACCGGAAAACACCGTTTTGTTTTCCAAGAGCTGCGAGCTTACCTCCATTTTCAAATGGCGCATGTCTTCAGTAGAACAGTCGCGCACTGGTGGGATCACGTAATAGTCTAGGTCTTCTCTTAACACTATTATTGCCGGTTTGGCTTGTAGCACCGATGCAGCCGAGTCAAGACGGCTGGAGCCGGTCACTTGTGGTGAGAGCCCACTCATTTCATGGAGGTCATGTTGTGCATCGCCAAACACTCGCAAGATGTACTCGAAGCATGACGGGTCGAAGTTTACAAACACCACGTCGTCCTCTGTTAGGTTTGTGATTACCTGTCCGTTGAAGTCCAAGAAAACTCCGTTCGGAAAAAGACTCAATAGGATGCTTTCGGGCAAGCTCATGAGCTCGTCGCGGGTGATTTTGAAGGCCTTTCCACGGATGTTCAAATGGATCTGCGAGTTGTACTCGGCCATAGAGTCTGTCTCTGGCGCCAACGTTGTTAGGCCGCTGGGTGCATAGTCCTGTGACACCTGTGTCACTAGTTCCTCAGCCATGGTTTACAGAAGTAGATTAGTTATTAAGGAGTGGAAGGATCGAAGAGAATATATGATGTGGTACGGTTGGAAAGGACAGTTGAGAGGCGGGCTGCGATGTTCTAAAAAGGAATGGAATGGAGTTCAGACGTGTAGCGCTTATCTTGTCGGGTAACGATGCTTCTCTGTTCTGGTACGGAAAAGGCCGTCGTTGATTCTTGGGATTGGTTGTGTGTCGATTGTACAGACTGGCTGGGAAGGAGTCGGGTTTCCTGCACCTTTGGACTCAATTCCGCTGTTGTCTTGAATGATTGGAGATGTTAGGTATCGGCAATTGCACGCCAGATGGTGTTTGTAACGCTGTGTTGTTGGGTCGACGACTGGACGTCTGGAGTGCTGAAAAGGGAAGAGGCGGTCGGAGTTGGTGGGTCACGTGACACGAAATCTTAAGAAAATAAAGAGGTGGGAAGAGAGGTCGGGAAAGAAAAAAAAGGGGGTGAATCTTTACGAACGGCAGGTCAAGGGTGCTATTTGTTTATTGTCAATTTTGGCTCAGATCGGGGTTTTTCTTGGATCCTAGGACATATCTATACAGACAGACAAGAACCGTAGAGACGGGTCATTTCTATTCACCTTCTTAAACCGTCTTTTCCCTACTGAAACGCATATCGTCTTTTCATGTTCTTTCCCCCATTTCCCTTTTCTTTCCTTTCGATGCCTCACCTCATCGTCAATCTAGGTCCCCTAATAGACCCTAGCTGGCCCATACCCCAAAAAGAATGTATGCTCTGTACTGAAATCGTCCACGCCAGATAAATTTCGTCAAATAAAAGCCTCCTTCCATTCCTCAGCTCTCCTTGTCTTACCTTGTATCCTTGTCCTCTCTCCATTCCGATCTCCTACATACAGCCACTCCAATCTCCATCTGTACCACCACCCATGCTGTGTTCCAATCTTGATGGCAAATGTTGTTCCAACAGACTACCGTCCCACTCACAATCCGCCTCCGGTTCCTCCCGTGACGATGACGATATCTGGGGAAGCGATGAGGAAAACATCTCTGTTCACGCACATTTGAAAAGAGCCCATGCGGCTCAGGGTTACCTCGATGGCATCACCCATCAACAAGAGGCAAACCTACAAAAAGGGTTCGATGATGGATTTCCGCAGGGTGCCGATCTAGGAAGGGCAGCTGGTCGGGTCCTTGCGCAATTGCAAGGTACTCCCTCGTTTGAAGATGCAAAGGCGAAGTTGAACGTGGCTAAGGTCTTAGACAAGAGATACTTTGACAACCAATTGGATCTCATAGGAACTGAACACCCCTTGATTTCGGAAGCTTCAAAAAGAGAGTAATTGAGGGATTAATGGAAGCATATGGAGGTCTCATTAGGATTTATTGACGATCATTGTTAATCAATGGCAATAAATTGGTAATCTTTGGCAATCAATGTTAATTTAATGGTGATTCATTGGAAATCATTGATAATGATAACCATTGGTAGTAATTGGTATCATGGAGAATCATAATTATTGGTAGTTATTGGTATCATTGATAATGGATGTATGGAGATGAAAAAAAGTACCAGGCTTCGCTTATCGGTGCAATGGCATCTCGTTCACAACTTCTTCGCTCACGGAATCGTAGAGTTCAGAATACTTCTGCTCGTACTGGCTTCGACCTTTGCACCAATCTATCCATGCCTCAGAAACGAGAAACTGCGTTTCTTGAAACATGACAAACTCTTCCAAACAACACCGCTTGATGAGCCAATTATTGTTGAGCTGTTGAAACATTTCCTGCTTGTCGTTGATGATGCTTTGTTTGAGCTTCATAAGCTCTCCGCCCTTGATTTCCGAATCGTCTTTAGAGATCCGTTCGTACTTTTGTTCGTTCTCCAGAATTCGCTGTTTCAATTGGGGAATTGTATTAACGGAAAGGCGTTTGGCCCGCACAAATAGTTCTTGTAGCGACAGAAGGTGGTCCAAGAAGTTTCTGAACTTCTCCAACACGGTGGTGTTAAGAACAAAGCTCTCGTCGATCAAAATATTAGCTGTTTTGTTGAAGAACGTAGACACATTGGAAAGCGAGTCGTTTATGGCGGAGGCGTCATCGTGATTGAACGCCGAAAGCACCCGAGATTCAGGCTCATTTTGCGGGTACAAGGCGTCGTTGAGAAGAGAAAAACGGTTGATCATCTCTACAAACTTGCTGTTGTCATGTGCAATTTGTCTCTGGCGCTTTTCGAATCTTTCGACAAGTATGACAATCCTTGTCCATATCTCAATCAACTTGGGTATGTTCTCTTCTGCGTTGCGCCAATTTTGGAGAAACTCTTCACCTACAGATGGCCATATTGTGCTTATGAATGAAGTCAGAATCTTTTGCCCTGTGAATTCGAGCGCATCGTCGATTCTGGCCTGTTTGCGCCATGACACTAGATCTGTGGGTACACAAAGAAACGTGACCACTATAGGTTCTTTCTTAAACACGGGGTGTTTGATAAGCTGGTTTAAGAATCGATGGAGGCCACGGCGTCGCCTTTGCAAGAATTGCGAATCTGGAGAAGCACCTACTTTGTTAGTTAGTAAATTAAGAAATCATAGAGAATAAAAGAGATAGGCTAGAGATTTGGATTAGTAAAGCATCGAAGATGTTTGAAACAGAAACTGTAAAGATTTAGAAGATGTCAGCAAAGGATAAGCGGCGTTGGTTAACATACCAGTAAACTTTTTAGGCGGAAGGCCAGGGATTACACGAAGAGGATACTTCTTTAATAAGAATTCGAGAAGCCACACAAAATCGGAGTATCTACGAATGACCTTGCGAGCGCTTCCAGAGCTCTCGACACCCAAGTTGAGCTCGTGAGTGATTGTGTAGTTGATGTGTTTGAAGAGGAGCCCCTCCTTTTCGGGGACCTCTTTGATACGGATCGAGTCACTTAAACCAACCAACGGAGAAAACTGGTCGCGTAGATCTGTGATGTACCTTTTCACGTATGCTTCGGAGTTACTATGAGCCTGTTCTGCCATCGACGAGTCCGGATCGATCAGAAGCGCCGAGTGATCTGCCATAAGCGGGTTATCGATTGGAGACGACGTCCACTCGGGCTCAACGGGTTTTGGATGTTCTTCGATAGCTACATTTCCCAACAGAGCTGCCAATGGCCCCACGGCGTCTTGTTCCTGGTGTGCTTCTGACAGAAGAAGCACATCGTAGGCTTCTTGTGGAAGTGGAGGTAGCCCCGAGTTCAAGCGGAACTGCAACGTGACAAAATCACCTGAGCCAGAGACCTCGAGTTCTAAGGCAAGGAGCCCTAGGATCTGGTAGAAGTTTGTTTCGGTGTTAGGGGGTACAATGTTGTTGTCGTACATGACGTCTATAATTCTGCTGCTTTGAAACGCTGACATGAGGTGATGAGCGATCAATGGCTCGAAAACGACTGCCTCCAACTCTGTTACAGTAGAGACGCGGTCTTTGAGTTCCTCGAGAAGCGTTCTATACTGTGGCGGCACTTTTGCTGAGATTGTGTTGGCGATTGCCAGGGAACTAGATAAAGCATAGGGCAGTCGTTGTTCCGGTGTCGATGCCGCCCAGCCATTTTGGAAAAGGTCCTCGCCAAAACCGCTGTTCATTTTCGTAGGGTAAGTGAACTGGAGGTATAAGTATGGTAGTGCTAGGGTAGTTGGGGGTTGTATATCTTGGAGTAGATAATGGCGGCGAAAATAAAAGATGGGGTAGGATTGAAAGAAGGAATAAAATGCTTGAAATTGATATGACTGAAAATAACTTAGCACTAAAATTATTGTTGCTTAAAGTTTTTCGATAGCTCTTGCTTTTCCATAGTTGACACTAAGAAAAGACTTCCAAGAAATTCTGCTAAAAACGACTTAATGAATCTGCGTATTGCTTTACAGAAACCTGCTTTAAATTTCTTTCATTCACCTCTCCCATCACTTTCTCTTCCCCTTTCTACATTCCTCAAAACTTCACAATTAAATCTATTAAGACAAGTTACTAATTAAGCGCTTATTTCTTTGGCGAGTCGTGGATACTGATGTCAACAACATTCTCCTCGTCCGCTTGGTTGGTTGCGTCACTGGACTCCTCTTCAATACCAAAGGAATGGTTCCAGCCGTTTTCTCTCAAGTAGTTCATGAACTTGACATCCTCCTCCATCAAGTCGTCGTCATTCAAATGTGGAATACAGAAGAAAGCCACCAACACACCTGATAAACCACAGATTGCAGCAATGATAAACGTCCAATTCTGTCCCATGTGTGTCTGGATGTGAGTGAAAGTTCTAGTTCCCACAACGGCGCCGACCTTTCCAATGGCAGCAGAAATACCATAGCAGGTTCCTCTAATGGGAGTGGCAAATGATTCGGAAGATGTCAATCCCATCATGTCACCAGGTCCCAAGTTACCCAGAGACATCATGAACCCGTACAAGAAGATAAACAATATAGTGATGTTCTTGACCTTGTTGAACGTCAAACCAATTACAAGACCGAAAACAATGTATCCACAGAAACCAGTAATCATTGTATACTTTCTACCGATTCTGTCACACAAGAACGCACCAATGAACACACCAGGAATACCAAGGACACCGAGCAAAAGGTTCCATTCGGCAATTCTCTCAATGTTGTGTTTAGCGGCACCCTTCAAAACTCCACTAATAATAGTACCGGCGAAGATACCGTTGGGGAAAGTGACGAAGTCGAACAAGAACCAACAAGCACAGGTACCGAACAATCTTTTCCAGTAGAACTTCAACGCGAGCCAGTATGGCACGTTTTTTCTGATGGCAGATTTCTTGAACAATTCACTGGTGGCCATCTTCATTCTGAAGTAGAAGACGGAAAGCGGCCAGAACGCACCAATAGCGAACAAAGTTCTCCATAAAGCGTTGCTGAGGCCAGTAATTTGATAAACAATCAAAAAGATGATGAGCGCAAAGGGACCGCCGAACGAAAGAGGCAAGTTTGTGACCAAAACGAAGATTCCGCCCCTTCTCTTGCACGCTTCGTTGGCAGCCTCATTGGCAGAAACAGAACACGAAGGGTACTCGGCACCAATACCGAAACCGGTCACACCTCTGAAGATAATCAACATCCAGAACATTCCATTGATGGAAGCGCCATGGGCAGCAGCACACATAATGGTACCGAACACCAAGAAACAGGTGGCCAAGACGATGGATTTCTTTCTGCTCAAACGGTCAGACAAGACACCAATGGCAACCTGTCCAAAAATAGTACCGACCAATGAAGCATTAGAGACACTGGTCTTCATGCTGCTGGTGTATTCTTTAGGGTACAACATTGTAAATGCCGTGTTCAACATTGTCATGACGTTGTTCTGATATCCGTCCGAAATCAAGGCAAAACCAGAACAAGCAATGACAAAATACTGGCCAATCTTGGCCTTGGACCATCTGCTTTTTCTAGCTTCACCATCGTAGACAATGTATCCATCGGAAGGCATTGCCTCGACTGGCAGTCCTGTCAGGTCAATTGAGTATTTATCGTTTGCAGCCACTTCAGTCCCGTTCATTGTTAATTACGTAAAACAGGGAGGTGCCAAGCAAAACTGACGGAAAATAATCGAGTCTTTGCTATTGGTAAAACTGATGAGATCCATTTCCTCTGCAATGGAATATGCCAAATCTTTATACCTAACGAGCTTGTAACCTAAACCAGTATCCCTATGGTTCCTGCATCCAGACAAGGCACTCGTGGGCCATTTTGCGATTGTCTAAGACAAGGCTACACCACCAAAAATGGGTGGAAAGCTGCGGAAAAAAAAAGAAAATCATGCCATGTTACACCGTGAGACTGAGGCGTTGCACAAATTTCTTTTTATTCGGCTTCTCCCTTCCCTTCGCCCTAAACTCATCTGTTGCAAACCTGAAACCGGGAATGCCGCACGGTTACGAGCCCCGCCGATCCCAATCGCATGGCTCTAGTAATAAAACGGGGAACGGAATTAGTGTCACAAATCCATGCATTAATTAAAGACGACAGGTGCCGCATGAAACGTGCCAATTCGATAATTTAAAAAAATGTGTCTTTTGGCTAGGGAAAGTGTTCCTGGCCTGTCAATGCACTCTCGCTTAAATTGAGAGCCGTTGTGGGCTTGGCGCCTGCAGCGTTAACGAAACCGTTAGATCTTGTTTAGGCGGTGTTTAAAACCATCAAAACGGTCAGGGGAAGGCAAGCATTGTCAACGAAAATTTCCCTGGAAGCCAGAAGTTTGATGGCAATTGGGGAAAGTATTCGAAATCGTTTTATATGTGGCGCGTCTGTAGTTGAATTAGTGGCTCCTGTAACGGAACTATTGATCGGCGATATGCAGTGACGGCCACCCACGATTCCTCTATTAATCATGTAGTGGGAAGATTTTATGCGACTTTTTTTTAAAAAAAAAAAGAATGATTGTTGTTGGTTCCAGGGTTGTCCCAGTGTTTCAAGTTGTAGTAGTAGTAGAGTCAATCAAGAAGTGTGAGGCCAGTGTTTTCGAATTTGTATGGTGGATGTAGATAATTGTGATTTGAGAAATTGTGAATTGAACGAGCAGTCGGACATTTTATTATTCTACCGTTGTTCCTACTTTCAAGCGATGCTGTGACATTAACCACAGCCGTACCATCATGCAAGGCATCGTAAGTGAATGCAATTTAAAGCTGTTGGATTTCAATGTCTTAGCGCGGAACGTGGCTCTAGGACTGAAAGAAGGCTTTTGTTGTCAGTAATAATTTCGCTAAGACTGTGTTAACAAGGCAGACACCCATGACAAGTTTATGGATGGGATACTTGTTTGTTGATTTCAAGATGTTGCGCTTTCACCAAGGGTGGCTTGTTAATTTGTATTTTTACGTGAGCCTTTTGTAATTCTTGATTTGTTTCTTAGATGGGAGTGTTTGCAGGCCAAGTACCGTTGCATAGACTTGTCTCATAGAATAATAACTTCAACAAGCCTTCAAAGCAAGAATTAAACAGAATTATAAACAAACAGCTGGGTCAATTCAAAGTTGGGACCAAGTTATTTTGTTTCCTTTTTGGAGACGACCTGCCGGATATTCATGATTTCAGAAAAACACACCAATTCTCCAATAAAAACACAACAATCCAAAATCACTCCTTGTCATCACAAATAATTCAGATCATTCACCATTTTGAGCACATATGTTCAAAAATCCTTCCTTTTATCCTAATCCAACTGAATCATCGCTTATCTCTATCTCCGATCACGTGGACTATACGCATAACCACCCCTTACCCAGATCATACTTCCGCTTCTTCAACATCTAATACAGAACGAACCTGGCGAACACAACGCGAAATCACCGATTCAAGGCTCAAAATCGATAGATTGCTTCGTGAAGAAACACACATTTCTATCCTGACTGGCAAATCTTAACCTGCATCACGTCACCCAACTGATGTCTTTTCTCAAAAGAGCATCTGACTTCTTCTACAACGGAGACACCTTCGATAGGGTCACGTTTGGCCTTGACCGATACCTGGGCGGCAGATGGCTCATATTCTGGCGTATCACCGATTTGGTGTACCTTGCAATTCTTTTCGTCCTGTTTCCTTTGGTAGGACGTATCCAACCGTTCCAAAGGCAGTTTAGCTTGAATGACATCACAATCCAGCACCCATTTGCAGAGCGCGAGCGTGTCAATGCATCAGAATTGTTTTTGTACTGTACTGTGGTCCCACTTGCCGTTGTAGGCGTGTTGTCGCTTGTCTTCTCTAAACCAGGCACTAGAATCTACACCGCCTATGTCTCGCTTTTGGGCATCTTACTCTCTGTTTTCTCAACTAGCATCATCACTGACATCTTGAAGAACTTTTTTGGTAGACACAGACCTGATTTCTTGGCCCGTTGCATCCCGGCGCCGGGTACACCAAAAGATGTGTTGGTTTACGCAAAGGACGTGTGTACCACCAAGAATATTGGTAGACTCATGGACGGGTTCCGCACCACACCACTGGGACACTCCAGTCTCTCGTTTGCCGGCCTTCTCTTCACGTCATTGTGGCTTGCCGGCCAATTGCAAGTCACCCAACCACAAGTGGGCGCCTGGAGATGGGCGGTATCGTTCATTCCGGTATTTTGCGCCTCTCTCATTGCGTTGAGCCGTACAGAGGACTATCGACACCACTTTATTGACGTGTTCGTGGGCCTGGTGCTCGGCTCCTGTGTGGCTATATGGCTGTACTTCCGTTTATTTCCATGCTTGCGGAATAAATTGAGCTACCAACCGGTGTTGTTGCTGCTCTCAGAGGAGACAGAGTCTGACTACGATCCCATAAATGCCGTGTAATCTGTGTAGAGCAGTGTGGATAGGTCATGGGCAAAAAGTAAGATCTAAGGCGATCTTCTTGAGTTACGTGGTAGGCAATTTGGGTCCCTGCGGTCGACGTCCAGGTTGATAAAAATGAATTAGAAGTTATGTATGGTTTATGAAAGTTGAAGATCTTTGATGGAGGGCACACTTCTTTTACGGGGAACCATTGAGTCAAGAATGGGATAACCACATATCGAATAAACACAAAGTTAAAGCCAAATCAGAATTTCACACTGAAATATAAAAAATTGCACCTTGTTCAACGTCACTTTTTGACTCAATCTCTCCCATTCACTTGACAGTTCTCCCATTCTACTCACACGAGCTGTTCCCGCATGTGATAGAATGACAGCTGTACCCACCGTAGGCTGGTGTTTCCAGCAGCAAACGAGCACTTCTGCAAAACCACAAAAGCAGCTGACTAATTATAATTCCCTGTCCTCTAATTGGCCAATTTCCCTCATCTCCCCTAAAACCTTATCGTGCACCCGCCTCTCCTCTTATATTCAACTGAACCAGAAAGCCCAAGCCTGCATCCAAGCGTATCAACATCTAAACTACTCTATTGAGTTATCAGATGTACCACACTTCCATATAGAAGATTGCAAAAATAAAGTGGAAATCTACACGCGTACACAGTTGCTGGTTTTGAGCCCTTCTACTCTCGCACATTTAAAAATCCCAACTGCTGCGCCCACCCAACTTCGTGGTTTTTCCCGCCTCAGTGTTTCATATCTACACGTAGCGCTAGCTTTTCATGTCCAGCCCCGTTTATTGTATACTATCGGCCGGCGCTGTGCATTGCGTGCCCGTCACATCTTTCAATGGCATCTCACAAGAAACGCCGAAGAAATTGACCCGTGTGCCCAACGTTAACTCGCTGTCTGATAACTCCACACAACAGCTCCCCATACTCCCGCCAGCAATACTGAAAATCAAGAATCGCAACTTGCTCTATACGCTCAACAATCCATCGCTTTCCGACTTGGAGTCGGACGTGAGCCGTCGGCTTTCGAACGAGTCGCAGACTCCCGATGACGAGGATAGGAGCTTCGATACAGAAACGGGGCCCATAAAGAAGGTGTTCAAGCTGTTGTTACCCTCCCGCTGGCACGTACTCGGACTGGACACAAACAATGACAGCGCCGAAGAAGCTGGGTCGTCTGACGAGGCGCACCACGAACATTCATTTGAAAGTGTGTCTAGTGCTATACCTAACGGGGGCCCGATACGCATCCACATCGACCGTGTCGTGGAAGAAGAGCCTAAGGAGACAGAAATTGCCTCGATACTAAATGACTACTCGACGCACGCAGTGTACCTCCCGCAGTACTTCGTAGATCTCCAGACAAATTTGGATAGTGACTACACCCAGATAAGAACACTTTTGACAAAGATCTTTCCGTCATGGAGCCTGGATATTTCTGTGACCCGTCTAACTGGAGGCATTACAAATATGCTTTTATCATGCAAACATGTCGCTACAAACCAGACTTTACTCATGCGCGTTTATGGCCAAGGAACTAATCTCATCATCGACAGAAACAGAGAGTTTGTGTCGCACTTAGTTCTCAATTCCATAAAGCTTGCGCCTCCAATCCATGCGCGATTCTCCAACGGTTTGATCTATGGCTTCTTGCCCGGAAGGTCCTTAGAGCCTCACGAACTTAGCCACAAGGCTATTTACCCATTAATTGCACAACAGCTAGGAAATTGGCATTTACGTATCAACTGTGAGTACATTGAGGACGGCGTAGAGAAGCTTCGAAAGTATTCTGCCGGTCTCAAAAAACAATTCGGACCCAGCAACAACCCCAAAGAGAAGCACGCAAAGAAAGAAAAGAAGCACTCGAAACTGATCAACAATATTTGGGACCTTATTGAGGACTGGATCCTGATCGTTCCTGCCAACGAAGCATTGGTGAATATCTTCAAGACTAACTTAGAAAGAGCAGATATTGATTGTTCGAATATCCGGGAGATCGTTTTGGAAGAATTCAAATGGCTCAAGCTGACTCTCAAGAAGGCCACGAAGTCATCAGTGGTCGTGTCGCACTGTGATTTGCTCTCAGGGAACATAATTATCCCAGAGGACCTTGATTTGACAAAAGACGCTGACGCCCAAAACCTCCCCAGCTTGGCGCAAAACCCAATCCAATTCATTGACTACGAGTACATGCTTCCAGCCCCTCGCGCGTTTGACATTGCAAATCACTTTGCAGAGTGGCAAGGGTTCGATTGTAACCGATCACTTGTACCCGAGCCCACAAGCCTGAATGAGGTCATGGTTACCTGGTGTAAGGGTTACTTGAATGATCCAAATGCAAGCCAGCAAGATATCGATTATTTGATCCACGAAATTTCTTGCTATTACGGCATGCCTGGTTTCTACTGGGGCATTTGGGCTATGATACAGAGCGAGCTTTCGACAATCGACTTCAATTACGCTCAATACAGCGAACTTCGTCTTCAGGAGTATTGGTTATGGAAGAACAAGTTTTTAAAAGAAAACTAGCGCCAACTTACATTATAGACATTTTAATTAATCATAAGTTTACAAAGAAGATATCCTGTAATTTTAGTAATTGCCATCCCACTTCCCCATAAACAATATCACATACCTACAATTTGTGTTTACTAAAGCGTTTTCGAGTTATTCATCCTGTTCGCAGTAATCAACGCTGAAGGTCAATGATACTTGTCTTGTCGGTTCTAGGTGAGTGCAAGATCGCCCATCTTGCTCCACGCAGCGCTTCCTTCATCAAGGTGTCATGAATTGAAATCGCAAAAGTTTTTGGTAGTTTATTGTTGGTCGAAAACGCCCGCTTTAACCATTCCTCTTGCAGAACTTGCAAAGACGTAGACAGAATCATATCAAGTACGGCATCCGTCAGGTCCACGGTCAAAATCGTTGCATTCGCCATCGTTTTCATCATTGCCGCTGCCGCCAACTTCGAGTCATTTTCTAGTTCCCATTTATCTCTTTTGTTGTTCTTACGGCCTCTTGGTGCCGAATTGGGCACAACAATGACCTTCTGGTCGATTTCTACGTTAAAAATCAACTCACCATCTTGACTCTTATCGATGTTTTGGTCAGCGTCACCAGTGCCAGTGTTGCTTTCTTGCTGGGCATTTGAATTGAGCTCGCTGTTCCGGAATTGGATTTCAGAATGCAAATGCGCGAGCAACTCGCTGTAGTCCAAATCCGTGTCTTTGTTGGCAGAGATGTCTTTGACTCGGATAGGCTTGAACAGACTCCGCTTGGCCTTCTTGCTTTGTGCAACCGACTGCTTCATTTGTACAATCCAGTTACTTCCATCTGAGGTAGCTTTTCTTAACAAATCTTCATGAGAGGTGAACTTGACCCAATCAGCAGCGATATTTTGTGCCCACAAGTCACCCATAAGTTCGAAACCACACTCGTCGAAGATGTGGTCTTGCAAGGCGTAAACTAAAACGTCACACCGAACAGTGCGCCAGGGCTGGTGTCTTATGCTGGACATTGGAGAGGGATGTGCCCATGGAGAGTTCTTCATGAGCAAAAAAAGAAGCGTAGTATTGAGCTGAAAGCCGACACCATGGGGAGTTCGGGAGTGTGTCAGTCCTTCTACAGATAAGTAGTCTATCAATCGGTCAAAACGGCCACCAGTGGCAATTCGACAGAATTTACGCGTTTTGTCCATGCGGTGAATTACTTGAAACATGAACCCATTGTCGTAATAGTTCGCGTTGTAGTTGCTCAACGGGTTAAATGTAAGCGTTGTCTTGATCCCCAATTTCTGCGCAGTAGACAAAATCTGTTGAATTTCGTACGAGCACCGCTCTATTCTACTCAAAAGAGGGGAGTCAACCATCACTTTGCGCAACTTCTGCATCCCCTTCGCGGGTTCCACTGTAAAGTTGAATAAATCAAACAAATCCTTCACAACAGTATGCTGCACCTTAAAATCATTCCTTAAAAATGTCTTTATATCTTCAGGACTGCGCTCTACAAGTTGCGAAAGAACTCCCATAAGCTCAAACCTTCTGCTTCTGGTGAGTTTGAGCGTGTTTCCAAAGGCAAAGTCAAGAACACTGTTGAGAATATCCAGGTGGTTGATAAGGATATATGTCTGGGCGTTCTTGCCGGAGAGACAAGGAAAATGTGACACCACTTCATCGACAGCTTTGACACACTCAGCCGAGTCAGATATGAGACTGCGGCTGTTATGCGAAAGAATGTCAAACACCATGGCGCTGTACTTGTCTGGTCTTCCCGTACCTCTTAAATTCGGGCGATACACGAACTCATGGGTATACAACTTCAGGATATTCACTTGTTCCCTGCTCAAGAATCGTGCAATTGGGAGAACAAGATCGTAGTTTAATGTGAGCACGGAACCGCTTCGATCCAAAAGCTCATACACATGGTCCTTGGCTTGCATCAGCGACTTTGGAGTCAACCAGATCCCGTTAAAATCTGGAATTGCTCCGTGATTTCGGAAAATCTTAGAGATTTGGTTGAGCGTATAGCTAAGAATAAGGTAGTCACTCGATGTGTTCTCGAGCACTCCTGAATGTGAATCCTTGCCAACACGATCAAACATGATATCGCGCGCCAATACATATGGTTGGTTGAAAAGCGTCTCTCTGACTTGCTGTTGCCAGGGAGAAGCTGGGTCGGCCAACGACCGGAGTGCTTCCTTTATAATTACATCTTGATGTTCGACAGGAATTAGTCCACTTTGTAAGAGCTCGGAAGCTCCTGGCCGTATCTTCGGGTCGTGATCAAGGAGGCTTGTGATAATTTTCTTCTCGGTGGCTTTCTTTGCTTTAGAAAAATCAGGAGGGAATTGGATATCTACCAACCTAAGTTTGTTTAAAAGCGTGACGCGCTCCATTCCTGATCCGAGCTTGTAGCACATCTCGAAAAAGATAATGCCGAGGGAGTACATATCGACTTTCTCATCGTAATCGCCGCTGGCCACTTCCTTCGCAGTGTAGAAGAATGTGCCTACGACTGTCGACAAGTCCTTGTTTTTTGATGCAACTTGATTATCCTTCAGAATGGCCGATGAGAATTGCGAGTTTTTTGCAAGTCCAAAATCACCAACCTTGATATTGTTGGATTTGTCAATGAAAATGTTGGTAGGTTTTAAGTCTCTGTGGATAAATCCGCTGCTATGAATGTACGAAACGGCCTCAAGTATCTCGCGAAAGAGTCGCCAGTACTCATCTGGGTTTCCTGGAAGGCCTTTTTCAATCAAATCGAGCAAAGTGTTGTTTTCACAGAACTCCATTTGAATGTACAAAATACATCTGCTCTGTCCGTTTAAACGACCAAACTGGGGCTCTGCAGTAGTTCTCTCATCAGCTGCAGATAAGTGCATTTCGCCGTCCGTAGATGTTTCCTCACTGTTGTCACTGCTATCAATTGCCTCACCATCACTATCGTCACTCTCTTCGCTACCGGAACTTTTGCTTTGGTTTGACGTAGAATACTCGACAGAATCCTTGTCAGAGTCGCTGTTGGCGAAAACAATTCTGTCATCGTAATTACTGCCATAGTTCAACAGCGCTGCCATGGAATTACTGAAGTAATCCACCTGAAAAGAATCATCCCTGCTTTTTAAAAAGGACGACGATCTTATACTAGCAGGGATTTCAAACTCATCCTCGTCCTCGGAAAGCTCGCTGTCGTCTTCTGTTTCTGATGTGAACGCACTATCGCCACGAGAACCCGTCTCGTTGACCTCCTCGACCCAACAGCCGTAGTATCTAACAATATACTGATGATTGAGTCTCGCCAAAGAAAGAACTTCACTCAAAAGGGTCTCTAACTTGTTTTGCTTGTGTTTGATCTTCTTAATTGCATAAAACGTTCCCTCCATTCGATTACGGACTTTCACAACTTCCCCAAACGCCCCTTTACCCAACTTACCCACTTCTTCGAATTCTCTAGCATATCTCGACTCACTATGGAAGCCAGACAGCGTAGTATCTGGGGTCTGGAAGAAGGAGTTGGTAACGACAGCTCCTGACGCCATATTGGCATTCTCCGAATACCTTCGTTTGTTAACTGCATAAGGAGCAGAGATTCGTCTCGCATTGGCAAGACTAGAAGACTGCGTACTGGGAACTACCAAATTATAACCCAAAGATCCTTTCTTCTCCATCAAATTGCTAGGGTTCCCGAGTATGGGCTCCAAGTCCATCTCTTGGACATTCTGACGTGGCTTTTCGACATGAACATCGGTTCGAAGGAACTTGGCTGTGTTTAACTCTAGTATAGAAAGCCGCTTGGAAGCCTTTTGCTGGAGCATTTTGCTCAAGAGATCAAAAACAAGTTCCGCATATTCCTCGACCCCAGGATAATTGAGTGGGTCAAAGTGGTTGAAGAAATCCAGCGGACTTAAAAACTCAATCTCAAGAACGTTGTACCCTAACATGACGCGTATAAATAAGACGCCTAGCTGCCAGATATCCCGTTTAAAGGAATCACTAGCCAAATCAGGATCCTGCCACCGACGAGGTATAAAACGATCCAAGAAAGTTGTTGTTCCTGCTTTGGGGCTATTGACCATCTGCAAAAGGGTGTATCCATAAGTCGCATGGCATAACTTTAAGTTTTTGAGACTTTGGCCGTCATTTGGCTCACACAATAATACGCTGAAAGGGCAAATAAGCCGATGTGCTAGCCCCGCATTGTGTAGAAGCTCTAAGGCTGGTAGAAGCTGGATCAACCAGCTCCGGGCTAGCCCCCAGTTTACAGACCCAGCTGTTTGGAGGATGGAGTCTAAGCACTGAGAAGCTGGCATTTCTGTGAGAATGCGGGCGGTCCAGCGGCAATGGTTATTCGAGTGCTGGTCTATTTGGAATCCATAAACTGTTAGTAGTGACGATGATGCTGGAAGTGACATGGCTGCTTCAAGTTGAGCCTCGAGCTTTCTGATCTCGGACCGAGCTGTATGACTCAGCCAGTGGTCATCGTCTAGCTCGACAACGGTGAGCAAATAGGATAAAGTCAGGATTTGGGTCGAGAGTCGCTTTGGCACACTTGGTGGTACATACGGCCGAACAATATACTGACAACCGATTTCCAGAAGCAAATTTCGAGTATGCGATCGCACAAAGCCCATAACTACTTTGAATTGAAACCGAGCACTACTTCCAGGGACATCGCCCCAAAGAATGTTGTCGAAAGTGAACGTTTGGGAAGAGGAGTCTGGCAGCGGTATCAACAGCTCTTCTGCTACAGCGCGCGAGTGGGTACTGGAATCGTTCGAAGCGCCGCTATCATCGCCATGGTCGTGGTTCATTTGACGGATCTGCTCGTTTGCTTCTTTTGATTTCTTCATTTTAGCCAGGCGTTCTTTACGTTGCGTTTCGATTTCCCGCTGTTCGAGTAGCTTCCGCTCTGCGTCCAAGCGCTTCTTCCGCTCTTCCTCTAGTGAGAGTACCTGTTCTGTAGTCAGTTGGAGCTCGTCGAGCAATTCCTTCACATCCATGATAAGCGTGAAGCAGACCTCTTCACCAACATACTCCTTGAGTAAAGCGGTAATTTTCGCATGAACACGAGCCAAGTCTGCTCGTAGGAGGTTCAGAGACTCGGCAATTGAAACCAATGGCGACAGACTGGGATACGTTGGTGTGAAGTGGATGTCGAGTGTTAGTGACACGACAGGTCGTTCTGGGTTTTCGTGGGATAGAAGGGCGATGCGGAAGTGCGGGCTAGCGTTCTGACTCCACACCTTGTTTGTGGACGTGAGGTCAGTGAAGATGTCGGCATAGATGGACTTGAGCGACTCGAGCTCGTCTTGTTGGCGACCTAGGTTGGACATTGGAGATGGAGGATGGACTATGGAACCGAGCACTATATAAGAGAATAAATGTGCGTATGTGTAATTTGGTGATAAGAGATGATTTAGCTAGGCGGCTGTTATATGAATGATGGCATGTATGTGCAATTGAGTGTGGTCATAAGATCTTCTGGAGAAGACTTGATGGTATTGTCTGGGGTAAAGCTCCCTTGGTAGAAAGAATGATAATCCTTATGAATTAGAGAAAACACAGAAAACGGAATGCCATCATCGAGTCTTCACAAACAATTGCTCAAGTGCATTTCTTAGATTTACTCCAGTTCTTTTGCTCGTCACTTCCCTTATCGCTCTTCTATCACTTCACGCTCACTCATCACTTTGCCTCATCTCATCACACCTCAACTTCACACCACCAACTCCTCTTCCAATCTATAGGCACCCCATGCCGCCAGTCGACTCAATTCCTCCTGGACCAAACACACTCCGTATCCTCCTAACCACGGACAACCATGTAGGCTATTTGGATAGCGATCCGGTGCGTGGTGACGATTCCTGGATCACTTTTGATGAAATCACACGGTTGGCGAAGACTCACGATGTCGACATGATCGTCCAAGGTGGCGATCTCTTCCACGTATCTCGGCCGTCTAAGAAGGCATTGTTCCACGTAATCAAGTCCTTGCGTCTGAATTGTTTGGGTGACAGACCCTGTGAATTGGACTTGTTGAGTGACCCAGCACTAGCGCTCCGCAACAACGACCACGTCAACTACGAGGACCCTAATTTAAACGTGGCCATTCCTATGTTTGCCATCTCGGGGAATCACGACGACGCGACGGGCGAGGGCCTCTTGTCGCCGTTAGATGTTATGGCAGCTACTGGATTAGTGAACTACTTCGGCCAGGTTCCAGCTCAAGAGAAGCTCCAAGTATCCCCGCTTGTATTCGAAAAAGGCTCTACCAAGTTTGCTCTCTATGGGATTAATAATGTGCGTGACGAACGTCTTCAAAGATTGATGCGCAGTGGTAATGTGACGTTTCAGACGCCTGCCAACAGCTCTGAGTACTTCAACTTGCTATGTATACACCAGAACCATCACCGCAGAACCATGACCTCCTATGTTCCTGAGGAATTTCTCCCGCTGTTTCTCGACTTTGTGTTTTGGGGCCACGAACACGAATGCATCCCTTTTCCTCAGTTTAACCCGACTACCAGCTTTGACACCCTTCAGGCAGGTTCTTCTATCGCCACATCATTAAGCGACGGTGAAGCTGCCAAGAAGCACGTATTCATACTAGATATAAAGGGCACCGACTATGCTCTTACCCCTATCCCACTCACAACGGTCCGTCCGTTTGTTATAGAAGACGTCTCGTTGAAAAACGAGAATTTTATTGAAGGTCCCGCATCTAAAGCAGACATTGTGGAATTTTTACTCGAAAAAGTTAATGAACTTCTCGTGGAGGCAGTCAATCTGTATAAAGCCGCAGGCGGCAGTAACAAGGAGGTCCTTCCACTCGTTCGTTTACGAGTAGATCAAACCGGCGATTACGAGGTAGAAAACGCGCGGCGGTTCTCCAATAGGTTTGTAGGTAAGATTGCCAACGTTAATGATATTATCCACTATTTCTCGAAAAAAACTCAGGACAGAGATATCGGCCTCGCAAGCGTCCCCAACAATAAAGCGGATGGAGAGGTTGCACAGAAAGTATCGATACAGCAGCTTTTGAAGGAACATTTGGGCGAGTCCAGCCTTCATTTAGTTCCAGAAGACGGGATGTTTGAAGTGACAAGAAAGTTCATTGAACAGGACGATAAGCAGGTGTTTCAAGACTTTGTCAAGCTGACTTTGGAAAAGGCAACGTCTCAATTACTAGACGTTGACTTGAATGAGGACGAGATACAGGGAGGCGAAGAGGATAACGTTAAGAAATCTTTCAAGGAGCTTTTGACAAAACTCAAATACGAGGAAAAGAAGAGCCCTTCAGTAGATATCCTGACTGCAAATTTAAACTCAACTAAGGCGAGAGAGACTTCAATGCAATCAAATCCTAATTCCAGCCAACAGAAACGAGTAAAGAAAAGTGCAGTCAAGTCCCAACCTGTCGTGGATTCCTCTGACAATGATGAGGATCCAGCTGTGGTTATGGATAGCGAGACAGACGACGAAATAATTGATTTCGAAGATGACGACGTGGACACAGAAGAATATTCGACAGCCAGATCCAGCCATAGTAAATCCACAAGAACGGAGCCACACAAGAAGCCAGCCAAAGAATCATCTAGAAAACGAACAAATAGAGTCGCTAAAGCGCCGAAAAGAGTTGCCTCGAAAAAGGCCAAAGGAGAAGGTAGCATTCTCATCGATGATCTTCTTAGCTTAGGCTAACTATCGCTTTTGCATAAGTTACAAACCAATAACGAGTCCCGAAACGCATATTCCTACAATAAAAATAAAAGCAATCATTCCTGTTTCTTTATAGGATCTTCTTGTCATTCTTGTCTACTTCTTATTTACAATTTTAATCCATCAGGGCAGCCTCTTCTATAAGCTGGTCCATGCTAAACGAGGCATCACCCAGAGTGAAAGCTTTCAACATTTTTAGTTTCCTCTGCGAGCTGTCTGAATCAGGCATGCCGCCGTAGAAGCGTTGCACATTGAGCAACAATAATTGAGCCTCATCCATGGACAATGGAACATCTTCCTCGACCTGACCGTTCATCAACACCAACCCCGCATCGGAGACCAACTCCTGGTGGAACATGAGCGTTGTGTGTGGCTTGGAGTACTCCTTGTGGAGCTTGTACTCGGCCAAGGATGTGAGCATACAGTGGGTGGTATGAGGGCCGACAAACGCCCATTGAACGAAGTGCATCTCGTATCCGTCGCCATCCTTAGGCAAGGGAAGAACAAAGCTTGGGTTTTTGAACGCATTGGCAAAGATTCCAGCAAACAGAGGCGCCTCAATGGCGGCGTGAAGGGACCTTTCCTGGTTAGCAAAACGAGCCCGCCACACGTACTGCAACTCGGCCCGGGGCAACGTCTTGACCTTTTCTACGTCGAGATATGACGACAACGTCTTATAGGGCGCCTTAGGTGTCGAAGCATCGATGGCTCCTCTTGTTGTCAGTTCCTTTTGTTTGCGCAGCTTCAATTCTTCGGCCTGTTTCCGCTCGTAGGCCTCGAGCTCGGCCAACGGGTCGATGCTGTTCATCATCTTCTTCTTTTCCGAGATCTCGGACAGAAGCTTTTCCTTCAATTCATCAACGGACGACACTCCTAACTCCTGGGCTTTTCTCTGGAGCTGTTCGCCATACTTGCTCAAAACATCTGGTTTCGAGGCGAGAAAACGAACAGAAGGGGAAAGTGGAAGACGACGTAGCGTCCGGGTAAGTGTTTGCGACAACATTCTGAACGTTTTGAGAGGTGTTGGCGATAGTTACGAGTACCTGAAAAAGTGTTGATTGTGCAGATTACCCCAGATTACCCAGACCCGATGATCATCGGGTGACACCAGTCAATACAAATGAGCCACAGGACACAAGTAATGCGATAATTGAATTTTTTTTCCCACTACAAACTTTCTAATAACAAATTAAAACCAACTTCTCTACTTTAGCCTCTTCTTCCGATCTTCTTTACGTGTCCTTGTTCTCAATGTACTTCTGTTCTGAGTTGTCCTGGTACTCCTGTGGCGCATCCTTGGCATATGGTCCCAACACCGTACGCAACGATTCCGGGATATCTTCAAAAGCCAAATCGTCTGTCGTTGTGGCAACAGACTCACCCTGTGCCTTCAAAATGTCTTCCAAGTTGACCTTGTTGTCGCGAAAGATGTTCAAGTTGTCTGCGATAAGATGGCGGTTCTTACACCCGGGACACTGAATGAGCACCAGGCCCTTGGTGTAAGCCTGTTTGGAAAAGGTGTGAGAAGATCTGGTGTCGCACTTCTTGCATGTGAAGGCAATCATGAGCTGAGGAGCGTCGCCCTGGATGGTTGCCTTGGTGGAGTTGAAGCGAGCGATGAACCTGGCGTTGGGAGGGATGGCTCTTGTGGGGAGCCGGGGGTGAAGCCTGGAGCAGAAAGGGTTAGTGACCCTGGCCACCATTCGTAGGTTCCGAATCATTTGTGGGTCTGTAATGTGGATGTTGTAGTAAAAGAGGAAGTAGAGAGCCGTGTAGTATGTAGTCTGTAGTAGAATTCACTTTGGGGAAATGACGGACACTCAGAATATCGTCTTTGCACACAACTAAATTGAAACCTCCATATTTTGAGGATGCGATTTCTGTTTTCTTTTTATTTTCTTGTTCAAAGCCAATTAACTTAGTCTTTCGTCCCCTATGACTGATGCTTCATTAGTCTTTATCCAACCCATTCGAAGAAACCTCGCAAAACCACCCATGTCTTCAACTTCGTCCTTAAAGTGAAAATGCCATTTATTTTCTAATTCTTTACCTACCTTGTCGTGTCTCTATGCATATCTCTACCCTTCCCTTCGTCACTCCTACCTCACTTCTTCTTTGCCCGCTCTTGCTTGAGTCGAAGCTTCTCAGCCTTCTTATCAATGATAGGTATACCCCAGTCAGATTGTACTACTGGCTCTGCTGCCGCCAACCCCAGGTTCCATGTGGACGACGCCTTAGGTATGGGCTTCACTGGGGGTATAACCACCCGCTTTTTCTTTGCAAGAGCTGGAAACTGCTCATCTGAGAGCTTGGACGACGCAACACTTGTACTTGAGGAAGCGGGTGACTGTGGCCGGGAAGGCCCTGCCGACCCCGGACGTGAGCTCGAACCCAGAAGCGAAGGAAACGTTTGGAAACTCTGTTTCGCAGGAGTGGACTCAAGATATGTGGGTTTAAACGCATTGGGCTTGGCTTCAAAGGTTTTAATTGATACGACTGGTTTCTGTGGTGGAGTTGCCTTTTCTTTCACCTTGGTATATCTTATTGGTACATTTTTAACAACAGGCGATATCGGACGACTTGGTTTGGCCAACGCTGGAAACAATTCTTCCTGCAGCCGTGGTCGAGATGTGCCGCCCCATGACTGGCTTGTGAATACATGTGAAGACAGAGAAGATCCACCAAGCACTGGAAAATGATTTGTGATTGTTGATTCTGCCTTTGGCCGAACGGCATCGAACGCAGTCTGGAGTTGAGTGCCCTGATCAGTGTGCGGAGGAAACAACTGGACCATTTCATGGATCAAGAGTCCCAAGTCGTGGTATTCTGTGTCCTTGAAGAGCCGCCGGAATTGGCTCACTACATCCAGCGCCGAGATCCTCTTTGCCTTAAAAGACTGGTAGATTTTTCTGAAAGAAGCAATGTCTTGCTCGTTTCCATGTAGATAATGCTTTGCGCGCTCGTCTAGACGGCGCCGTTGGGTATCTATATCTATGTTGGGAGCGCGATTCAGAACCGTAGATAGATGCATTTGGAATCCGACCGAAGTCGCTCCTACAACCAAGCGGCCCTGTTTGCTCATTATTCCACCGTGCTCCTTAAGCATGTGCGCCGTGAGATCGAGGTCCTCGCGGAAAACTACGAAACGCTTCTCTACACACAGTGGGATCAGACACACGTAGTGCTGGGCCTTGAAATGATCGTACAAGTCGTCGTAGTTACGGTAGTAGTCCTTGAGAACGTAGAGGTCCTGGTCACAAAGATAGCAGCGTTCGTGGCGGTCACGGATATGTACAGTGAGCTCGTCATCGGAGTAGAACCTTTTGTTTCTACAGAACCTACAGCGAGGATGGCCCTTGAAGCCCTTACGATCGCCCTCGTTTACGTGTCTATCTAGTTCCTTAGGAGTATAGAGCCGGAGCTCGCACAAAAATGAGCGTTGGTGGGCAGCACAGATGTCACAGTACTGGCGCCCGCCATGGCTCCTCACATGGTCATTAAGCTGGCCAAAGCGGGCGAACGTGGCCAGACACTCGGGGCATGTGAGTTCTAGGAGCGTCGATGTATCATCCTTGGCCCGTTGCGTGGTGAAATGGAGGCCATACTCGTCTAGATTGAAAGATCTGCTTTGGGGAACGAGGTCCTCGAAACGAGCGTCGTCTCCTAGGACGATGTCACAGATGATGATGTCCTCGTGATCCGTGCGACAAACCAAGCAGGTGTTCTTCTTATATAGCGCCCGCTGCCGGAGACAGCATTTGTGGCATGTCGTGTTGTTGCAGGGAGAGATGGCAGAAAGCGCCATGGGCTCCGCACAGATGATGCACAGCGAATCAGCGGCATCTGCGGTTAGGAGCACCGGCGTCTTTTTCTGTCGTGGTGTTGGTTTTCCCGTTCGGGGAGGTTTGGGTTTGGTCGTTTCCATCGTGGTGGAATGAAGTCTGGTGAAAAATGGGGTGAAATTTGCAGCCGGCGGAGGATGGGGGAGGGATGGCAGAAACGCAGATGACACTAGAAGTAGAGACGATGCAGAGGCCGTGAAAAGAACTGATTTGAATTTTTGAATTTTTGACTCGGAAGGTGGCACGTTGCGCTTGGTGACGTTTTTGGGTTTTGGAGGGTTCATAGGGTAGCCGAAGTAGAGGCAGAGATGAAGGCAGTGCATTGAAGCGAAGAATGTATTGAGAAAAATGCATTGACGAATCAAAGAACAAATAGCTGAGAGTTTTACAGAATTGATTTGATATGGGGTTTGGATCCGGAGTTTGGAATGTGAGAGCCATCGTGTAATATAATGTACTGTAGAGTAATATAATGTATGTACTAATATAATGTATGTACTAATATAATGTAATGTACTAATATAATGTAATGTACTGTAATATAATGTAATGTAATGTAGAGTAATGTAGTGTAATGTAGTGTAATATATTGTAATATAATGTAATATAATGTAATATAATATAATGTAATATAATATAATATAATATAATATAATATAATATAATATAATATAATATAATGCAATATAATGTTATGCAATATAATACGTACTGTAATGTAAGGTAGTGTGACAAGATACGAGTATGAGGCTCCTAGCGGTCACCAAAGGCTCGAAGGATAATCTTTCTAAACTCCAAATAATTCCCGAAAGTATTTTTTTACTTGTAGGCTTCAATCTTGGGATGTGCTTCTGATGTTCCACTCCACAAACGAACAACACTCCAAAAGAGTCAGAACATTCTCTACCGTTTTTCACCAATCATTCAACGTTCCCGCTTTATTTTCCTAGCATTCAAAATCCACACAGTTTCGCAATCAACTAGGACAGATTCTTATCGGTGTACTGTGTGCTTATCTCTCCCACACTACGCCTCACTTACACCAACAACTGTTCCTCCTGGAAGCTACTTCGATCCATCACAGCAGGGGAGAAATACTCAGCAGCGTTCGCTCTATAGTCCATCCACCAACTCCCGCTCACGTAAACTCGTTGCTTGCATTCTCTCCGTTCCTTCTCCACTTGCATTCTCTCCGTTCCTTCTCCCCTTGCATTCTGACTCTTTTCCCAATGCAACTCTTCAACGCCAGCGCCGTCATAAACGTCTCAAGACTCGCTTACAACCCAGCGCTCTGCTTACCCCATCTCGCTGTGGAAAACTTCGACAAGCTTCCGATTCCTCTATCCATTCCTGGAAAGGAAACCCGTATCAGAGGCATTGTCCTTGATAAGGACAACTGCTTCGCCAAAGACCACGACGACAAGGTGTGGCCCGCGTATGCAGACGCATGGGCACGCCTCCGAAAGGCGTATCCTGCCGAACACATTCTCATCGTCTCTAACTCTGCTGGTACCAACGACGATGTTGAGTACCTCCAGGCCCAAAAACTCGAGAAAGATACCGGGGTCACGGTTCTCCGTCATCCGACAAAGAAGCCCGGGTGCCACGCAGAGATCTTGGCTTACTTTGCAGAACAGGGCATTAACCGTGCTGACGAGATCGCGGTAGTTGGCGACCGGTTGTTGACGGACATTCTCATGGCCAACATCATGGGCGCCTGGGGCGTGTGGTTGAGTGAGGGTGTTGAACTCAGTAACAAAGTCTTTCCACGTGCAGAAAGATATATTTATGGTATGATGGTTGCATCCAGAGACGTTCCATTTGTGCCGCCGAGCCCACAATCGGAATAACTTCTGAAGAGAAGATAGGCCCGGTTATTGTCCTATAACAAGAACAACCATGTCAATCGCTTTGGTGTTAGCTAAGGATCTAAATACCATTCAAGATCTCCATGTCAATTGTACTGTTTCCTTATATTATGCGCTGACTTTTCCAACACGACCTCCCCAGCAGCAAAACAATATCGACCTCATCTTTGAATGACAGAAATGATGGCAAAATACGATGGACCACCATGAGATCAGATCATATCTAACAAAATATACATTCAATCATACACTCTAATTAATTTATATAACTGTCCCTTTTTTAAAAGTAGGCCATCCACAACGTATCAGCAGCAGCAAGATTGTGGGGGTTTACCGCCTGGGCAATCAAGTCCAAGACGCTTTGAGAACTTACTGCTGATCCCGCTGAAGAATGTGCCATAGACAACACGCGCTTGATTATAAGCTCAACATTGAGAGTAACAATCTCGCGGAGTTGGCTGTCCTGAGGAACTGGTCTTGGTGGCTCCTGTTGTGTACACCAAGAAACAACTTCGTCACGGACAAAGATCGTAAGAAACTGATCCAAGTCAGACTTAGGTTCAGTTAATGCGCGCGCAATCACCAAAATGTAGATGGCCAAGACTCCTTCGATTCCTGACTCACCAATCAACTTCTGGATGTTTGGCGTGAGACGGAATGGTACCATTTCTGCGTTGTAGAACAAAGGAGCTGGACGGCCACCGCTGGATCCATCAAGGGAGGCATTCTTGCTGGCAATCTTACATGGCAACATATCTGATGTCCACACACTACCAGAGCCTCGATTAACATAGATTTTCTGAGGTTGGCGTGTGTTTACGCACATGGTGTAAGTGGAGAAAATGAACGAAGCGTACTGCGCCGTGAATTGTTTGCGGAACAACCAGAAATCCTCAAAGCTTGGATAGAGGTCCAAGAAGTAGTTTTTGAGCACTGTTGTTGGAACCAAGAGCGACTGGATCGCGCTGAGGATCTCGACTCGGATGCTCATGATATCTGGTTTAGGCAACCTTGGATCGTAAGCGGCCCGGAGCTTTTCAATGGTATATACAAATGGCTCATCACGGCTCTTACCGTTTTTGAAGCAGAAGTCCTCGTAGATTTTCTGCATGCTTATATCGCGCAGATCATCATTGACAATCCGAATATGGGGCGATAATGGTATTGCAATAGGAAGGGTGAAATGGATGTTTCGGCGGCGCAGCTCAACCTTTTTGGACAAGTTGTCGTCGAAAATCCGGAACAACTGGAATAGACATTCCTCACGACGACACTGTCTTGCCGCTGGGAATTGTACTGTAAAACTGTGTAAGCTACCGTCATGACCCCTAATCTTGAGCCTCTTGTAGCACGCGTTTGTTCCGCGAGTCAATTCAATTGTAGGCAAAAACCGCTCAATTTTCACAAAGTGATCATTGTTATCCTTATTGGCCAAGTATTGTCCTGGAACTTCGATATCCTCAAACTTTTGGTGGTGGAACTCACTCAAATGTGGGCATAAGTTCTCCAAGTTGACCTCGGTGAAGCGGTTATCCAATTTCTCTTCCAACCGGTCACGCCACTTTCTCAACTTTGTGATGTACAGTTCCAAGTTAGGTTTACTCAAAACTAAGTCCTGCTCAAATTCGGCACGGATCTGTTTTGGAAGTACTGTTTCCGCAAACCGGGTGATATTCACTTCGGTTACGTGCGGTAACTTGGCGTCTTCGCGAGGGTTTCCAATTCTGTTTAGGTACTGGACACCGTCATTGAGTAAGGCCACACCTAATCGGTACGCATCCTCGTCGGCGGTGCATTTGAATCGTTGGTTAATTTGGTCTACCAATGATTCCAAAGAAAGTGTGAGAAGAGGGTATGCAGTTTTCAAAATACCCATGATTTCCTCCACGTATTCCCATGAACGGCGTACGGCTGCAGAGACAGGATGAGAAGCGCTATCTTCTTTGCTACCGCTGGTGCCGTTTTCGATCCCACTTTCTTTCTCCTTTTCCTTTTCCTTCTCAGAATAATGCTCGGTCTTGATTTCGTCAGGTTTCTTATCATCTGTGGAAATCCCTTCTTCCTTTGAGTCCTCGTTGTTTTTACTGTCCTTGGCATCCTCTGATGTGCCCGATGCATTCTTAAGTCTATTCATTTCAACAAATTGGCGTTGTTTGGCCGCGTAGTCTTCCTTGGTAGTTCGGAGCTGGAAGTGTAATGCTTGAGGGAAGCTCTTGGCGATACGAATAAGGATTTGTCTTGACAACTTGGCCTCCTTGTATGAGAGCGAGGTAAGAAGTTGTGGAATGAATGTGATCCAGTACCACACAGGAACTTCACCTTTGAAGTTCTCAAAAGCTTGTGCCAAAGTGCCAGAGGCGTCATCAAGGCTAATGAGCCATAAGATACGCGCCAATAATTTACGTGTCTTTCCGTTTTTGTACAAACCAGCAGCCTGTAAATAACAGGAAATGGCATTGTTAGCATAGACCAAATCCTTTGGATTTTCTTTATAGCGTTTGTCGTTGAAAACTCCCCATTCAGCCCATGCTTTTGGTAAATTCAAGTCGATTTGGACGGAAGTGGCAAACGCCTTATTGGCCTCTTCCTTTTGATTCAACTTACTCAAGAAAACACCTTTAAGTGTGAAAAACTCCGCCTTTTGCTGTGTGGCAAAGTACACCAAGTTCGTGTTTCTGATTACGTCTAGCGCCGTATTAAGCTCGTTGGGATTCTGATAGTGGCATTTCACTTGTTCCTTCAATTTTAAGAATGCCTCTTGTATCTCGATGTTAGGTAACTGGTAAATCTTTGTGAGCTGATTCACACACACGTCGGGCATATTGTGTTTCCGGCAAACGTGGGCAAATCGATTTATGACCCATGCTATCTCATGAAATCCTCTGTATGCGTGTGAATTGGCATTTCCGTCCGCGTTAGCTTGCAACATTGGAATGAAAGGCATGTATGCTTTGTTGATAACGTGGAATGCGTGTTGACGCCACGTAACAAGATCGTTCCAGATGTTGATGTCGTCCCAGATGTTTGGAAGACGTTCTCTCCAGACCTGTAAGACACGCTTCAATTCCTGTGACTTCACGTCCAAATTCTGGGCGTCTGTCGACACGAGACTGGCATACAATTGGCTAGCTTCCATGAACTCCACGTACTGCTGGAAAACGTGGAGCAATGGAATGTGCGCATCTCCAAATTTAGGCAGAACGCCGTGCCACTTCTTCAACGCAAGCTGAATGCCTTCATCGCACAACTTTGAGAGATCCTGGAGTGTTTCTTTCTTCTGTCCAAATCCCTGTAAACACAAGAATGTTTCGAAAACTTGCCGGCGAGGAGTGGGCACATCCATGACACTTTTCACCGTCTGTTCAAGCGTTTCACGGTCCGCGTTCCAATCGGCCACACGCCATCCGCACTCCAACAACAAATCCGAGAACCCCTCATGCTTGGCGAGTTCCGTGAGAATGTCCCATTGTTGCAACTTCTCAGCACAAAGAATCCAGTGGTCCTCCCACAACGAATACTCGGATTGTCCATAAGGAAGTGCACCACTCCGAGCCTTGACTTGGGCATTCTCATAGAGCTGCTGTGCCTTTTGCCACAGACCAATCTGTTCATGAGAAAGCGCCAGAATAGTCTCCGCATACTTGGCCCTGCGCCGCCATAAGCCATAGAACATATCTTCCTCTTTAAGAGCTGCGTAAAGTTTACAAAGCGCATCTTGTGTGACTTCGCGAACATCAGCGTTGCCATTTACGGACAGCGTCTCGATGTTTTCTAAAATGTGCATTCCCTGTGACCACGCACAGAAATTACTAGCCAAGCATTCAACGGCTACTGGTGGGAGCTGTAACTCGTCGCATTTCGACACTCCCTCAAGTAGCATTTGCACAACGTTAGGGCGCATGTCAACCTGTCGCGTATGATAGTCTTTCGAGAGAAGAACCACTAAACATCGTGTGAAGTCTAAGTGTTCAGAACGAGGAACACTCAGGAAGGCGAGTGGGAATACACACGTCCACAACCGATGAACAGTCTCCGTGCTTTGGTAGAAAAGATCGATGAGCGGTTCAAGAATGGCACCGGCAGTTGTCCCTTTCACTTCTGTGAGGAACTGTTGGTGCTTTACAAGAAGCTCATCTAAGAGAGAGTTTTCGGAATCAATATCCATGCCATCGGCTTTTTCTACGCCCTCGACGTCCATGGCTGTTTTGTCGTCATCATTCTTTTCAACATCCATTTTATCGTCCTCCTTGTCAGTGTCTCCATCAGCTGTCACAGCTTCGCTCACTTCCATTAATGGTGAAAGTTTGTTTTCATCTCCAACCAACTCGATCTGCTCACTCATATCAAACAGGCCAAATAAGAGTTGCAACGCCTGGTTCAACCATGGATAGTCTGCCAAGTATTCCCAGTTTTGTTCGCGCACCACATAGTAAAGCCGCTTACTGATGTCCTTCTCCAAAGAAGCGTTAAGAATCGACATTAGCTTTCGGCGGATTGACACTTCTGACGAACGGGTCCCGACTAAGAATGGATGTTCCATTCTGACTGTCAATTCGGTGCAACTAAAGGCGTCGTCTTCAAAAATGTCCACAATAATCTGGTAGAACTCTCGCAGAAGCGAGGGCTCGCCACGTATTTCGAACACCATCATCTTAGCCAAAATTGCAGCTTTTTCTTTGGTGGTTGGGAACAAGTCTGTGCGAGAAAACACCCATGCTTTCACAATCCGTATAATCTTCTCCAATGTCGCCTTGTCCAACGATTTATCGATCAACTGCGCCAAAAGCAGAAGGAAGATTCGGCGCTGGTCTCCGAGGCTCAGAATCCGCATGGCACATAAGTTGAAGATTTTTTCCAACAACTTGGTGGTCATTTTGGCCTCATCACCAGCACTAGCTCCATCTTTCGCCGCTTGAGAAGGCTGGTTCGTGATGGCAATGTGGTCTTTACACAACTTGTTGAATGTTTTCATAATGAGCGGAAGAAGCAGGTCAAGTGTTGCTGGGCGGTAATTTGCAAGCGTCCACGCGAGTGTTACACCAGCAGCCAACGATGTGGTGTCACTTAAATCATCCGAAACGGTTGTCGTGAGGAAATTAACAAATTGCTTGGTGGGTGAACTGTCCAGATCGTCATCTGCATCTGCGCTTAAGGATGCCTCGTGAGCGTTGATGGCCTTGAGAATCAAACGTAAGGTTCTTTGGAGCACCTCCTGGATATCGTGATTCACGGATTTGATCGATTTCTCCAAGAGCTTATGGAGATAATCAAGGTTTTCTATGATCCACAGCGAAGTTTTCCATTCCAAGACAACACCCAAAACTTCAAGGGCGTTCAAACAGTAACCCAAGAAACTTGCAGACTGATCGTTGGAAAGGAGGAATTTTTCGAAGAATGTCACTTTAACGTTGACGTCCTGCCAGTGCTCTGGACTTAACAAGTCAAACAACACTCCCAACGCCTTCTGGCCCAACTCACTCTCGGACGCCCTTTGTGGACTGATACACACGTATCTAATCAAGAATGTGACACATGCCTCTCGCTGGCCAAAGGGGATCTCGTAGTCGGCGCTGGTGTAGAATCCATCGCTGTCCTTACGCGCTAAAGCATCAGTTGTCAAAGAAGATCCGGATTCTTGAGCATGGGCCACGTCGTCGGTCTCCATGCTATCCTCATTTTCGACATCCTTTGTATTTCTCAATTCTAACTTTTTCGTCTTTTTCAATTCGTTAGACTTGTTTTCCCAGCTGAGAATCAACTCCGCCAAATCAATCGCTAAAACTTGGTTCTCCAAGGCAGCATTTGCCAAGATCGTCAATTTACCCATTCCAGTAATAATGCTTGATACGAAGTGCTCACGAGCCACGAAAAAGAGATCTGGGTTCAGCTTTATGAATTGATAAACGTTAAGGACCTGTGTCACGTTAAACCCGTCTTCTGAAAGCACTCGACGAGGCCACTTCAACCAACTATTTGGAGATTCTCCGTCCACGAGTCTTACCGACATTACGGGTGCCATAATGTCAAGCGCTTGTCGAACCAAATGGCGACAGTCGTTTTGATGCGTACGCATGAGAGCCACGAAAACCTGCGTTGCAAGCTGTGGCGGGGTCTCATAAGCGGCAATAAAGTATGCTGTGGTTACATAAGCGACCTGCTTCGTTATGCTGTCCTCCAATTTTATGTAATTCCACGAGAACTTGATGATATCCTTTCGGTAAGCTTCAATTTGCTGTGGTGCCCACTTCAAAAGAATTGATGTTGCTTCTAGTAGAGCAAGTCGGTACGCATCGTTCTTTCCCAGCGTTCTACCGGTGATGATATCGTGTGCTGACTTCCAGAATTCCTCCGAGAACTTCGTAAGCCAAGCACCGCCAAAGAGAACGTCGGCATTTCCGGAAATGGCGATCTCACGTAAAAGTACCGCATCAAATAGATGCTTCAAGAAAAACGTTCTTGACTTGAGACACATGTCGCCGCCAGCCACTGCGTCAACACATCGTGCCAAATAGTCTTGCTTCAATTCAACATCTGCAGAAAGTACGATTGAGTCAAAGATAAAGTCCTCTACTTCTGGGTGAACCTTCACGTCCAACGATGCAAGCGAATCTACTAGATAGAACAAGATTTCGCGCTCCTCGGTATTTTGCTTCATGAACAGAACCATTACTGTCTGAAGTTTACTCACTGCTTGCTCTGCTTGCAAATGCGCACTGGAGATTAATGGAAGTCTACCCTTGATTTCATTGACGTTTTCAAGAAGTCCTGCCAAAGATTTAAGCAAGGGACCCTGCTCCACGAACCACTCGCGCTCGTGCATCAGTATTGCTGCCACCAAGTCAACCGTATTGGCAAACTTCGCAATTTTCACCTCGTCGGCAGTCTCGCTCTGTACATCTGCAAGGACAGAGTCGATCTTAGTAATGGCAACTTCTCGAATTTTGGGCCCACCTTTTTCGCCAGCAAAATAGGCCAACATGTTTCCTAACTTGCGGTTTCGGAAGTTTGCCAAGTAGTACTCAAGACAGTTTTCAGCAAATCTGTCCAAAAACTTGAGGATAGGTTTTCTGAAAGGCGAGTTCTGGTGGCGGTCCAAATGGCCCTCCAAATATTGAAGCGTGTTGATAATTTCTTCCATGTAAGTGTACGCACGTGCTGGAAGTAGGTGGAAGATGTTGAGAATAGCCAAAACAATCTGCACCGTGTGGTTGTTTTCCAAATCTTGCCCTGCAATCAGTCTCAAAGTATTTATCTGAGCCCAGGCCATCAAATGGTCAAGTAGCTTGCGTCCAATTTCGAAACGGAAGTAAGATATGAGAAGCTCAAGAAGTCGCGCCAAAGCCTCGAGTCCAGAAACCGTCAATTTCTTGTGGTCGGACAAATTCATTAACATTGGGCGAAGGCCGTTTTGAAGCAACTCCTTGGGAAGTTTAGCGCTTTCGTCAAGACTTGTTTTGAGTCCCTGGTGTGCTGCGTTAATAATCTCCGTTGATTTGTTGCAGAGTGCTTTAAAGAATACACCAAGGATTCTAATTCGAGCCTCCGATAAAGTCCCAAGTGAGAAGCCGGGCTTCGTGAGTGCAAGAGTGAGAAGCTGGATGCACACGACTCGGAGCTCTATCAACTGCTTTGAAGTACGGTATTCGTAGAGCCGGTGTACGTTAGCAAGCGACTCGTCCTCTGCGTCAACGGAGGCCAAAGCCTCCAAAAGAAGTCTGTTGAGCTCATCGTTGAATGTGAGAAACGTGTCCTCAAGTCCCAAGCAGTATGTAATGGCGTCGATATTGCCAATTTGCATTGGAAAAGGAAGCGCGCGCAACGGCTTACCAAAAATAGGCGTAAGCAATAAGTGCTTCGAAGGGCCCATTATTGTAGCTACAGAAACACCCGTGGTGTCGGAGAGCACTTGAAGTGCCAGTCGGGACACTTCTCTGACAATTGGAACCGCACTCGCTAAGTCGTAACAAAGAGCACCAACCAAGGTCTGGAATGGCTTCTCAAGAATGGTCTCCTGGCTTACTTCGCTATTACAAGCCTTGAGCACCTCAAGAATTAGTTTGCGGGCCAAATCACATACCTCAAATGGCGCTGTTTCTGGCGTATCCCTCAAGGTGAAAAGTAGGGAGCGAATGAGCTCAAGTTGCCGCTTGAAAAACCACGAGGGCGGGATTTCAAGTTCACTAAACATGGTCTGCAACCCGAGCACACCCCCAAGCTTACAGTGATAGTACTCGCTGTAGCAGCAGTGAGTAAACTTGTAAAACATGGTGCGAAACAAGGGGGAGTACAATGCATCTTCAGCAGAGCCAAACAATGTGACAGTCGTGCGGAAAAGAGTGTTTATGGTCTCAATACCCTTTTGTCGAACCAGCTTGTCCCAAGAACTTAATGCATAATTCAACGCATTGAAGAATACGTATTCGCTGATATAAGCCTTCCCCTCTTGGTCTTTGACGGAGAATGGTCGTTCCTTCTTGATTTTTTGCACCACTGAAGTGCGCAAATGAATGAGAACAAAATGCGTAGTGAAGTTATCAATCAATGAACTGGCATCGGCGGCAACCTCTTTTATAGATAGGGAAAAGAATAAAATTTCAAGCAAACGCGAGAAGAGGTTTTGTTGGCGATCAAGTTTAGCAGCGTCCTTCAATTCGGTCTCACTCAACGCAGGGAATTCAGAAAACTCTTCTTGTTTTAAGATATTAACCTGCTTTTTCAAGTACAGAGCATAGTCATTGGAAATGGGTGTGGTATCAATGAAAAGCTTGAGAATGCTCGACAAATAGTTATATGCGCTTGTTCGGTAGTGTATTTTCAAGCGCGGATCCTCAATCAATTTGATGGCTGACTCAACTCCCGGAGTTACCGAAAGTGGAACCCTTCCATTTAAGCCATGTACTGAGAATAGCGCTTTAACTTCTTGGTCTAATACTGACTCAGCCTTGAGTTTGTCAAACGGTTTTAAGTGCTTATGATTACGCCCTCCCAACTTTCCCAAGATACGGATTGCGGTATGTGAGTGTTGATGATGGTATGGAACTGGCTCCAAATGTCGCCACAATGCCTCCATAATTTGGTCTGCTACTGATGCAATCATTGGATCGAAGTAGTCGGCAGTCAAGTTATCTACACAGAGCTCAAAGATCCGTAGGCCCTGGCTTACAAGCTCCTGTGATCCGTTGAGCGCGTGAACCAAGGGTATTGTAAGATATTTGAGGTGTGGAACTAGTGCCGATAAACGAACTGGAACAACCAAACAAAGCTCAACGTAGAAGTCGCGCTCATATGACCGCTGCGAATTTGTAATGAGCTTGTTCAAGCTTGCAAGAACAACTGGAAGAATGGGCAAGATCTCCTTATACAAGCTCTCAAAGCGGCCACCGCTAATGCTTCGGAACAATGAACGCACAATATAAGCGTACAAGATTGGTTCCTCAGCCTTCGTTGCCAATTTAAGCGACTCCAAAATGAGAAAGTTCACGTGAGGCAAAATCACACTCTCGTTTGTTGCAGGAAACAAGTTGACCGACATGAAACACAACTTGAAAAGACGAATGAGTATGTTTGATTTCACAAAGTCCACTTTATCAAGTTGGTCGAGTTTAGCACGCAAAAATGAGATGAGAATTCCCGAAAAATTGGCCAGGGTCACTTCACTGGCCAAGAAGAACTGGGGTAAATGAAGAAGGGCCGCATTGTTGAGCATAGACTCGAACATAAATGGAAGTTCGTCGGAAACTATTTCGTTAAAAGATGCCGGGTCGATGTGAATAAAGATAGTAGCAAAGATTTCCATTAAATCCTTCTCTTCTTTCGAAGACGTAATCGGGAAGTTCGGTCCGCCAGCAGAGAAATCGAACGTCTTCTGTTGTAAGCCGGGCTTAGGCTTGGATATAGAGAAAAACCGGAGGCAGCTAATTCCGCCACGGAAAAAGGACTTCAAGATGTTGATCTCCTCGAGACACGTCAACTTAGCCGAATCATGCCACTTGTCGTAATTAACCTCTTGGCCAGGATTGTTGGGGTCTTCGCTCACAGGCTGTGGGGGTACTGGAGGGTTGCACCTTTTCAAACCAAACACCACAGCTTTCAAAAATGACATCAATGTACGGAACAAGTAACGAGCGTCTTTGAGCGAGTCCGAGTTGGCTGTGGACAGCGAAACGGAAATGGGAGACATGTCTTCAAGACTGAAAATGTCCTCTGGGTCATCTTTGCTCTCAGTAGGATCTACGTCCATAGCGACCTCATCTGAATTGTCAGGTTCCGCATCGGAGCCGTCATTGTTTTCTACATCAGCATTAGCTTTGTTATTAGACTCGATCTGTGGAAATTCTTCGATTTCTCTCGCAGACAGAGTATACCTTTGGATGGCCAATTTTGCGTCATTCTCCTTGATCTTGCTCGACTTCTCGAACTGATTGTGTTTCTTGAGCACGTAGTTGTACTTCCGGTTAAGACTCATGAACCGCTTGGCGTACGAATCGATGATCATCATGAACAAGTGGCGGCTCTCTAGTTTTGAGGGCGAGTTCATAATCCTCTCTACGAGGTTAAGGAGCAACTTTGCACTCATGATCTGCACCGTAAGAGCCAACGAGTCGTCTTTAAGTAAACTACAGTATATCTCAACAGTAGCCCATATCTGCTTCGGGGTGAGTTCCTGGCGAACATTGTGAATGAAATCAGCGACTGTTGAGTATGCAAGTGGGCGCAATGTCTCGTAAGAGGTAAGTCCATCTCCTATTAGGATTTTCTCATTGAACAAGAGATCGATCTTGGGCACAAACTGTGAGCGGAATGGCGTAGACAATATGTGGCGAATCGCATGGAGAAGCTCCTTACGTGCCACAGAAAGCTCTGCGGGGCAGTCCTGAAGAATCCGGATGATTGCATCAGGGATGGCTGCGGCGTCCGCGGCACTCAAGTTGTCTCCGATAAAACTACGAATGAAGACGTAGGCCAAAAACGACGCGGCCTTCACCTGGCCTAAGATGAATTCGGAGTACGCCTGTCGATTGACAATGAGCGGCAGGATCGCGGTTACTGCCGTGTTTGTTTTCAACTGTTCCTTACGGAATAAGCGCTGTTGCTCCACCTCCAACGTCAACGTGTGAATAATTTTGGGAAGAAATGTCGGTAAAGATGTTTCTACGAGTGGCTTGTACGATGTATACAAGGAGACCATAGTGATGGGGCACTCGGCCAAAACTTTAAACGAATGCATGGCATGGCTCATTGTCTTTGACTTCTCCTTCTCTTCGTCTACAAAAGAGGAGAGCTTCAGCTCGTCATCGGCACTTGCCACACTGGTATCTGGTTCGCCATTGGCCGCATCGGTGTTTCCCTTTGCAAACACATCCTTCACAGTTTGGTCTAGATTGTCATACACGGCATCGATGATGGCCAAGAATGGCTGCACCTGATCCGACAATGTGGCCCTGTAAGCCTTATGTAAGCTGGCGGCGATTTTCAAGCACAACACTCCGTTGTCTTCGTTTTCCTCGGGGAGAATCTTGATCAAACAGGACAATATGCTTTGCGAGTACGGCTCAAACGTCTCAGACATGATCAGGCGGTGGATGACCTCCAAAATGAGGTTTCTGAGTTTGTGTTCCAGGCACGTACTGACGAATTTGATAGGCACCAGCTCGAGTTTTTGGAGGAATATGGGCACTAGGTTCTTCAAGAAGTACGCATACTCGCTGGCACCGTTAAACGCCTCGATCATGTCGAGAAGCTCCAGAAGGATTAATTGCAGCTCGTCGCAGTCATCGCCGGCATTTTTGAGCCGTTCCACGAACGTATCGAGCTGGGAGGTATGATCCATGGGTGGTGAAGAAAGGGAGGGAGAGAGGGAAAAGACAGCCTGAGCTACACAGAGGGAGAGCACGTGACAGTCACGTGCGCCTGCGTTTGTCGCGTTTAGTCCCTGAAACGGGGCCCTTTAGGCAAATCAGTTTTGCAGCGTGGCGTGGCGGAGCGCCGACATCAACTTCATGCGGTTCGCAGGATCCTCCGTCGTCCATGTTGTCGTTGGGCTACGTGAAACAGTGCTTCTCAGACATGGGCTACTCTGCAGGAACATCTTTATTTGCAGGATTCATGGATTTGCAGCCAAAAGCACAAAAATGCAAGAAAGCGCTCCTAGCCAACCTCGGCGTGAATTCAAATCCTACACGATTAACAAACCAAGTATAACACTAACTATCACTGTTTTTTTTGTCAAAGGCGTGTCTCTGTACTGCCACCAACGATAGTCCAGACCTGAAACACGAATGTTAGGAACGAGGCAAGCAAGACGATCGGAACGAGTGGCAACACCAAAAGGAAAACGCACCACCGTCCATGGCCATACGTTTCCCATACCAAAGGCTCTGGCACGTTCCAGCCCCACCTTAAAACTTCAGAGTGGTTCGTCCCCTGTAATAATCCCTGACCACACTAAAGCCCAAACACACCATTGATGCAAAGATAAACAGAAACGCAGACCAAGCCATGGCGTGGGCCCTGCCTCCCCGCAGCACTACCACCAAGCCCAGTGATGCCACATTGATGAATCCGCGTGCGCCCTCAACACCTTGTTGCTGCAACATGGCGCCGAGTCCCCAAACCAAGACCGTCAACGCCTCGACGCCCAAAGCAGCTTTGGAAACCGCCAATTTTCCCGGCACAAACGGCAACGCGGTCCAGATGATAAGCACAAGCAGCAATAACACAAGCGCGATTGAAGCCACCAAGAGGTACGGCTTGCATACCTCCAGCATGGCCTGTGCCACATCCAACAAGCTCACCGACACGGGTCCGTTGCTGACCGTCGTAGCTTGTTGCAACGACGTTAGATTCTTTGTGGCAGAGCAAATGAGTTGGTCGTTGGTGGAAACGCAGAGGGCCATGTAGTTGGCCTTGATAGTAATGGCTGGAATGGTGACGTTGGTGGGACTGGCAAAAGCAGCCAGCGTTTGGTTGAAAGACGCCTTGATGAGGAAAACTGACAGGTAGGCGGAATCTGTCGAAGCTCCGCCAATAAGGAGAAAGCCGAGAAGGAACACGGCCACCACTAGGGCCACGAAGGGGAAACACTTGAAGATCGAAGAAACAGACAACATAGGAGAAACAAAAAGTAGTGTTTCGGAAAGCGTGCGGGACGCCCTTTATATACGTCATCCAGGACTAACCTCACGTTGGTTTCGGGTATGCACAGTCTAGATGTTTCAGAGGTGTTTCAGAAGTGTATGGAGCGTTTGCAGACCCCAAAAACTGCTCCTACATGTTTCAGGTGGCAGAGCCGATCTGCTAATGAAACGATCGAAAGGATAAACTTATTTCTGTAATAACCTTGCTTGCAGCTCTCTGCTTTGCACTTTATCTTCTTTTTATTTATTTTTTTTCTTTTCTGTTGATTTGTTCTCACAGTTTCAATTCATTTCGTAAAGTGAACATTACTCGTGTTTCGAGAGTAACCAAATGCATATTCATTCCATATTCCTATTTCCTTTCTAAAATCTGACTTCGTTGTATCTACTTGTACTCCCTTGAAAACTACCCTTGTATTTCCCTTCTCAACCGAAGAAAGCCCGTTTTGCAACAGACATGGCCCAATAAATAATGAGCACAAGTGAAGACAAGGTCACGAATGGCGAGAAATACTCGAAACTGCTACGCGCCTTGAAATCGGCCGTGACACTCTGCGCACTGAGGTCGTCGGCATCCACAAATGACCCCGTCGCATAGAACTTGGCCATAAGCTTATCCTTCTCGTACCAAACGTTGACGAGCCATTCCTCGAACTCCTTCATAACACTGGGGTCGAGCTGGTCTATGTCCACACAGCCGTCGTCATCCCCCAAGGGTATATCTCTAATGTAGAAGCTGCGGATGTGGTAGTACACTTTTTTCGGACCCTTTCCCCTCAAAAAGATGGCTTTGAGCGTAAATATATCCTCGCCGTATTCTGTGGCCTTCAAACCATCATATCCGAACGCTATGTCGTAAACTACTTCAGCGGAGTGTCGGAGCAGCCGCAACGCTAAAAAAAGGCCACGCACCCTAGGGTAGAGAACATGTTTGAAAGTTGGTTTTTCCAAGTTCGCGGTGTATTTGGCAGACCGGTCGCGTGTGTGTTCAGAAATCACCGTCCCCTCAGGGAATATGATCAATTGATATGGATGCATTCTATTCACATCTGCGGAAACTCCCTGGGGCCACACTTTAATCGCAGGAGACTTTGAATTTGCCGAGGCAACTTCCAGTACCGCCAGTGCCGGACCGTAGCCTCGTGCCTCTGCATCAATCTCCAAGAGCTGATTGGTCATACGGATCTTATCTTCCTCCCACTTCCGCAGAAGGAACAAGAACCGGAACTTGATCATTCCCGGGCCCAAAATCGGAGCTCGCGCTAGCTGTTCCTTGACTACGATGTATACGCTGTGCGCGTAGTTGGCTGTGTACGAGAGAAACCAAAAGAACATCCAGTCGACGTATATCTGGTGGTTGGATATGTACACCGCATTGGACGCCAACGTCAGAACCAAGTTGCCATCACGATCTACGCGGAAGTTGGTTGTCTCAGACAAGTCCGATTTTCTAAAAGTGACTACAACTTTACAGGGACTGACTACGCTGGTGATGAATGCAATGAGCGCTAAGAAATGGGCCTTCAGCACCTCAATGATGGCATAGTACCACTTTGGATTGTTGGACAACAACATGGCCGCAATTCCCTGCGTCAATCGGGTCGAAACGACGCCCAAAAGGAAAAAAACGGCACTGAAGCTGACCCGGACCGCCATCGTGATGTTGCGGGACACGGATGCTGCAAAAGCCATGATCCCGGGAGATATTGAGAAATTGAGTTTAATGGGTATAATGGTGGCCGCCGGCTATGGGATGCAGCTCGGTTTTGTTTGCAATTGAGCGATTTGGGGTGGTACTTGTGTAGCTGTTGTTGGTGGCAATCACTGATTGAGGTCTTCTGATCTCGCGGTACTGATGCAGTGATTAAGAAGGTTAAGTCAGAGAAGCTCCAAATAAAGCCTATTTTTTAAAAAAAAAAGTTATACATTCAAATTAAAATGCGATACGACACAATTTTATTGTATTTCCTATTTCCTCGAAATTCAGTCTGCTTGGCTATCTTCTCTTTTGAAACTAGCTTTCATCTGTTCGTATTTGGAATTGTGCCTTTACAATGCTTACGCCGAATTGTCATCACTCTTTTCGCATGACTTTGAGTCGAGCTTTTCACGCACTTGTGGTCAACGGGCCACAGTGTAGGATGTCTGTAAAGAGGTAGTCAGCATTGATTCCCTCCAGCTTAAGAAGACTAAGCTGCAGCTCCATTATCTTCACTAGTTCCTGATAGTATTGAAAATCCTTAGCCTTCCACAAGCCGTTGTCTTCTACTAGTATCGACCCCGAGGCGTGCTTCTTAACAAGCTCCGCCAACAGCCCAACTTCAGATATACACCACGCCACGAACCCACTAGAGTCGACGGTTTCGCTCTCATATCCTGCAAACATGGGCTCCACGCAGCTTTTGTGTGTCTGGACGGCCTTTTTCACTATCAGAATGTGCACAATGATGAGGTTGGTCAAGTAATTCACAATATCAACCCTGGTAGAGCCATGAGCAGTAGAAACAAGGCGTCCAACGGTATGCGACAAGTATGACGACCACGCACTCAACAACGCAGTGATGCCTTCGCCCAACCTATCAAAAGACATGTACAACTCTATATAAGTAGCAATCTTCAGCGCATTGAGCGTTGAGATGTTTTGATGAAGCTCAAAATTGAGTCCCTGTTGCACCTTAAGTTTTCGATTGTTGATTTTCAACCGGATGACGTCCACCAAGAGCCGGAGCTCGTCGACCTGATGATCGTCGGCGGATACCTTCTTGATATTGTCTACTATGCTCGCCAATTTACTTTCAATGTGTCTGAGAAGACCCACCGCACTAGTGTAGTCATTATGTGCCAAATTCACATCTACTTCGTCAAGTTTATCTTCATTCAGTTTGAGCTCAAGAAATAATGCTGGCGTGCTCTTGGGGTCCGCGTTTCTTCTCTCGGCGTTCATAAAATCATGCGAGCGGTTTCTTGAATGGACGCGCACGGATATGTCCTTGAGCAACATGTCGGCGCTATTTCTGTGCGAACCGGACCTCCTGTTAAAAGTAAGATCCTCGCTCGAGCCCAAGGGCGGAGAGTCTATATACCCAGAAGTTCTTAATGAGTCACGGAGCTGTTTCTTGTCCAGTACTTCTTCTGCAAAGGTCAGAGCGCTTGCGTTTGCAATCGATCCTAGCTCCGAAGAATGTTTGCCCCTGTCTTCTTCGATTAATCGCTGTGCCTGTTCCACTTCAGACTTCCCCTTATTGTAGGCTCGTAGGATTTTGTCGAGATGATCAGAACGGTCTGTTTGGAAATAGTAGCGGAACGAGTTCGCAGAGATACTTATCACGTAAGTTCTTTGGCCCTTGTTCTCTGGTGACTGTGGATGCTCAACCTGCAGAATCTCGACCATGTGTAGAGGCCAATGATGCACGAGCTGTAGCGTCTTGCCGTTTTTATCTCTGGTCTGCTTTCTCGAGGCTATAAGAATCATATCGTTGAGAACAAACAAATGGATGGATTTCAACAACTTCCAGTTACCGACATTGACCTCATGCCAGCGACCACTTTCGCCCAAAATGTGACGACCGGCGACCATTTGGACAACCTGTTGGGCTCCCTCTACGTGTTTATACAACAGTTGTAGCTCAGTAACCCACATCTTCTGCAAAACCATTACCGACGAACGATCCCTACGTTTCTGCGCTGCGGCAGCACCACTGCCTCTAACGGCTTTTTGAGGGGCCAATTCTGGTTCTGCTAGCTCGAGCTCCAAGCGGCGTTCCGCTGCATCTGTAAATTCAGAGATCGTGTCGTACAAGGCCCTTGTCAGCTCACGCAACAGCAATAATTCCTGCTGGGTCGCCTGTAAATTGTCTGTGAGCTGTAAAATATTTTTCTGGTTCTGGTTGATTTTGTCCTTGATGTCATTTTCTACGTTTCTCTTTTGGGTTACCAACGACTTGTAGAATTCGTCTATTGATGTAGCGTCCTTGTTCCTCAACTCATTCGTAATAAGCGCTACCACATCTTCTTCCGGACGTTCTCGATCACGAACAGCATGGCTTCGAAGCAGAACCGCGTCAGAATTGTCGGTGCCTGCCCTTAACATTGTTGATGGTGGAAGAGGAGGTAGACCACTGGCATCAAACGCATTCAGGTTGGGAGCCACTGCCGACGCATGAATAGAGAGTCTGCGGTTATTCTTATTGCGCAGCTTCTGAATTGTTGCGATTGTGTTTTGCGAATTGTTGGTTTTCGTCTTGACCAATTCAGCTAGTTCATATGGATTGGCAAGCTGGTTGCCTTGGGTGGGCAAGTGCTGGGGGCGAGAGTTGAGGCCCTGTTTGAGTTGCCATGGGGCTCTGCTTTTTCGATTTGATCGTGGATCCATGGTCGAAAGCGTTTGGTTTAACTATGGGAAAGATGTAAGTGTTTGTGATTCGAGGTGATTACTACAATTGGCGTTTGGAGAGGAGGCACGGATGTGGGAGGAGAGGTGAAAGGAAGAAGTGAAGATGAAATATAGAAGTGAAGATGATAAGAAGATGTGAGGAAGGAGTGAGTTGCGCAGAGAGAATATGTAATGAGCTTTTTCAATCGGGCTTTGAAAAAGTGTTTTTGGTATCTCTGTTTTGTTTGTATGAACCTTAGAGAAGAACAGAGGTGTGGAGAACAATTGTGGGAAGTGTCTATTCTACTTGTATTCATTGAGATTCCGATGTCAATTGTTACCTCAAATTCCTAGAATGAGTACATTCTCTTATCTTGTTCGGGATCGTGTATTCAAATCTTACAAAACTTTTGACAACTACGGCTAATCAATTTCTGGCTAAGATTAGCACTAGATTTTGATCGGACTTATTTAATAAAATAATCTTAGCGTGTGCTTGCTCGTTATACCGGGCTCATTGAACATTTGGTTTCATTCTTAAAGCATAAAACGTCCATTTCACGTGAAGAAAGTTTGGAGCCCTTCCTACGAGCATATAATGAGATGAGTTGCACAAAACCATTTCTCCCCCATAGCCCACTTGGGCAAAGCCTTTGCAGATTCACTTCAATAGCACCTTCTCTCTCCTCTAAACGTGAACGTTGGGTTTCACGTATAACTTACATTACAACTGACAAAACCGTACTGTCCCAGAAAGAGAAGCGATTAGCAGAAGATAAATCTCGTATGGTTTGTAAACTTTATGGTTTAATTCCCGCGCCTGGTGAAATAAATGTGACCAAGTAAGTTACGAGGGTTTAATTCACAGCAACTGCAGTGTATCCAGAGCCAAAATTGTCGCCTAAAATGCTTCACAAATCCCAAACTTTCCAGAATTGTCATCATGGTGTTTCAGAGTATTCACGTTCCGAACAAAGCGGCAGGCTCGTATTGGGTGATCCTTGGTTCTCTATTAATGCAGAGATCGAGTCATAGAATGATAATCAAACTGTCATTACTTAAAATTGAAAAGAATTGTTACATTCGGGCTTCTTTATCAAGAGTCACCCTCGAAATCCTTTATGTCTAACCATAAAATCTTTTACGGAAAACAAATCGGCCCATCTTGATGGTGTCCCTGAACAGATTCTGCAGAAGGGACCTCTTTTGAATCCTAGCTCTCTCAATGCCACGATAAAGCGTTTCTTGATAATAAGTTTCACTGCAAAAGCCGTTGAGATGGATTCTAAAGAAAATGTGAAAGAACAGCGTTGTCAGGAAGGACATAAAAACAACTGGCGGTGCTTCACATACCGGATCCTGGGCCTCCACTTGATTGACTTAAGTCCACAAAATGTTTTCTGCATAGTCAGCTGTCTTTAATCTTGCCGGAACAAGAATACGCTAATCTGGGCTAAAGCCTGTACATTGACTCTATTTACGAGAGCTGTCAAGTTGACACATACCGGTGCGGAAAGATTTGAAATCAAAAAACTCGGCGACAAACAACGGAGGAAACCTCTGTGGGGCACGAAATGAATTTTGCAATGGGGATGTATCGATATCTCGGTCAAGGAATTCCATTGCATCTTTTATACTTATAATTGAGTGGAATATGGAAACTTGTCAAAACAAAACGAGATTAGGTCTGTATCAGTCGATGTAACCATCAGCCCTGAGTCTTTCAATGAGCAAATCATCCACGACTTCTTCTTGTCTCTAAGTGGCTTGTGTGCAAGTAATCATAAGTATGTAGTGCCGACAGCACTCAAATCTTTCCAATTTTTTTCACGTCTGTTGAAACTTGAGGTAAATAGTCCAAATCAAAACACAAGTATCAACTCTTCATCTCATTCTTCAGATAATTTGACCTTTACCGTACTTCATAATGGAATCCAGATCTCACCCGTACACCAGATGATAAACGGCTCGAGATAGTGACTGATTAGAGATTCATTTCCCACTGCAAATTTCCCAAAATGCCATTGCAGCCGGAAGTCATTAAAGACACTTCAACTGGAAGTGCCGGACTTGTAGCATGTGAAATCGCAGCCGAGTCCGACGGCCTTCTCTCTAATTCCGCGTTGCAATCTCATAATTATGGCTCTGAATCTGGAAAGAACAGTGAATCACTGATTGACTCAAATGAAGCCGAAAACGAGTCAACTCTCTCGAAGACTCGGCTCCGTCTTCTCATTGGAAGTTTGTTTTTGGCGCTGTTTTTGGCAGCTTTGGATACTACGGTAGTGACGACATTACTTACGGTTATCGCTTCGGATTTACAGGCCGTCGAGAGAATCAGTTGGATTGCAACGGCTTATCTTTTGTCGTGTTCTGCATTTCAGCCTCTCTTCGGTAAACTTTCTGATATTTTCGGTCGCAAGGCGTTGCTCCAAATATGTTGTGCTTTGTTTGCAATTGGCTGCTGCATTTGTGTCACTAACCTGCTTCCCTGGCTCGTATTTGGCCGTTTCGTGACTGGATGTGGAGGCTCGGGGCTCACAACCCTTGGAACTATCACTCTCCTGGATTTGATACCTCTCAGACAAAGAGGCTTGTACCAGGGATTGGCCAATATCTTCTTCGGTTTGGGCGCTGCGTCCGGCGGTATAATTGGAGGTGTGGTCTCTGACCTCATAGGCTGGAAATACGTGTTTGCACTTCAAGTCCCGCTTGCAATTTTTGTCGGAATTGCAATCTACTTGTTTTTGCATCTTCCAAAGGGTTCTCCAGGATTAGGCGCAACGGGCACCGAGTTCTCTGAAAAATTGAAACGCGTGGATATCTGGGGGGCCCTTTGCTTGGTCTCAGCCCTTATGCTTCTCCTTGCCGCTACTTCCATGGGTGGGAAGGAGTTAGCCTATTCGCTGAAGTCGTTCATTGGGATGCTTCTCGCTTCGCTTCTTCTCCTTGTAATTTTCGTATACATTGAGGTAAAGGTCGCCGATGAGCCCATCATCCCGATGGCTGTGATGTCTGAGCGCACAGTTTTGTCTGCATCGTTAGCCAATTGGTTCTATACCATGGGAGTCTTCTCCAATCTCTACTATGTGCCTGTCTTCTTTCAAACTGTCATTGGACTCAGTGCTACCCAAAGCGGAGAGCGTATAATTCCAAACTTCCTCGCTCTCTCCACTGGCTCTCTCTTGACTGGAATCTACATGCTGAAAACTGGAAGATACTACTCTCTTTCTGTGGTAATTGGTCTATTCTCTACTTTGGGGATGATGAGACTGTTTTGGTTAAATGAGAATTCGTCATTATGGACGCAATGCACCATTTTAGTCCCTCAAGGACTCGGATACTCTGCAGCGTTGACAATTACTTTGTTGGCTTTGATTGCCTCAGTTCCCTCGAAGTATCAAGCTTGTACTACGTCGATCCAGTACACGTTCAGAGCTACTGGATCTACCATTGGTGTGTCTGTGTCCAGCGCCATCTTTGAAAAAGTTCTTCGTGACAGGCTCCGTAGTTCTATTCATGAGTTAATAGCGGATCCAGAAAGGGCTGACAAAATTATAAGCAAGGCTTTGAAGAGCACAGATTACATCAAACATGCCCCTAAAGTCGTTCAACACGCAATTAAAAATTCCTACAACAAGGCGTGCATCGCTGCGTTTGTATTCAGCTCTGCCACAATTGCCTTAGGATTTATTTCTTCATTGTTCATGCGTGAGCATGTTCTCCATAAAACAATTGACAGAGTTGAGGAAGAGGAGGACGAGTAAGACGTTATTGAGCTCCGATAAAGTTTTGCCTTTACAAGGCTTGGCTTTCTATTTATACTAAATATTACTGCTAGATGTTATGAGCATATTACTTAAATTTAATGTACTTATGGAGGTTGTAAAAGACTGATTTAAATCTAGAAACTATTCAATTTCATGTAGAACATCTGGTGGCTTCGATGATGATGAAGATGATGATGGATCTGCGGTCATAATGACGAAGTTATGGTTAACACCTCCGTATAGAACCAAATTTCCGCCGTCGCTAGCTTGAGCTTGAGGCTCGTTGTTGTGTCCACTAATGGCCGAATCGATGGTATACAAATTCAGCAGGTGGTTGGTATTTTTTAAAGGGGTTTTCTGAGAACTTTCCCCGTCTAAACTTAAAGATAGGCCGCTGACTTCTCGCGCCAAAGGGGACGGCCTATGAATGTTTCTCCTTCTGGTGAGGTTGAATTGAGGTGATAAAGGTGCAATTCCTATATCGTGTCCCAGCAAACCTGGAGAAGATTGTGTGTGGTCCAAGTATGGGGAGAGAATTGGTGATAAGACCTCGTCAAGTTTGACAGCACCTTCCAAGGTCTCTTCGATTACCTCCTCGATGAGCTCATTTTCGGTGTTGATGTTCAAGTTTATCATCACGACAGAAACAAGTATACAAAGTACACCGAAAGCATACACAAAGACGCCAGACGAAGGTGACGACTTCTGGTGGCCTGTCAAATGCAAAATTACAAAGTCCGCCAAGATTGTAATGGGTATAGAGGACGTTAAAGCCAATGAGGTCACAAGCGGGCTGGTTAGAAGCATTGCGAGGATGGTGAAGTAGTCGGAAATCACGGAGAGAACGGCATTGACGACGATCATGATCAATGCCGCATTGTTGTTGGGAAGCTCGAACTTTTCTATATCAAGAGAGTGTGCAACGTAAAGTAAGGGTAATCCAAGAACAAAAGTAAATACGCCTACCCAGCCAAAGAGAAGACGTTCGTCAGTGGTTTTGTTTCCCATGCCGCATTTCACTTTCATCACAATCAAGTATAAGCCATAGGCAAATGCTCCGAGTAAAGCTAGAAGGTTACCAAGGCTCGGGTTCTTTGGCGCAAACTTGTTATCGGTGCTTCCAGAAGCATGTTTCTCGCCAAGACTGATGAGAATGACCCCTATGAGACTGGTGACAACACAAATGACCTTCTTGGAGGTGAACTTATCGATGCCTAGTGAGACGCCCATGAACAACGTGAACATCGCTGTTGTAGAGCCCAAAATAGTCTGGTTGGATGCAGAAGTGTACTCGAGAGCCAGCATGACGAATGAGTTGTATGCAAAGTAGACCACGGCGATCTGGGCTGCCAAAGAGAGAACCTCTTTTCGAGTAAGTGGGACCGCCATGCCTTGTGGGGTTTCTGAGGTGTCTTTGCACGACATATCGTCAGTAGTATTCAAATCTGAGAAGGACAAGAGTGGAGATTCTGTTTGGGGCGCTCTACCCTGCTTCCCTCGTAAAGCACTTGTGCATAGCCGAAGCGCCCACCATGACGCCTTTAAAAACTCCGGTAGCAAGTTAAGCAAGAAACACAGCCCGGTCAAAAATGCAAGGAATAACGGCTTGTGGTAATTATCGCCCTTCAACACAGCATTGACCAACTCTAGTCCCGTTAGCCAGGACACGATTGCAATCACTAGAAACACCACGCCAAGTCTGAAATTGCTTTTTTCCTGTTCATTTATCAACTCTATTGCATCTGAAACATTCGAGAAAACGGTTGTGGCCATCTCCTGGGCTCGGATCCGGGGCGATGACACCGACAACTCCGATGTGAGGTCGGTGCCCTTGTGAGATGACTTGACAGGATGCATTCTGAGGATCACGAAAGTTATGTGGAAATGGCCGTCCTTATATGTTTTTGGGGTTGTGAGCCCTTATCCAATTTCGGGCCGAAAAGCTACAATGAGTGTGGTTCAGAGTTTGAAGCTGATGGTTGAGATCAGATCGTCAGGCTCCACCATCCGTATCAGGATGTCCTGCAGGCAGCACAATTCCGCGTGGGATAAGCGAAGCCGCTAACGGCTTTGGGAGATAAACAGAGGGAACAATAAGACTATTTTTAATAGTGGAAATTATGGAAGTGTTTTAGACGAAAAATGTGGTTTTCAGAACTTTTTACGAAACGCAGGGGTTGCTTGAGGTGTTCCGGAAGACTGTCTAAACCGGAAATGATTTGCAACAGGCCGCCTTGGGAAGACTCTACAAAACTTAAACATCTCATAGTTTTAATTCATAATTCGTATCTTTTCATGATTCTTGTTTCATGTTTCATGTTTCATGTTTCATGTTTCATGTTTCATGTTTCATGTTTCATGTTTCAGAAGGTAGTCTCTATATGGACCACGCAGTTGTAGATTAATGACGACCTGCGTCAACATGACGATTGCCTAGATCGTAACTTTTTTTGATATTAATCGAAATTTCGGAACATTTTTTTTTTCCATCTGATGTGTTCATTTTAGAACAGCGACACCTTTTCTTGGTTCTTGAGTTTCTTAAATGAGAAGTAACAAACGACTTCCATCCACTCAAAACCTTCTCCAAGATTCCTCTTTTCTCAGCTGACTAGCATGTTAACCGACATCTTCATTCTCTGTGAGTCTCCGTGTTGCAGCTCTGTGCCCTCCGGTTCTGGATCGCCCTTCTCCAATTTCTTGTACAGCTTCCTTATTCTCAGAACCGCCATTTCCAGACCGTCATGGAGGTTCTTTGCGTGCCGTAGAAGCAAGTCTCTGCGCGAAAATGGCCGTGTGCATATCCCACAAACGTAAGGCTTCAATTTGTTGTGTGTCAGTAGAATGTGTCTTGTCAAGTGTTCTTCTCGAGTAAAAGCACGCTGACAGTGTTTACAGTTGAATATCCGAGAGTTACCTGTGGCGGTTTTAGTGCCATACGCGCCAGTACTTGTCAAAGAATTTGTGAAGTAGTAGTCGTCTTCGTCTTCGACGACAGCACCGGCGCCGGTGTTTGCGGAAACTGCAGCCCCGCTTAAATTACGAGGCAGCTCTACATAGCTTCCTAGCGACAGCGCTAAAGCACCACTGGCATTTTGTTCGTTTCGGGGCAGTTTTGCGTACGTATAGAGAAGAACTCCGTGGTTTCCCGGGGGATACAGCCCTGGAACAGGAGGAACGTCAGACATACTGGAGGCAGGAACAAACGATGGTTGCGAGCCCTTGGACGGTTTATCTTTCCTTTTCTTTCTTTTTTTTCTTCGTTTGCCTTGGGCTTTGGTTGTTTCCTCCTGCAAATGTCAGACTTGTTGATGGTAGGAGGGGAGCGCCAGCAGACGATACGGGACAGGGAGCTTCTAGAAGATGGCTCGAATAGGCAATCTGAACAAGGAAAAAGTGTGGTTTTTGTTTCAAGTCTATGTTGCACAAACAAATGAGGGTCTAAGGGTCCAGGTGGATGACTGTTGAGTAGTAAAGAAACTCACTTCTTTACCCCACACAATGACGAGCAATGCCTGCAGGAGAGATAAGCCGTTTTCTGCTATATGCAGTATCCCTGAACTGGTAAAGTTTCAGGACACACGGCGATACGGCCCAGAAAGGGAGGGAGATGCCGCTATTTCGGTCAGTTGAAGAGAAGAACGTTGCCCAGAAAATTGAGTTGTCGACAGGTTACGAGCGCTGGTCAGAAGACTCCTCAACTAATTAGTGTTCCTGCAGGATGTGTTTTATCTGCAGGTTTGGCTCGTAAAGAGTTCGGAACGTCTGCCTTTCGAACGCAGGAGCAAGAGCGGTTTTTTCCAATTTGAAAGAAGGATTGATTACTGGGATGTTCCAGTGAAGGCGGGTACCTTTTTTTTTTCACAAATTGCGCCTTTGATTGGTCGTTTATCTAGGGGTTTCTAGAATAAGAGGTTAGGAGCACTTGGCTCGCCTGGCTGCAGGACGTAAGTAATAGAGGGACGTTTAAGAAATAGGCCCCGCAGACTGTAGCGGAATATTGAGGAATATCAGTATATTCGAACTCGACCGTCGTTTTCTCATAAACCTTTGATGTCACGCCAATATATATATGGGTGGAGGCGGGGGACCCGTATCAATCCCCGCAACGGTACGCGCACGACCGCTATTAGACCAGAAGGGTAGGTGGGGAGACGATGGAGGGGTTTTGACAAAAAAGTTGCGTCAGATACGGGAAGGTCTTAGGACACAAAGAAATTTTGTTGGAGAGTTCGGAGCGACGTAGATTTGTTTATGTATTGGGTCATTTTTCGCCTTGGTTATGAGCTCTGGCTTTGTTTGGCATGAATGGAAGGACGGTTACGCAGATCAGGCTAACCTTAAAGCTAATACACAACGGCTTTTACGTCACAACTGTCGATTGAGAGATTGACAGTATGGGGACGGTGAGAATTGTGGGATTGTGGTTTATTTGAAATGTGTGAGTTGCAAATTATCGAAATGTGTGAATTGTGAATTGTGAAATATGTGAAGTGTGTGAATTGTGTGAATTGTCAAATATCATGAATTGTGTGAATTGTCAAATATCATGAATTGTGTGAATTTGAATTGTGTGAATTTGAATTGTGTGAATTTGAATTGTGTGAATTTGAATTGTGTGAATTTGAATTGTGTGAATTTGAATTGTGTGAATAGTGATTTAGATGAAATACGTGAATCATATGGATCGTGGAATTGTCGTTGTTCATAGAATTGATGTTAATGCTGATAATCTTACTACGTTCTCAAGATCGGTCATGGCAATCGACGATAGAAAATATGATGAACCCCATTTGTCTTGTCTTACTCGACAAACACTCAACTTTTTATGTCTTCTCTACAATGTTCATCAATGGTAATATGGCCTCTGACTACTCCATTGCATCCATTTTATCAGATGTTAATCCATCATTCTTGCACTTACCTCCGGAAGTAAGGTGAGTACATGTTCCATATCCTGTTGATGATGGCTCCAGCACGATTCAGACTTTCGTCAGAACTGGCCATGGCAACTTCATTCAAATCATGATGGAAGTCGGACCGCAACTTGCTTGGAACAACACTTTTTGCTAAAAGTGTCAAGTTGACAATCTCCACAAAAAGCTTTCCGTCTCCCACAAGCTTCTCCTCTGCCTGTTCTCGGTTGACCAACTTTTCAATTTGATTAAGGCTTCTCAAGCAATCAATACGTTTGGACTCGACGTCGGCCTGTAACGAGCTCTCATTGCTGAACACTTTGTTGGCTTGGTACACAATGAATAATGAAGGTGAGATTGACAAGATTCCAAACAAAAGCTGCTGCAGTTTAAGAAGCTTGTCGATGCCGTTTATCGCGAGAGATCCGTCGACTTTCGTCTTCTGAATCTGGATCAACATCGAGCGGATAAGCAGGCCTCTAACAATGGATTTGTAAGGTGTCCGAATCTCATTTTCGTACTGTGACATCATCATTGTTAGGTCGCCTTTAGAGACTGCTGACTGAACCTCTTGGGGGCTCACATCAATATGGTTATCTTTAACAAAGTCTTCAACCATACGTTCGAGTGAGTCAAGATCCAGCTGGAGTGACTCCTTGGATGCTATTGTCATGGTGTCATCGTTCCTAAGTATGCTCAACATATCTCCGATCGGTTTCACAATCCAGTTGTTCCAAAACCCAACCACAGTATCAAAGAAATTCAATTTGATCCAGTCGGCAATCTCGCGCCGGTTCTTCCATGCGTTTAGCAGGGTCGAGGGTCCGTAGTTCACAATCAAAAGCAAAAGCGGCCAGTAACGAGCAAAAAAGCTGGGTGAAGCGAACTCGTAGATTTTCGAAGTGTCGTTATCAAGCTTCTGTATAGCCATAAGCTGTTCCGCAAGGCTGAGCATTTCCGTATTCAATACTTGTGTGATGACGTTGGTTTCTTCGCCAAGGTTGTTGAGAATAAGACCAAGGTCGCGATAATATCCCTCTAATAGATGGTTGACGCCGTCAATCTTGCCCTTGACCTCAGTGTCTATCGATGCAAGGGTCATTTTTACGATCCGAAGCCTGGAGCTCCTTACAACGAAGTTTCCGTGGAACCCTCCCGTTGTTTTACCTAATACCTCTTTAAATGCAGAAACAAACAAGTTGCTGAGTTTTTGAAGTGACCAGGGCTCGTTCGTCGCCTTTTTGGCGCTATGAAAGACGTTCGAAACAACGCAGACGCATTTCCAGGGCAAGCTTTGAATCCCATACATCATTTTTGACGTAGCCGAGCCCTTGACGTCCCGCCAGTAGCGGATTTGGATCTTTGCCATGAGAGTCTTGTGTATGATGGCATTAGCCAAATGGTGGAGCGCAATCATGCGAGTATAGTGGTCGATTATGGATTTCAATGTTGCATCTTCATTGGAGACGAGTCCATGTCGTTCGAGTCTGTCTTGGTACTTTTGTAGCTTTTTGATTGAAATTTCAGGCACCTTGTCAAGCTTCTCGTTGCCTATTTCGGCTTCGTAGTAGAACTCGGTGAAGATTTTGCGAATAGGATCGTGTTTGCCCTTCGGGTCTTTGTCATCTACAGCTTCTGATTCAGGAATCGTGATCAAGGAGTGAATGGTTTGGGCGTTCAGCCGTTTTATTTGATCCAAAATCCGAGACGAAATCGTATTTGTTTCTCGGATCTGACGAAGTTCCAGTCGATCCAAGCCGGGTCTGAAGAAGTCCATGACGTAAAGACAAGAGGTGTTGGATATCTGAAAGGGGGTCTATTTATTGATTTGAAGGGACTCAAAAAGTAAGCGCGAGTTTTGAAGACTCAATGGCACACTATGGGTGGTTGGAAAGAATATGAAGTGGTTAGAGCTTGGCTTGCCATGACTGGGTGCAAATGTGGAGCAATGAAAGCGAAATGTGAAATTGTTGGTTAAAGTTATTGAAATAGAATGAAACATTTGACGTCTATTTGCATTGATACTGTAAGTGTGTTTTTTTTTTTTAATGAAAATATACGTGGGTATCTGTGTGTAAGGACATATCATTTCTTTACAATGAAGGGAATACACAATACAATTCCAGCTATGGATAATTGCCAGTATCATGACTTTATTTTCATTCCAGATGTTCATCGTTAACAACACACGTTATATCCGCAACCACCGTTTCAAGCTCTTTATCCTTCATTCAAATGGTTCTAGGCCCACATCCAAGGTGAAAACGAGCCACTATGCATCTTGCAATACGCTCTTGAACCCTGTTTGGCGGTTTCAATCCACAAAATCGTCAGCATCTACCATTCTCTACCATTCGCAGCATCTACCAGTCTCAGTCCCAGCCTCATATTGTTTCGTCTCATGTAATTACTCCTCGTCGGCCTTGTCCAAAACGCCCAGCTCCTTGATCAACAAGTCGACGTCAGATTCCGGCCAAATCTTTCTCACAACACCGTTGGATCCCAAGCTGAGCGTGGCAAACTCCAACTTATCGCTGTTGAGATTCGAGCTGTCTACGGTTTTCGAAAGCACCTTGATGGCCAATTCACAGGCATCACGCAACAGCATTTCATTCTTGAAATCCTTCTTGAGCAAAGTTTGTGCGGCAGAGTTATTGGCACCAATGGCGGTGGCCTTCCAGCCGCTGTAGTTGCCCGAGGGATTGGACGTGTACAACTGAAACTGATATCTATCGTCATAGCCAGCGTAAAGGAAGCTCACGCCGAACGGACGCAAACCGCCGTGCTGTGTGTAACCTTGCTTGACGTCGCACAACCGTTTTATAAGTAGCTCACAGGGGATCTCCTCGTTGTATGTCTTCAAGTGTTGTTGGGCGGTGACACGAGCATTGTTGACGAGAATAGAGGCGTCGGCGGTCATTCCTGCAACAGCACACATCATCTGATCGTTGATGTGGTACAACTTTTCCGCAGACCCGTCCTTGTCTAGCAATTTGGATGTTACTTTCTTCTCACAAGCCAACACCACGCCGTCAGATGCCAAAATGCCTATGGCCGTACCTGCATTGGCAATTGCCTCTTGTGCGTATTCCACCTGGTAAAGACGGCCCTCAGGGGAAAAGATGGTTGTTCTGGAATCATATCTTCTAGACATTTTGGTGGGTTGGTGATGGTGTAGGAGTTGGTTACTAGCTGGAGGGTTCAGGTAGTGGCGAGTCACGTGCGACAAAAGTGAAGAAGACGGAGTGGTTTGAAATGGAGAGATTCGGTGTGGTGCGGCGTTTCAGAGGGGGCGATTTCGAGAGTTAAATTTGCATTTGTATTTGTTTCCGTTTTCGTGCGAACGGGTCCATGGTGGGCGGGTCTTTGATGTGTTTATGTGTCGAAGCTGATTACAACCCTTTTTACCACTTGGGCGGAGACTCGCTTTTTTCTCTAATGGATAGAGTTTTCTGTTCAATTTCACACAATCACTGATCGGAGATTTGTGGAGAATATGGGAACCTCGGCATGGTTGACATGTTTTCCATATTGAAGTCCATACTGAGAGGGTTTCAATTCCGTGAAATTCTACGCATAGGACTCGGAATCGGTCCGAAACCCGTCTCCTTTTTTGCATCTGTCTTTTTCGTGTTGAAGTGTAGCCGGCCGCAAAATCACTTTCAGTACGGTTTTCTAGATATAGGCTTCTCTTGCGATTGAGTTCAAATACCAACAAAAACACGCCTGGCGGCTGAAATTGCTCTACAAATCCATCAACACGGCTCGTTCTTTCCCCCCTGCTACTCCGAGTGCGTTTCCCTCTTTATCGTTTTATAAACCAGAACGAGCCTTTGTCACCGTCTTACTTTTCACATTTCTCTTTTTCGCGAAAAGAAGCAAAACAAATATTAATAAATACATCGCCTGTGTCCACCAAATCCCACCCTTTTCCCAACCTTTCATCAAATTGCTTCCATCTTGAAACAGAGATTATCAACCTGGGCGGCGTATCAAACAACCTTCAAAAAAATTCCATAATAAAACACACTGTCTTTTTTTCTCGAATTCAAAGAAATTCGTTCTTCTCCTCTTTTTCGAGGACCGCCCGTTATCTGGAACCGATGCAGTTATCACATCTCACCTCAAGCCACAATGTTACATCTGAACATCAAATACTTCCGAGATAATCCATATCGACATCTACATACATTTCGTATAGATCCTGAAACCAAGGTGTGGATACATCCAATCTAACATCTCCTTTTCGTCTATTCCCTCTCATCTATTCCTTTTTGTCTATTCCTTTTTGTCAATTCCCTTTCGTCTATTCCCTCTCGTCTATTCCCTTCCCCCTCTGCATCCTTCCGTTCAATATCATAAACACACCAACCCCGTCCTCCCCACCATAATCAATGTACTTCTTCGTTACCTCGCTGAATCTACCGGTGGGCTATGAGCCTCCACCGTTCCCCTCGCTTTTCTGGCCGCTCGGTCCCTTTTCCAACAAATACCAGACAGCCTTCCTCTACTATTCAAGTGATATGTGGAACTTCACTGTGGTGTGGGCCCTCATATTCTTTGGTAGCGCGTACTTTATGGCAGGTCTTTGGTCGGCGCTCACCATGTTTGTTCAGAGTTACAGACAAGTCCGGGTAGGTGCCCGCAAACACACTCTAGGATGGCGTCCTTTTGTGATTGTACCCACATACTTGTTTGTAGGCGGTGTGCAGGGCCTACTGAGCGGAGCGTTGGTTGGCTTGATTCTACTGCTCATTTACAAGGCTGGTTCATTGGCGATGAGTACCTGGATCCCTTTCTGTTGGGGAATGGCCTCGATATTGTACCATATTTGTTCGAGTTACAGCATGAGTCTGTTGATAATGTAGTTACGCGGCTGAAAGGCTAGCACTATGTGGTGCGTTGCATATGTTGGCAGAATGGTTGTAGATTAGCCTAGGGAGGTAAAGATGTGTCTAATAGCCCGGCTTACTTGTAGAAGTTAAAGGAGATGCTCCAAATAGGAATTCAGTGCTCGTAAGTCTCTCTTTTAGTTTAGAACTCATTTCATTAGTTAACAATATTGTACTTCTTATCTGGACCTGAGGCTTACCCCAGATTTCACACCCACCTTAAACAAACTACAACCCGTAATCTGATACAAGCACACAACCCATTTAAAATGGAATCCCCTTTTCTGTTTCTCCACGTGCATCTGCTAGCACATAAGTTTTCTGCCTGTTCTATCTTTTCAGAAGACGAGAGAATCGAGTTTGTTCACCGGATACTTCACATCATGAACACCCACCGCGTTCTTCATCCAGCCTACCCTCAAATCCTCTCATTTTTACAGCAATCGAGTGGTAGCAGGGACAATGCAGCTCAGTTACTAGAAAGATATGGTCCCGACTGGGCAGCGTCGATAAGAGACGGTGAGATCGCTTCTCAGCTTGAAGACGCCGAAAGCATGGGAGAAGACGCCGATAAAGAGCACCTCTTTGCTACGTTTCTTCCAAAGTTTTATCTGTTGTTCATTCAGGCGAATTTCACAGATTTACTACGCCACGTCAATCGATTAAGTCTTGCCGCTGAATTTAGAATTCATTGCACGGATCATGAGCAGTTTATTGGAAACAGATACTTCGAGCTCATATTCTATCAGCTTGTAGCCATTATTTACGGACAATTGTGGTTTTCAGAATCGTCAGTCCTGGAAGAGGCTCCAAATAGCGGCAGTGGATCCTCAAACGTAAAGAGCTGGCAGCAGCTCGAGAACAATGCGAAAAACTACCACTTCAAGTCGCAATTCCTTCTCAAGTCATTAAAGGATAAGCGTCAAGAGCTTGTGGATGGCGTGAATGCCGAGTTGGATTACTACTATTTAGTAAAGTGGCTATGCGCCCTTGGAAAGTTCAACGAAAACCGGCTCAATGACTTTGAAGAAGACTTTTGCCTGCTTCAAGATCAAATGGCTGCTTTGGATACTCTTGGTTTGAAAGTAGAGACTGTACTCATGTATCAGGTGGCGACTGTTGCCACTAAGAACTTCTGTAACCTCGTATCTCGCGAGTCGGAAAGCTTGATGGAGCTATATTCAGGTACTCTGCCAGTTGAAACGCAAATGCTTTGTTTTTTATGTAAGCTACTGGAAGCAGATTTCGCTGGGGCAAAAACGGTGTATAATTCCGGCCTCACGCAACTTATGGATGCATTTATTGGTTACGCTATACCGCAGAAACTGAAGGGAACCTTCTGGCAATACCTCAACGTGATTGTCGACCTGAAGGTTTTTTTACTTATCATTTCTTGTGCGCTGCTCATGTCCCGTACAAAGCTTTTAGAATTAATGGGGTATGGGAGCGCGGATAATGACATGAAGGAGAATGTTTCTGCTGGAGTTTTGACTTTGATAGCGGCCTTGAGTCTCGGAAAGGTCAATGTGACCTATGACCCAACGAAGCACACCTTCAGTCGAAAACCTTTAACCGAAACCCAGAAAATGAACCTACTTACAGAGCAACTTGACGAACTCGATCATTCAATTGCCACAGATGCCGCTGCACAATTGGTGAAGACCTCCTTGGTAGAGAAGCTATTTAGTACGCCATAGACGATATTGAAACAGCTTCCAATGGCAATCTTGGGCTATTTAGGGGAGTGTTTTCTTGTCAATTCGTCACAAATGACTTGAAACTTGTATTATGTATTTGAAGTTCAATGTCAGTCTTGCTTCAATGCTTTATTGCAAAGGACATATACTCCGAAAAAAAGGCTTCATTCATCATTCAGATAGCTTTACTAACCCTGGCTTACATTTTCAGCATCATTGTATTTGTCCTAATGCATTTTGTTGGCGGCAAGTCTTTTACCCCATACCTAAGATTTGTTTGAATACAATAACATTGGTTTCTGAGAATGATCCATGTTTCATATGTCCTACATTGCACATTTACTTACTTCTGAAGGTACATTAGTTTTGGCTGCAAAGGTACCAAGATCATATCTGATGAACCTATCCGACTACATCAAGATTTTTATAGGTAACAGTTCCCCTCTATTTAAATGAGTATTCTTTTTCCTTTTTTTCCCCCGATTTCTTTTCTCCATTGAATTTGTCCTTTTTTTTCATTTCGATTCTTTTTGTCACCCACACGATATTTCATACATCACAAACATCATTCACAACTACTGAGTCGAACCTAGTGAATCTCCCTCACTCCTAAAAGTCATATAGCCATGCCTCGTGTTCTACCGATTCGCCGAGCCTACGAGCCACTCAGGTCAACCCAATTGGCAAGGACCCTGACTCCATCGTATTTGCAGCCGTTCAGACAGTTCAGAAACCTTACCATTGACACCCGGCCGGTACTCGAAGTGCCCTACAAAACTGGACAGCCGCTCCACGAAACGCGCCGTCATGTTATCCCCAAGGCCGGTCAGCTCACTCCCGGAATCCATGCGCTGGAGTACTACCGCCGAAGATTGGCGTTAGCCAAGGAAATGCCCAAGGGATCTGCGGCAATCTTGGTCGGAAACAGAGTGCAGTTTAGTTCTGGTGCCGTGTTTCACGAATTCCAACAGGATAACGATTTTTACTACTTGACGGGATGGTTAGGACCAGATGCTGTTGCTGTAGTTGAAAAAGTGACAGATACCGGCGCTGACGAGGATGTGATATTCCACATGATTGTGCCTCCTAAAAACGCAGTCGCGGATCTCTGGGAAGGCGATAAAAATGGCTTGGAGGGTGCTTTCGACTACTTCAATGCAGATGAAGTTCATGAACTCAATCGTGTAGACTCCACGCTCAAAGAAATCATCTCAAGGAACAACACAATTTTCTACGACGACAGAAATAGGGCGCTGAACTCAAATGGCGCCGGTGGAAAGTTCGCTCTGTTCTTTGGTTTTGGACAGACAAGGATGCACCATGGATCGATCACAGAAATGCTTTCTGCCGCTCGTAAACCAACCAAGCTGCTCAAATCCATTTTGTCGAAACACCGGCTGCTCAAGTCCGAGGCTGAGATTGCTGTAATGCACAAGGCAGCGCAGATTTCTAGCCGCGCTATAAACACGGCGATGGCGCTTGTAGGACTGGACCAGCCATTGCAAACGGAAAAGGTATTAGCCCAGTATCTCGAGTATGCGTTTGTTCGTGGCGGTTGTGATCGTCAGGCGTATATTCCGGTGGTTGCCAGCGGAGAAAATGCGCTTACTATTCACTACACCCGAAACGATGATATTCTATACAAAGACGAAACCGTGTTCGTGGACGCTGGCGGCAAGTTGGGCGGATATTGTGCGGATATCTCCCGGGCATGGCCCAACTCGTCCCGTGGTTTTTCCGAGGCCCAAAGGGATCTATATAGTGTGGTGCTAAACGCTAACAAGCTCTGCATCGATGAGTGCTACGAATCTGCTTCAAACTCGCTCCAGAACATCCACGAATTGGCAGTAACTTCGCTCACCAATGATCTTCGCCAGTTGCCCGGATTCAAGAATGTTTCGCGCTCAGAAGTGGCCCGTGAGTTGTTTCCTCACTACATTGGTCACCACTTGGGATTGGACTTGCACGACGTGCCCTCTGTGTCTCGTCTGATCCCTCTTCAAGAAGGTAACGTCGTGACAATCGAGCCTGGTCTTTACGTTCCATTTTCTGAGAAATGGCCCAAGCATTTCCAGGGAATAGGTGTGCGGGTCGAGGACGATATTGCTGTTGGAAAGACGAAGAGCGAGATCACAAACTTGACCAGTTTGTGTGTGAAGGAGGTTGCAGACATCGAGGCATTGATTTCTCTGGGAAAGGTCACTACTCCAGGCGTATATGAAGAGACTGTTGTCATTGACATATGATGGAAAGGTGGGATAAGGACAAGAGACAAAAAAAAAAGTTGTATTTATAATACAGAAATTTGCATTATTAAATGTATATGTGTTTCGGAATGAAAGAGCATTGGATTTTGGTTTGAAGAGCATATTACATATTTTGGGAACGAAGTCTTAGAGATTCATACGCTACCGTCCATATATAACCATTGAAACATTCTGTTCCTGTTTGCCATTTAGAAGTCTTTACCTCATCTTACTCATCTTTAGTCCCAATAATTCATTTTCATTACATGGACTCGGCGGTCCCTTTATATACAAAATACTCAACATCTTTCAGTGTCTAGCGACCAACATTCAAGAGCAAATTCGTCTGTCCGTCGGCCCCCTGGCCAGAGGGCAAATACGACACGTTGGGAGCGGTGGAAAGCGTCTGTGCGATGTCCTTACTAGCCTCCAATCTTCTGATCATCAACAAGCCGTCACCTGCCTTGGCCAATGCCTTTGAAACGGTCTCAGCGGCTTCAGCCTCACCCTCTGCACGGATGACCGCAGCCTTTCTGTGCTGCTCTGCTCTCTCGACCAAGTACTTGGCTCTTTCTGCGTCCTGTTGTGCAATTTGTTTCTGCTCAACGGCCTTCGTGAACTCCTTTCCGAACGTCATGTGGGTGATGGATACATCCTCCAAGCGGATGTTGAACTCTCCGGCTCTTCTCGAAAGCTCCTGTCTGATTCTGGCGGAGACCACCTCTCTCTGGGTAATGAGCTCTGCAGCATCGAATTGTGCCACGATACTCTTCAAAATCTCGTTTCCAATAGCAGGCAAAACTCTCTCGTCGTAGTCCAAACCTAAAGTTTGGTAAATTGTAGGCAAGTTCTGTACCTCCGGACGATGCAACACCCTAAGCGTAAGGCTCACATTCTGCAAGTCCTTCGAACCCGTGGTGGTGGCAATTGTCTTTGGTTTTGTGCGCACATCATAGATGATGGCCTTCTGCAACCACGGAATCACAAAATGCGTTCCCTCGCCTATAACCGCGGGCTGCACACCTTTCAATCTATCGAAAATCACTGCACGCTTTCCACCTTCTACATCGTACATTGCCGACTGGGCCAAGGTGATGGCAATACCTGCAGGAATGGCAAGACGGGAGAGGATATCAAGGGGTTTGAACGACATTGTGTGTTGGTTTTGCGTGGCGTTGGTCGTTCGAGGCTCTGGAGTTGTGCTAGTTGGATTGGGTGTTCTTGTTCTTGTAGTGGCAATGGTTGTGGTGGTGTACGGGTGTGTGATTGATGAAAAGAATTACAAGAGAAGAGGGAAGGGCCGGCGATTGAACTTGGCAAGATAAGATTATATGTGAGAAATAATTGTAATCGATGCTTCTTTTTATTGGTGTGGAGAACATAGCTCTGTTGGAGCTTGGTTTAGCGCTTGAGACAGTGACTTTGTTGCAGAAGGGTTGAGGTGATACTTAAGAATCGATTCGATTCATATCAAGCGGCTCCGTTTCGGGATTTTGGTTTTTAATCTTTTGGGCAACGGTTTTTGATTCAGCAGTTGTCGCTTGTTCATTATAGATATACTACTCAAAGACAGGTGAATCAATCCTTTTCAGCACCAGACTTTAACAGAAGCTATTCCATATTCTCTAATATTCCGCTCTCAGTCCGTAATCACGTTTTTGCTCTTAAAAAGGTCAGTTGAAGGCCTGCCGCCGAAGCCTCACAGTTGTCGAAACAAAAGCCAATCAATTTCCCACATAGAGATACCACTCTTCCTAAAACCAATCAAAATCAGTGGTACTGGTGAATCGATGGAGTTATGGGTGATTTTTGACTCGGGCATGGCAACTATTCCCCATTTGTAACTGCCCTTGCTGGTATCTACTACAAGCCAAGATACACACAGTAATCCTTCCAGTATCAATTCTTGAATCCCATGCTCTAAATCAACAGTCGATTAGTATATAATGATTCAATGAGTATAAGCGCATATCGCGAAAAACATCTCTAAGCCTTCTTTCTCTTGTATCTCGTCACTTGACACCTTACTCAATGAGATACACAAGGGTCCATGCAGCACCAGCAGCCACGGAACCGATGATCACCATCTGCAAACCTTCCAACACCTTTCTTTGCGTGCCACAGTCGTCGCCCAAGGAAACGGACGTCTTCACGAAACCAAAGATGAAAAGCGTTACCACCATGACCACAACGGAGATAATGAGACCGGTTTTGACCACATCACAGAAAAAGTACGGAAGCAAAGGCACAAAGCCTCCAAGGAAGTAGCCAGTTCCGATGGTCAATGCAGATGTGATTTCACGGCCAGCAGGGGGCTCTTCCAAGCCCTTACCGAAACGAATCACGAAGTCAATGAGGTTTTTAGGGGTCAGGTCCAAGTCCTTTAAGAACAGCGCGATGGTCTGCTCGCTGGCGCCCAACTCGAACATGATTTCAGCGGCGTCCTGGTTGATGAGCTCAGGGTTACGGAAAAACTGTAACTTCTCCTTCTTGACTTCGCTGTTGTAATAGTCGATTTCCGACTTGGCGGCCAAGTAACCACCCAAGCCCATAGAAATGGCGCCAGACACCAATTCGGCCATTCCACCGGTAATGACGAGTCTGGAAGAACCCAACGACGACAAACCGGCAGTTAATGCGAATGGAACCGTCAAACCATCGGAAAGACCAATGATAATGTCACTCATGACTCTGGGGTCGAAATTGCCAAACACCTTCTGTTGGTCTTCGTCGTCCGACTCGGAGCCGGCGTTTTTAGCAGCAATGACTGCTTCCTCCACAGCCACGGCTTGTGCTCTATCGTTTTGTGCCGAAGAGCCGTACTGTGATTGGCCGGATTCGAGAAGCGACTCTGCACGGGCCAATTCGTCATCGGATTTGTCGGATGACTTGAAAAGTTGTACTACAGTGTTTTTGAGTGTTACCAACATGGCTAGGGGTGTGGGATGTTCTATGAGTTTATGATGGAGCGATGAAAATGTGCGGTAGAGTACACTAGAGATTGTATGGGCAAGAGATTATATGGATGAATATCTTTGTGTTCTGAGGAGATACTCTCAGATGAACGTTGGTTATGATTGCTTCCTACACCAACACCGGCGGCTGTTCCACAATGCTGACTAACGGGAGATTCGAGCGATGTGATTGGTTATAGTACTCGAGGATTTCGGTTTGAAGCCCTTTTTGCAAAATTTCGATGGGATATGCCGATATGAGTTGAAGTTTGTGGAGAAGAAGCAGAGGCACGAGCTACTAAAAAAGCGTTCTGGGCCAATCAGTACAGAGACAGGGCGTATGACTTCTGTTATGGGAAGAACGTAGGCGTAGGACTACCGGACGTGGCTATTTTCCAAAAAAAAATAATTTTGAGAAGAAAAAAAGTGTAGGAGTAAGGGTTGAAGATATAGTTATTTCTCAGATGGGAAGAGAGGTCTTGTATGCAGTACACAAGCGCGGAGAAAGAAAGAAAGAGACGAAGAGACGTCAACGAACAATTCTGATATCGGAGGAGGGAACAGTTCCAAAAAGTCGAGTAATACGGTTTCGAATGTGGGTCTTTGTCTTTTACAGTAAATTTCGTAGAAGCAACGGGTCACAATGGCTAGATCTCTCTTGGTTACGAGAATTGTGCTTACATTCATGTCTACTCTTATTGGTTGAGAGTGTGTTATACGGCGTTATGTCCAGGATCTGGCCTGTGTATAGCGAATAGGCCGTTATGCAGCGTTTTACTTACTAAGACCGCATGCATGAGAGTTCAGATTATGACAAGGTTGAAGTAAGGACGCGTGCCTCAACGGTTTTCCGAAAAACGGTTGAGCATATACGGTGACAGATAACGTATATATTGACAGATAATGACAGATAACGTATATAATGACAGATAATGACAGATAACGGATATATTACTGACAGATTACGTGTACAATGACGCATAACGAATAAAATGACAGATAACGGTTTGGATAAACAGGATTTAAGGTGTTGCGACATAGGTGATATGAGGTTTAAAAAAAGGGCTAAAACTCAGAAGAAAAGCGTTGGATTGGTCAAAGAAAAGAGGGTTCTTGTAAATCCATGGGTCACTGTTGTAAGGTCACTTTTCCCATTATTGATCTTCTTCTGAAGCTTTTCTTTCGGATGACTTTACTTGAGATCGACCTTCAAAAGAAACACAACAACTTCCAATCGTTTCGGAAGAACTCATTCAACACAACACGTCAATCAATGATGCTTCGAAGCAATGTGTACAGACCAGTGTATAGTAGATTTATTTGATAGCATGAAAGGAATCCCCTAACACAAACCCACTCATTGGATATTCGTCCACTAAAGCACAAATATCAGAATCTGCTCTAGCAATTATCTGAATTCCTAAAAGCGCCGTATGAACACGTTAGCTTCATAATACACTCTTCGGAGAACATGTCATCACCTGGTTAACCACGTCAATCACACACTGTTCCAAGGAAATGAAATCAAAGTTCAACAAACCACGAGTGGCATCGTTGTTGGTTTTGGCCAATGCCAAAATATCGGTGGGGCCAGTACCTGGGTTTCCAACGGGCACCTTACCCTTCAATTTTGGAATCTTGCTATTAATGATGTCCAAGACCATCTGTACACTGAACTTCCCATTGGTCATGTAAAGACGTTTTCCAACCGTACTTTCCTGTTCGAAAGCGGCCAAGTGGGCCCTTGCTATGTCTCTCACATCAATGAAGCCACCCATGTCATTGGTCCATTCTCCATTTGGCCCAGCCTTGAGCACCTGATTAAGTGTCTCATTGGACAAGTTCAAGGTGGCCGAAACCTCGCTGTCAAACGCCTGAGGACCGAAAACAAACACCGGGTTCACAACCGTCAATGGTGGGAAACCACGCTTGGCTGCAAACTTCCAGGCAATCTTCTCAGCAAACGCCTTACTGGCATAGTATGCGTTGAACGAATCGGTCAGAAGCGCCTCTTCGTACGTAGTATTGTTCCATGACGACTCATCGAACGAAAGCTCTGGATTTGCTTCGTCCGCGATCGAGTACATGGCTGCATCACTTGATGTGACCACAACTCGCTGGATCTTGCACGCGCCCGAGTCAGTGACGGTCTGGATCGAAGTCAAGATGTTTGTCGTTCCCTCAATGGCAGGCACAAGCAAATCTTTTTCGTAATCTGTGGTGTCAAGCAAGAATGGTGATGCTGTGTGGAGCACCACAGATATTTGGGGGAAATCCACAAAGACGTGGTCAAAGGCACCCGTTTGGACCATGTCCGGGACAATTGCGTACCGGAAATGTCCTGGGCCAGCTTCTTTTGCATTTCTGGCGAGTTTTTGGCCTTTTTGGTCCAGTCTGACCGTGCCTACTACATCATACCCTTTGGATATGAGAAGCTTGACGATGTGTTGGGCGATAAAGCCGGTGGCGCCGGTTACGAGCACGGTGGTCATCGCTTTCAATGGTTCAATGCGTTTTATTAGAACGTACAAGATCTGGGGTGTGGAGGAAATGGGGTTCTTCAAGATCTTATATGAATTTGCACCCAGGAAGGACCTGCCGAATCGGGAAAGAAGCGGGATAAGGGCACGGAAAGGCATAAAGAGGTGAGAAATGGGAAGAAAAAAAGAAAGAAGGATAGAAGAAGGAAGGAAGGAAGAGAGAAAGAAGAAGGAAAGAAGGAAAGAGGTTTTTTTCTCTTTTGAAGGTTTTATGTTCGACTTGAACTAGCATTTATGACCTGGTTTGTAGGTATAATTCGCATAATATGGTGGCGGGAAACGACGAACGAACCATGATATAGATTGAAATAAAGGCAGAGGTCATTTCTTTTTGCCGAGAAATTCAGACGTGTTATTGTTCTTCTCATGGGGCAGAGAGTATGGAGTGAAGCGCAAAACTCTCGGCGCAAAGACAATTCTCCATTAACAGTCGAAAGGACAGTCAAAGATGAAAATATGCTGACCTTGGGGATGAAACAGTAAACTCCATTCAAAGGCGCAGCTTCGAAGTTGCATCTATCAGTGATGTCTAGTGTAAGAACTCAATAATTAAGTTGAATGTGAGGTTAGGTGCACAGTATATGAAGCGGTCCTATGAATAAATCAACTTGCTATCTCCTTTGATCATTTCTCTTTGTAATCTCCTCTTATTATCTCGTTTCGCGGTCTCCTTTTGGTATCTCATTTTGTCCTTGAAATGACAGAAACGCCACAACAGAAACAACATTTCCAAACACTTTTACACTTATTAATGCTCCTTCTACAGACAAATCCGTTGCTTCTTTCTAAGTTGAGTAAAAGTCTCAATTTAACCCCATGCAACATCGTCCTTGAATTCATAGTCAGAGAAAGAGTCGGAGAGAAGTCAATTATGTGGAAAAGAGCTTTGATTCCGGCTCCGGCTCCTCCGTTGGCCCCACTGCTTTGAAGCAATAAGACACAGTCTCGACAAGTTATAGTCCGAGTGATTATATTCCTGAATCCGTAATCCCTTACACTAATGACATCCGACCCGCCAAACAAACCAATTCGTACACCCACGATTCATTCCAAATTCACCAATACGCCATTTTTGTCAAAGTCTTTCTCTAAGCCCTGATTCTCTCTCCCATTCATCCTCCACTATAATCGTCTATCCTTCGTGCTTATCGCCGGAATTTCCCAATGTGCGCTAACACCATCAACACCCCAAAACCAGAAGAGGGCCGCAACTCTGACATCTTCCGGCATTATCTCGAAAACATATCCACGTCCTGACTCCTCCTTCCGTGGCTCCTGACTCGGTTCCCTCCATATCCTCTTATCGGAGCTTCTTCTTCTACGCGCAATCACTTACCCAATTAGGCGCTGACGATTTGGACCCGAGTCATAGGCTACGCCATTTAAACTCCCAGATAGCCCGCAACTTCCGCCCGTTCACGTATTCTTAAACAAAAACCTCTTCTACCCTCAACAATGTACATTCCCAAAGACTTTGCCGTCTCCGAGTGGGACGCCCAGAAACACTTGATCTCGGAGTATCCTTTGGCCACAGTAGTCACCATAGATGAGGACGGATCGCCCATTGCCAACCATTTCCCGTTCTATCTCCACGAAGATGAAAGTGGCAAGAAGTTCTTGCACGCGCACATCGCGAAGAAAAATCACCAGATTCCCTCGCTCAAGGATAACGACAAGGTGTTGGTCATCTTCCAGAGCCCCAGTACGTACATCTCGCCCTCGTACTATCCAGAAAAGGAAAGAACACACAAGTTTGTGCCTACTTGGGACTTTGCTTCCCTCCACATTGTTGGAAAACTGCGTGTCATTGACGACTTCGACTTCGTTCGGGCTCAGCTCAACCACTTCACGGACCAAAACGAGGCTTCGCGCGAAAACAAGTGGAAAGTGGACGATGCGCCCGAAAATTACTTGAAGATCATGCAGAAGGCCATCACGGGGTTGGAGATCGAGATTGTCGACATGAAATGTAAGTACAAGTTCGAGCAGAAGATGTCTCGAGAAAACTTGGACGGTGTGATTTCGGGCTTGGCCGCCGACGGAAAAGACTTGATGAGCGGCTATGTCAAGAACTGCAACGAAGGCGTTTAAGTCGGGTTCTTCACTAGGATAGAGTAATTGCCTTTATTTATATGGACGACCCGTATACTGGGTTATTTAGAATAAGACACTTTTTTGTGATATGCACCTTCGTTTGGAGTATCATCTTTGCCATTCCTTGACTATGTAAGCCTACATCCTCATTTTACAACATAGAGTTCACCTCATTCCATTATTTAGATACGAATCATATTAATCAACTAGAAGTTGCATTGAAGCGCGGCCGTTGTTTGTCTCAATCTTTCAATTTCTTTTTTTTTTTTTATTCTTTATATCGCTCTTGAGATGAATTTTCTCAAATCTTGAGTCCGGGAAGATTTCTATCCCTGTTGAACGCCTTTTTAAGGTTCTCTCGGTCAATCATAAGCGGCGCCGAGGGTGTGCCCATCGGTGAAAACGACCCATAGGTACCATTCCGCTTCTTCTTCGACCGCTTGGGTAGGAGCCCCTGTTCCTCCTCGCCCATCATGTCTGTGTCTGTCTCGTATCCGTGATCGTAGTTGTTTGGCTCCATGTCGTCATCAGAAGTGATGCGCATGTAACTCGAGTCTGTGGGCACGAAAAGTGACGACTCCGACGCGTTTCTGCTGGGAACTGACTTTCTTTTGGTTCCTGTAGTAGAGAGACAAAGCACTAGTGTAGTAGTACAGAACCCAAAGAGAATCACGCCGATGATGATACCGATGCCCACACTGATCCAGCCAATGTGGACATACAAGAAGTTATCGGGGATGTCAAACCAGCTGGGGCTGATTGGATTATCGATGAGGAAAACACATGAACCATTCTTGGTTCCCTGGGTGCACCCATGGCTCAAAATCGTAACTCTCTGCGTTTTGACAGTAGGATTATACGAGGGACCTTCTTGCTTCTGAAGTGTGAGATACGCCTTGCCTGTAGCCGGATTAATTTGGCACCGGAACAGTGCCTTCGTGTGGTTTGTCTGGAACGTGTAGTTGGCATTACGAGCGTGGTCCAGCAGATCGGACACGCAGTCCATAAGCGGCTGTAACTGCGAGTTTGGGATCATGTGCATTTGCAAGAGCTGGTCGAGCCGGCGGTAGTTGGCGGTGATGTTTTTCCAATGTAACAGATCGGGAGTAGGCACGAAAAGGGAGTATTCTGGATTCGCCAGGTTCAAGTCTAACTTAGATTGCACCGAGGGAAACTTTTCAAGGAGCTTGAAAAACGAAGTTTCAGGAAACTCGGATTCTTCTGTGGTCTCCACCAATTCTCGTAAGGTTAATCGGAAGTCTGTAGGAAGAAGAAGCTCATCGGTGATATGGATTACACCTTGATTGAATAAAACGTCTGAGTTGAGCGCAAGCAGAAGTTCTGTCTCGTTTAACTTAATCGTCGACCTCTGTTCATCTGCAAAAATTCGCTGGGTGACTCGGACTGGATTTCCAGCCAAACTATCGATGACCCGGTCGGCAGTTGACTTGTTTGGATGCGTGTAAATCATATCCTGCAAGAAAATTCCCCTCAAGATATTCTTGAACTCTTGAGGGTGGCGCTGTAGGTATCGCAACACAAGGCCAAGCTGTTCCCAGGCGTTTTCACGAACACCACTTTCAATGTTGCCAGTGGTAACCTCGCCACAAGGGAGGAAAGCGGTGTAACCGTGGTGGTTATCATCCAACAGAATAAGATCATACGAATCCAAATACTTCAATGTCTCGAGACATGCGTCTTTGTTCAAAGTGTACCTTTCGTGATGTCTAGGTATCAGACCATCGGAAATCAAGCCCGCCATAACACGCTTGAACGACGTTGGTGCTTCATAATCGTTGTTGGAGAAGTAGATTGCATTTTTGTTGGCCGCCACGACTGGTGAACCTGTATCGAAGTCATCGTTGAACGAAACAGATATCCCATCTTTTGTGCGTTCTCCCCACACCTTCACCTTGTAGCACGACCCGATTCGTTTTTTCAGACACAATTTTGACTCCAACATTTCATGGTATACAGGCGTTTCTTTGGTAAGCTCGGTGTCCATATTTAAGTAGGAATCGATAAATCTGTACAGGAGCTGTTGTCTGTTTGTAAACGAGGAAACAGCCACAAATCGCTGTGCATCTAAGTCGTCTTCTTCCTCTTTGGTGTCGTCACGGTCCGACATATCAATCAAAATCGTTTGCTCATGGGCTTTGGCACCAATATACTTTCCAAGTTTACGGAACTCAATCTCGCTGACTAAGTGTGAGAAGTGGTACGCGAACAAAACTTTACGGGGTATTAAGGTAGCTCTTCTTATTCCCAATGCAGCAAACACATCGGAAGGATTTTTGGTGTTTTCGTCATTGGTAACATCGAAGACGTGAATGAGACCATCAGATACGGCTAGAGAGCTGGACCCACGAGAACTCTGAATTTTACCATTGATTATGATCTGTCCCGAAGTGGTATTTCCGGAAATTTCGTACGAGACATCGGAATTAAGAGTGTGGTATTTCTTGCCGTGAAGGGTATCTTCCAGAACCTGATCTAAAAGGAAAAGGCCCAGAAGTAGCGCGAATGCGTCGAGTTTCATTTCGTGGACAGCGGCTTTCGTGGGATATAACTCAGGATTCCTAATCGCGTGAGAAAGTGCAAGATAATACTTGCGTTCGAGTTCCAGTAGCGATGCTTCGATGTAGGCGTCTGTGGGCAAAAAGAGAGTGGAAGCGCTGGCTAAAAATTCCTCGCAAGATTGTGGAAACGGTTCGTCGATGGTCTTTTTTTGGGCTGAATATTGTCTGGGAGAAAACAACAGTTGGAAGACCAGGCCTATGAAAGAAATTGAATGGCCGTTGAACATGTATGTGCTGTTGTTCATTAGAACTTCGCACATTGAAGGCGAACGAGGAAGAAGACTGTCGATGCCATGAATGAATGCCATTTGATGTTTGACGTAGTTGTCTGCCTCTACGATTTCAGCCACGCCATTTATGCGTAGGTTTTTACCGTCTTTCGGACTGTTTTGATGGGAGATCAGGAGTGGATAATACTTTTTGGCGCTGACTTTAGGCTTTTTGCCATTCTCTGCTTCAGAGGACTCGTCGAGCTCACCGAATACAGCAGCTCTTCGTTCATTTTCAAAAAGTCGTTCTAGCTCGTCTGCGCTTCGCTGCTCTTCGGCTTTTGCTCCTTCTTCCTTGACGTCGTCAACATCTCCCTCCTCGTCTTCTTCAGGACCACTCTTGATATTGAAGTCGCAGCTCCTCTGGTCAACTTCTCTCACCACATACATCGATTCGATAACCGAGACCATGTGTTTCGCCTTCTTGATCAGGAATTTTACGTCTGCAAAGTACCGTAGCACCGACTCCGCGGTGTCGCTGTCAGCAAGCTCCGTATCTACAAATGCCAGATTTATAGGTGCAAACAAAGTGACATTTGCCATACGGTTAATCTGCGGGACGAGTCCTAAGCGCTGAATGTGACGGAGAAAGTACAGATACTCGACATTTGCTGACAAGAAGTCGATGATGGTTTTCGGCGCCGGAAGTTCTGGAGCTGGCGATTCCAGAGAAATGGGAGGAACCGCCAAGGCCAGTATTAGCGGAATTGCCGATAGAAGTAGAGACAATCGCATGTGTGGAGGGCAGAAGGGGAGCTGTGAGGCAGATAGAAGGAGAGAGGTAGAGCAGATCAAAGGGGGGTTTATATATACTGGGGTGGTTGTGAGCCCTGGGGCGTTGAGTGTTTTTGCTTATGGTTTGTTTCTTTTTCTGACGCTTAAAGTCCAGTTGCCATCGGTTCTGTTTGTTTTTTGTGAATGGACCCCAAGTGGCTAGCGAAATTAAGGGCCTGAGGTAGCAGTCAGTATCTAGATTGGAGAATAGTGTATCTGCAGGAAATTCACGATTAGACATAAACAGTTGAATTGAGATACAGAAATGATTTTTTGGGAGCATAAGCGATAGGGGCTATATGAATTTGACGACGCTTTAGTTATGTGATGTAGTTCCTGTTTTAAGCTTTGTGTGGGTATACTCAAACAAGTATTAAAGGGCTTCCGAAAACATCCGTTCTCAAAGTAATGTAATGAATCTAGGTAGAAATCAAAGAAAAATGGTAACTTACGAATCTCAGAGATCGAGGGGTGGGCCCATCTCATGATTAAAATTGGCTGAACTAACCTTCCACTGAAGAAGTATCACCACCAAACACATATAACCCATTGGGAGTTACGAAACGAAAAACTTTTTTCTTTAACGCGTCTCACACAGATAAGAAAACTAAGCTTTTTTTTTTTTGGATTCGAGCGCCTTCGTATACGATTTTTCGTTCGGAATTCTGAAATGCATGAAGCTCAAAGCGACTGTTCGAAATTGACTTCGCAACTTTTAGAAGAATATGATTGTCCTTAGGGTGCGGCTAGGATAGAAAATTAATCACACCGCCCTAACCATTCCTCGTGTTTGTCTTAGAAACATCTGTTAAGCAAGCCAAACATTCCCCATTAACGCAAACAGTGCCGCCAAAACACTACTGGCTGTCTTGAAAGAAGAAACGACTAAAACCAAATGTTGTCAAGTCTCCCATTTTCTCTACATGACTATTTTATTAACTGAATTGTATCGTGATTCGTTATACTAGATATTAATTTAAGCGGAGGAAACCTCGACAGAGAAGCCATCGGCCTTGTTGTCGGAGGCAGGAGCAACGCTTCTGAAAGCGTGCTCGGATGGAACGAAGCCCTTGGACTTCCAGGCAGAAGAAACGGACTCGTAAAGCTCGTCGACTTGCTCCAAAGAAAGACCCTTGGTCTCGTAGATGGTCAAGAATGCGAACAAGAAACACAAGAAGTTGCAGCCTCCCCAGATGAAGAACACGTTGGTACCCAAGTTACCCTTGTCTGGGTCGACCATGTATGGGGTAGAGTAAGCAATGGCGAAGTTCCACAACCAGTTAGAAGCGGTACACAAAGCGACGGACTTAGCTCTGGTTCTCAATGGGAAGATCTCACCGACAACGACCCAAGCGGTAGGACCCCAAGTGGCAGCGAAGAAGGCAATGAAGATGCAGCAGAAGGCAACCAAGACGTTCTTGGAAGCGCTGGTGTGGGAAGCGACACCGGTGATGGCAACGACGAATTGAGACAAAGACATACCGGCGGCACCAGCCAACAAGATGTTTCTTCTACCAACGATTTCCATCAACAAGATACCTGGGATAGTAGAACCGACGTTGACAATGTTGGTGGCCAAAGAAGTGGTGAAACCGTTGACACCAGCGGACTCGAAGAAAGTGGTACCGAAGTAGAAAATGAAGTTGACACCAGTCAATTGTTGGAAAGCTTGAATAAAAACACCGGTAGACAATCTCTTGAGCTGGTGGTGCTTTCTGGAGAAGACTTGGCCCCAAGAAGACTTACCGTACTCGGTCTCGAACTCGTAAGCAGCCTTGATGTCCTCCAACTCCTCGATCAAGTCAGGGTGGTCAACTGGCAACTTTCTCAATCTAGAAAGAGACTCAGCGGCCTCGGTGTGCTTACCCTTAGAAACGAAGAATCTTGGGGTCTCTGGCAACATGAACATACCAATACCCAAAATAAGACCCCACAAGATTTGGATGGCCAATGGGATTCTGTAAGAAGCAGCGGAGTTGATCTTGTGGGTACCCTGGTTGATGCAAGCAGCCAAGAAGATACCGATAGTGATGGCCCACTGGTAACAAGAGACAATGGCACCTCTGATCCACTTAGGAGCAGCCTCGGATTGGTACAAAGGAATAGTAGAAGAGATCAAACCAACACCCAAACCGGCGATAACTCTGCCGACCAAAAGGAGAGGAATGGAGGTAGCGGCGGTCTGCAAAGCAGCACCCAAGTTGAAAACAATGAGAGAAGAGATAATCAAACACCAACGTCTGCCCAAAGTATCGTTAATGGCAGGAGCAATCAAAGCACCGAAGAAAGTACCGGCGGACAAAATAGAGACGATCAAAGACGATTCGTTGGAGGAGAAAGCGACCTTGTCCTTTGGGAAGTGAGACTTGACCCAAGGCATGGCCATGACACCAGAGATGGTACCAGTGTCGTAACCGAAAAGGATACCACCGAAGGCGGCGAAAATACCGACGAAGATACCCATTCCAGTGGAACCGGCCTTCTTTTCACCAACATTGATGTACTTTTTCACAAGGCGAGAGTCTTCCAAACCCATTTTGTATTAGTGAATGTAGATTGAAGTAGGAAAGATGATGATGGAAAAGATTTTGCAAACGGGGACGAACCACGGCCCTTAAGTACTTTTTTTTTTTTTAAGTCACAATAAACTTGGGTCCCCACAATCCCCATGGGACCTTCTTAGCCGCAGTCAGTGTTGCAGCCAATCCGGAACAATAGCGGGGGCATAAGGCGGGTTAACTGCACATAGCCAGCTTCCCCATAACGGTTTGTATATTATCCTGCACGCTGCAACCAGTTAATCCGCCACCATGCAATCCCCCGCTTTACTTTTTTCCATTATTATGCAGTCTAGCTCTGTGCTTTGAGACCTTTTTTGTCATTGCCTGTACACAGCGGGTTTCATTGGTAATGACGTTAACAGGATTCTCCTGCCATCCTGCACAACGCAAAGCAAAGAAATGCCGAGCTTTGTTCAATTTCTCCTTTGTGCAGTACCGGAAAATTCTTCGTGGGCTTTCAATTGGTCGTGCCTGCATCCGAGTCTGGGGTAAGTATGGGGCACTTATGGGGTAGTTACTGAAGAGGGAAAAAAAGTCGATTGCAGGAGCGTTATGAATGCTGTTCCGGAAAAAAAAAGTTGGGGCTATATGGTGCCGCGGAGTTCCTACGGTTAGTCTGGATTTGCTCTTCGTATGCAGACGACCAATAATCCTCACTTGTGGGTTTTCGTAAATTTGGGAGTTTTTTTTGGGGCCTCTTTGCAAGGCGCGATTTTCCGGTTCCTGCATCGAAACCTGATCGGAGAATTAGATGTTCCTCCATACACTACTCCAGCTAACAACGGAGCGGAGATCTGCTTGAGCTCACAATGTGAATGTAGCGGTAAACGTTTGTGGTCTGCAAGATTCTGGGAGGATCATGGAATGCGTAGTATGTCGAATGTGTGTCTGAGGTGTATAACATGGAAAGCGTGGTCCTGCAGAAGACACGGTGTTCGTTGAGTGATTTGTGCAGGTCAGCTGTGCAATTAGCCGCATCGTCGTAGTTTGATCATCAATTGAAATTTTTTTCTGACAGTTTTCGGCCTTGTGAACTAGATACGAGCTGTTGTTCCGAAAAAAATCCCACAGCTTCATGTAGTCAGATCCAGACCGTTAGCGCTACTTGCCATGAATGTTCCTTGGCTGGTGTCTACCAGCAATGGCATGGGACTGACGGAAAAACGACGCCCTTTCACGAACAGAACGTGCAGGCGCGTCCCATCAGTGCGTGCAATGCACGGCGTCTATAGGAATGGTTATGGCATCGAGATGCACATTGGCACAGTTGGCACGTTTCATTGGAGCATGGACAAAGAAAATCCGATTTTCGTTTTTAGCCCCACGTGCATAGCTGTGGGGTTCTTGCGCCGGTCATCACTGAGGTGTCCACGCTACTAACACCCAGGTCACATCACGTTCAGTGAAGGAAGTACGAGGCTGCAACATGCCTTTTCGTCCATGACAGAAAGCTTAGGCGAAAAGTCACTTTCGGGCTTCCAAACAACCAACCAAGCAGACACCTGCCAGCAACGGTTTCCCCATTTCCAGTCCCCTCATCTCCGAGGTTGTCTACTCGGTACCAAGACACCTGCATGGCCTTGAGTTTTTCCGGTACGGCAGACAAGCGCCTGGATCTGTCCTTGTCGGGAAGTCTGTCCGAGCAATGTTGTGCGGATAAACCAACTGGAATACTGAAGCATGGTCTAAATGAACCTAATAGTCGAGTAAGAGAGGGGACAAGAGAGGAAGCAGTTGCCGAATCGGGAAACATGGCGCAATATTGTTTCTGATGGTCGAAGTTTCATATTCTGAATTACGGTGTCTCACGTTTTGCGTTCACTTGGCGATTATTAGGTGTTTGAGCAGGAGAACGAACCATCGATTCTGATCGGAATCGCCAGTACCGAATTTTATGGTCGTCTCCTGTGGAGATATGTTAAATTCGTGTGTTTTCAGTGTTCAGTGTCTCTGTCGGGCTATAAATGCCTTTCTAATGTAACTCGTCACAATTATAGTCGATTTGAACTAAGTAAGTAAATCAAATCCGGTTTTCTTTTTTTTTTTTTTTGAAACATCAACTGTCCATTCGTTCTCTTTTTGCCTGCATTCCTCCTGTGGTTGGGGTTTAAAGGTGTTGGTACTAGCCATCTCTAACGTTCGACTAGACCTCAACGGCCAGCCATACCCACGTCCCCCAACAAATTACCCCGACTTAACTAAAGCTTTTCTTTTTTCTTTATCTGTTCTCAATTCTTTGTCTGAGACAATCTCTAAGTTCTGCTAATTTAGTTCTTTGTACGGGGGCGCTCCCTTTTGGGAATGGCATCCGGAATCCCAATGCAGAAAGAGAAGTGGTCCCGGTCTTGGTCTTGACCTGGTTTATCCGAGCCAAGGGGTAGACGTAACTTGGAGCCTAATTTTCGTTGCCTTGTAAGATTTGCCAGCCTCAACAGAATTACAAAGATTCTACCAACTTTAAAATTATTGGAAAGGACTTGAGAATAAACTAGTGTATGTTGTCAATTTAGGCTTTCAGTTAGTTCAATTCCCCTTTTCACAATCTCTTCGAAGTCTAAGTCAGTCAGCGCCCACAGTTACCGCCAGACATGATAATCCAATTCTCCAACCATTATGATCTAGAACTAAAACTACTATGGTTCATGCCAAAATTTCTATGACACCGCTAAAAAATGAACTATTTTTCTCGTCAACTTCAACATACAAAATGTTTGGGACAACCCTTTTGTTGTGTATTTCCAATTGCTAATGCAACCTCCTGTGTAAGTGTTCAAAAAAAAAACAGGGAATGTACCAAATCTTCTTCTAAGTATTGCAGTTTACCTCACGCTGCCATAGAAATACTATTTTCCATTCGCAGCATGTTTGGAGCTACCCTCTGTCTCTTTTCTATTATATTTCAATTATTGGAAAACACCCTGGCCCTCATAATCCACCTCCTACTAGCAAGCTTTTTCTTATTTTAATAATCCTCTCTCGCACATGTATTGTATTGTTCTTCTTAAGTCAGACATTAGAAGACTTGAATACTTCAGTTTAGATGCTGCACAGCCTTCAGATCAACGAAAACATGGTGTAAAAAGGAAGCAATGAAACCAATTCACTTTGAAAAAGATTCTCTCTCTTACCGTCATCCCGATGCCGATAACTTAAAGTACAGAGAACCGATCGAGTCGATCGAATCTAACCTGACTTTACATGGGTTGATCTGTTTCTACCGTTGCGTCCGTAAAATCGTTTCTCGAGGTCTGAATCAATGTGCACATGGTTACTAAAGACTGCCAAGACTAATGAAGTTGTAATTTTGTCCCACAACTTGTACCACTACACTGAAGAAGTTGTTCAAGCCATGTGCATGACCGCCAACGAGTTGGGCGATTTAACCAATGAGAAAAATGTCGCTTTACCTGTATTTCCGGTTGTTATTGCCAGTTGTGTACCTCAAACCACGGTTCGTGTGATTGACGCGTTGCACCACCGTCAAAAGTTCTGTTTCATGACTGGTGATGGTGTCAATGACTCCTCCTCGCTTAAGACGCTGTACTTTGGTGTTGCCATGTGTCTCAATGGTTTTGATGTCGCCAAGGATGCTTCGGATATCGTTTGAACCAACGATCATTTTACCTCAATCTTGCACGCCATTGCCATCAAAGAGGGCCGCCGTATGAACAATGACATCCAGAAATTCTTCTTGCACTCTTTGGTCGAAAACTTCGTCCAGGAGCTCTACTTGATGTTGGGTTTGGTGTTCATTGAAAGCACTGGTTTCCGTTTGCCTGTTGTCTCTTGTTGAAAAATGGAGGTTTTTTGTCATTAGCTCGTGTTTCTCGGCCATGGAATTGGGTCAAGAAAGTGCTATGGGTGGCATTTTGGATCTACCGCCCAGACTTAAGATCTTCACGAAGGAGGTTGTGGTGGAAATTCTCATGGTATCATGATGGCCGTCTCTTGAATGGTGTGTTTCGTGATAGTCATTTACGACATTGAAAGTGGAGGCTTGGGACAAGACTTTAACCTCACATTCGCCAACTGCGTGGTCTTCAATCTTGTGTTCCGTGGTAGATCTTCTTCTTTCGTAACGATGACCTGATGTGCACTTATTTTGGTCTGTAATGTATTCGCCCAGGCAACTCCTTATTCTAAATGCGCAAAGACACTGCCAACTCTTTATGTGAGCAAATTGGCATCGACTCGTACGACAACCAGTTTTTGTTCTGGTCTGTTTTCGGCGGTTTCGTTTCCGTGTTCCCAGTGGTTTGCATCCCAATAAATAACACCAAGTATTCTTGCACGCGCCCATTTTTAACGAAAGGGGCTTTTTGCTTGCCTTTACGCTCTTGTATTTCGTTGAGTGTGAGGGTTGGAATTGGGTTAGAAGAGTCCACGCTCGTAAGTGGCTCCACGTGGCCAGAAACCTAGAGTAGGACTTAAAGGGAATTGGCCATTCCAGACTTATTTTTATTCTCTAAATCCAACACTATGGATCCTGACATGATGGTGTAGGCCACTTACTAATGTATTAATGTTTCTCCTCCAATTATACAAATGAATAAACAAGATAGAAGCAAGTATGGAGGAGGATTAGATAAACAGAAGTATTTCAAGAGGCGACTATAGTGGTTTTGATGGTTTATCAGGAGGTTTTATGTTTGATCATGATTTGTGGCCAGTCAACTGTATTTACGGGAACATCCTTGCCAAGATATGTCATAACTTTTCAAATCTAATTTCAGACTCTTTCTTAGTGGGACTTCCATTAAATTCTATGTATTTTCGAAAAGACTATCGGGAGTTTCTTAGTTATATAATTGAAGGTTCTTTCTCAATATCAAGACTTGAAATGAATAATTTCCCGCAAATAAGAGCCTTGGGTTAAATTTGGTGACTTTTGAATAGCTTTTTGCTGTTTATAGGCCGAACTAGTGCCGACGGGGTTGCTATCAAGCTTTGGTTAAACCCCCGACCATTTCTCTACGTTAAGGTCAGATCTAGAGACTTAAATTAAGAAAAACAATTTTCCTTATCGTCATAAGTACTTTCAATTAATTTTTTGGGTAAATTCTCTTAAAATGGTAACGTAACCTATGTTTTACTGTCCTGATTTAATCAACATATAACTCCGCAACCCATTATTATTAATCAACTTAGTACATTCATTCGAAAGATAATTCAAAGGGTTTGTAAATACATTAGCACCGTTTTAAAGCCCCATCTTACCGTAAAGATGGCACTTGATTCGCTAAACTAAAATGAGACTCTTGTATCTTCGAGATCACACATCTACGAAACCTGTACCCACTTCTTGTTAGCCTGACTCTGCTTATTTTCACTGGCTATGCTTATCGTTCTTTTATTATCAAATATATACGTCTCAAAAAATTGTTTTTCGGTTGCGGCCATATCAAGTGGAAAATACTGTTTCCCGTCCGATCAACGTTAGTCAAGCCACTTAGAGCCACACTGAGTAATGCAGTGGGAGACCATGTGTGAAATTGTGGTGCTGCAATCTTTTTGTTTATTTTTTTCGAAACATGATTATAGAATTCTTCTTTTTCGTGCATTGATTACTAGACTTTTTATTTGTCTTCGATCATTCATATGTTTTTGCCCTCATTAAACGAAAACACGATGTACCACATTCTGATTCAATTGTTGCTTAGTTTGTTCAACTCTGAATGTATATTCGATTTAAATTCGATTCTTCCAGAAAAACCCTTCTACTGTGTCTGATGGCGTTTCGAGCAGATATACGTGGCCAGCGGCAATTACCTCCCTCAAATCAAAACAGACATTCCACTCGGAATATTAACATTCACAAAAACATTTTCAATAAAGCACATTTTAATTGAAAGGCTAATCTTTTAAAAAGACAATAAAGTGTCAGTTGATTCGTGATTCGACGGTTGGAAGTCACTACCACTTCACAATCGTCAAAAAAACTGAACATCTTATAGAACTTAGTGTATCTAAAATGTGTCAGCTTCATGTTTATGCTCACAGCTTCTCGTCGGGTCCTAATTGTTTCCGATTGCCGAGTTGACATAATCAATTCTCCGTTACGTAATACCGCAATTACGGAAAAAAAAACGCCCCTCGAAGCAAATGAGGCGCTCTTCGAAGTCAGTGAGGAAATCTGTGGCAATTTCATTCGAACCTAAACTCAATCTTCAAATTTTTGCTCTAGGGATTCAAATACAGATCTTGCAATTGAGATAAGATACGCCCGTTTCCTGATCTCATTTGTCCTAAATAGGCAATTCTGTGCATCTTTTTGAACTCCCCAAATGTGAGACACTATCGTATAGAGTTGCCACCTTGCTTACTAAGAAATTGGCCTGTATACAACGCCAAATGAATTTATTCTTTCGAATTCCTAATGTATGATGGTGCCATGACTTGATTACGATATAGTGATGCAACTTGACTGGCCTGTATGCAGTGCACATAAACGTATTTTTCAGCTTGGAAAATTAAACTATATAAAGTGGACTAATGTCCCACAAATTACATTTTGCAAGTATCCTTTAGAGACAGATTTAGAATTGCTATTAAATCTGCTAGTACCTCTCAATTGATAAACCGTCAATCTATCTATCAACAAACCCCATCGCTAATACAATGGTATACCCAAACACTATCGAGGCCGTCGGAGTCCACGATTACGACAATTGGTTGCAACCAAAAAAATTCGAATACACACCTCAAGAGTTCAGAGAGCATGATGTTGACATTGAAATCGAGGCTTGTGGTATTTGCGGCTCTGATATCCATGCTGCCAGCGGTAATTGGGGTCGTCCTTATGCACCAGTGGCTGTCGGTCATGAGATCGTTGGTAAGATTGTCAAGATCGGACCAAAAGCTAAATCTGGCTTGAAATTGGGTGACAGAGTTGGAGTCGGCGCTCAATGTGACTGTTGCAACAAATGTGTTGCTTGCGATATGAAGTTGGAGAACAACTGTAGGTCCATGGTTGGTACCTACTTCGGTCATTACAAAGAATCTGGAATCAATACAATCGGCGGCAATGCCTCGCACATCCGTTTAAATTCCACTTTTGTATTCAAGATTCCTGACAATTTGCCAAGTGAGTACGCAGCTCCACTTCTTTGCGGTGGTATCACTGGCTTCTCTCCTCTTTTGCAGGCTAAGGTAGGAAAGGGTTCCAAGGTTGGAATTTCTGGTATTGGTGGTATCGGCCACATGACCATTTTATTCGCCAAGGCTCTCGGCGCCGAGGTGACTGCCATTTCTAGAAACGACAAGAAGGAAAAGCTTGCCAAGGAACTAGGCGCTGACCATTACGCTCCTACCGATCTCGATGACTTCGAAGAGAAGTTTGCTGATTCTGTTGACGTTTTGGTGCTTACCGCCAGTTCTTTCAGTGGCGCTTCCTTCGCTAAAACCTTGAAGATGTTGAGACCTAGAGGACAATTGTACTTCATCACTGCTCCTCCAGCAAGTGAGAAATTAGAACTCCCACCATTTGCACTTCTCGCTAACAACGCCTCCGTACATGGGTCTGCTATTGGTTCTCCAGAAGAGATTGAATACATGCTTGACTTGGCCAGCAAGCACAACATTAGACCATGGGTCGAAACAGTTGATATTAATGAAGAAAACTTGGGTAAGGCCTGGGAGCGCACTGAGAAGGGTGATGTCAAGTTCAGATTTACCTTGGTTGGCTACGACAAGTTCTTCAAGAAGTAAATTATGCGATGTTTAAGTTTGATTTCCGGGTGATAGAGAGAATTATAAGTTATAAGTCAAAGAAAGTTAAAGCTAATGCATCTGTATAATGCTATGATTTTGAAGGGGGTCTTTTCGTAGAAGCTCTTGTAAATGTCGAAACGAGTCAAAAGAAATTTCGAAGGTTAATTTGGCGATTAGGTTTACTCATTAAAACAATTTTTTCAAAGTTGTATCTTTGTAAGCTTCCCGGATGTTTTTTTATTCGAATGTCAATTTATTATTGTTGTGCGTTTTTTCTCACAAAAATAGAAAACCCAAACTTTATCCCCAGAAATTGTGGAAGATTTTTCACAAAATCAATTAACAACATAATTTAACCTTATTATTATTAGATTGCTTGAAATTTTCTTTTCTGGTCGTTTACAATGACACACATATGTGTTTCTGCGTTGTTAGGAGAAGGGAATGAGAAACAACAGACTATAGAAATTACAAGAGAGAATTCAAACAAAAAGACAAAGAAAAAACACATTCAAAGTGAATGATATCAAAAAATGTAAGGTCTCTGTAAAGAACCAGTAAATTATTGGTTTAGACCTTAAAGTATGTTAGCGTAGGTCGATATCTATTGTGGTAAACAGGCTTTTTTTGTTTACACATAGACTCAAAACCACTAAGGGATTTAGTTGTATTCGTCATATATTCTATTTTTTTCAGTTACCATTTCATCCCATAAGCTTCAGAATCGGCGTTGCAGAACTGAATGTTACTATTGCCGTGGCTCTTTAAAAACTTCTTAAAGATGATCTACTTTTTGTCTTTTCCAGTTTTGCTTTTCAGCTTCGACGACTTCTTGCTGTTTTTCGGCCTTTCACTCGAGGACGTGTCGCTTTTTAATCTTTTGTTACCCTCCGTTGCGGAATCAGATATCTGTCTCTTAAGATTATTATTGCTACCCTCCATCGGCATGTCCCATGTCCAACATTTAATGAGGCCATCCTCACCACCAGAGAACGCAACGTTTGCCTCAGGAATCTTGCAAAAATCCCTCACTACTTCCTCTCCATGGGCACCCGGAAAGTCAATTAATGCGCTATTGTTAAATTTCTCCGTCACTGGATCAAAAGGTAAGAAAAAAAGGCTCAGATGCGCATTGGACCCGTACACAATGTGGTCGGAGTACAAATCCACAACATACTCGCATTTGTTGAACCGATTGCGGACATCTCCTAGATCCTCATCCGGGAGGGCAGATTTCGAATAATCATCATCATCAAGCTGGAAAAACCCTAAGGTTTCGATATGGGAGAGAACCGCTATTCTGTCGGGCCTCAGGAAGTGACACAGATGGACAGAAGAGAACGGCACGCTTTGATAATAGGAGTCGTCTTCCTCAGCAATATTTAGATCGTAAACATTGACACAACCGTCTGTGGATCCAGACATGAGGTAGTTTCGCTCAGGGTGGAATTCTAGCGCTGTGACATCGTCCCTGTGGCTTTCAGTCAATCTGCGGAGTACTTGGCCAGGATTGCGCGAGTCCCATAGTTGCACCGATGCTTCTGAGCCCACAAGCTCTGCACCGGCTGCGACAGTATACTCGTCTTTGGTGGCTACCGAGAGATAATTGAGCGAGTGAGGTGAGGTGAATTCAGCTATGGGTTTCTCCAATTTGTTCCGGAGATCCCACAATCTCACTCCATTCGAAGCAGCGGTGACCAAGGTTTGTTCGCTAGCTTTGGCCATGGCATTGACGGTTACTGTCATACTAGGGGCCGTACAGATGGGGCTTGTGTGATTAGGCGAGTATAACGAAAGGCCGCCAGCGGTGTTTGTAGCAGCGAGACATCCGCCGTACATTTCAGGGAAATATTTGAGCGTAAGGACCCACACATCGGGGTCCGAGCTCCATTTTTGGGTGCATGTAGCCATGTTGGCGATGGGACTAGATGTATTCACGGATTGGATTTAGGTCTGGGGTAGCGATGAGGTTAATAAATGATGGCAAGATCTGGAAGTTTTGATATACACATAGTAAATTCAAGTGGATTTGATGAGGTTTTGAGGTACAGGGAATTAATATGAAAAGGAAGATATGCGAATCGTAGTCGGCATGTTTTGCCAATTCCCGATGTATTCGATTAATGTCGATCTGATGGTCTAGAGAGAAGCCGGCAAGATTGGCCTTCGTTTGTAAAAAGAACATTTTAGAATAAAACATCATTCAATTTAATCCATAATTTGCCCGCATGAAAGTCAAAATAGATCTTCACGTTCTTATCACTGTTCCTTCTCATTTCCTTTCCCTATCTCTACTGCACAGAGCCGTGATGCTCTGCTCTTCACTATCTATCAACAACTGAGCTTTCCATCAACAACTAAGAATTCCATCAACAACAGACCGCCATGAGTAGTTTAGTCAGGAAGTCATCGCATTTCACTCCCAAGGTCAAAAAGAGACCAATCAGAAAGGCGTCAGTTGGTGCTACGCCTCCAGCTACCCAGGCCACAGATACAGAAACACGGCCAGTCGAACCTTCTGTCGAAGCCCTTGCGCCAGAAAGCGCGCCCTCTGGAAAGTTGGCATCCCCACCTGCAACACAAAAAGATTCGGAAACGCTTGAAATTCCGCATGTTCAGGGCGCTGAAGACATAGACCCAACACAAAAGACAGAACCGGCAGTCGAGGAGCACAGCGACCACGAAGACTACGGAGACAACGATATCTTCAAGCAGCCGTTTTTCAAAGAGGAGCAGAAGAGACGACGCTCTTCCGTCGCCAGCCACAGACGTTTATCGGGCCTCGGCGGGTTCCGCCAGGGCTCTGTTTCCGGAACGCCTGGCCCAGCAGAAACCGAGTCAGAGGCGGCTCCAGTGAACATTGCAATTCCGGTCACAAAGCCCTCAAAGAAGAGAAGACACTCTTCTATTTCGAAAGCATCAAAGGTGCATAGACCGTCCATCATAGCTCCTCCAGAGGACCTGCTACAGGAAGAGCAGAATGAAGACGATGGCGCGACCGCCGTTAAACCGCAAGTTAAGGTTTCAAAGCCAGCTATACACTTCCTGTCTACGGCAGACGTGACAATAGGAATATGTCCCAAGACTAACAAACTACGAAAGTTCCGTACTTCGGAAAACGTTGTGGGCTATGACGAGCTTCCCGTAGCGCCCGCAGATCTTATTACGACGGTTACAGATATAAAGCAAATTCCAAAATACATTGATTTAGGAGACGAAGAGCTCTTCTCCCAAGTTCACGTTCTGGCAGATGATCTCAGTCTCGCCGAGTTGTGCAAGCCCACAATCAAGATAGGAACAACGACTTCAAACTTCAAGAAGGCTAGGCAGGCACTGGTCAAGATTGCTGCTAGAAGAGACGAACGCAGAAGTGCCCGTATAATGGCGCGTGAGAAGAAGATTCCATACGAAAAGGCATTGCAAATGATCCAGGGAGATCTATCTGCAGAGGATATAAAGAAGCCGGATTTCACAGAAGAGCCTACTGAGAGTAACGAACCAGGAACCGGAATTCAAATGACAATTGTGGGCGGGAAATTGCAACTTGATCAGGATTCAACGGTTCTTAGTCGAAACCCGGCTGCTAACAGTCACAACAGAGAAGTGGAGATTGAGAACTCATTTGAGAACCCAATCACCTCGAGTTCTTACACAAAGGTCACACATACCGACGCTTGGACACAAGATGAAGTCATCCAGTTGTACAAAGCGTTAAGCACTTGGGGAACCAACTTCACATTTATATCTCAGCTTTTCCCATACCGCACAAGAAGACAAGTCAAAAGGAAATTTGCTGCCGAGGAAAAGAAAAACCCACAGCTTGTAGAGTTGGCCCTAAAGCGAAAGCTACCTCTCGATATTGAAGACTACAAGCAGGCTCTCCCGACGGGAGAAAGGCTCAAAACCATCGATGATTATAAGAAGGAGATGGAAAAAGTGCAAAAGGAGCACCAGAAGATCATCGAGGAGATACAGATTGGTCGAGAGCGCGCCATGCTTGAGGACAAGCAGAAGAAGGAGAACATGTCGAGAGGACCAGGTGGATTGACCAAGAGAGAAATCAACAGAAACTTGCGTAGAAACGAAGTGGTTCTTGGAAGTGTGGACGATTTCAAGCACATCAGGAACATTGAGGCGTAGGGACTGAAAAGTAAGAACGTGACTTACGAGTTCTATTTTGGATAAATTGAAATGTTTAAGAGAAAGAAAGGCAAGACGTTCAATAAATGAATAAATGATATAATAAAGCGATTGGATGGTGTTTGAGGCTTTTCAGGTCACGAGTAGAGGTCCTGAAGTAATCGCATTCTCTCAGGTTAACAACAGAGAAATGTCCGTCTTATAAAAAAGTCATTTAAGCACAGCTACATTTACATTTACAATTTCACATTTCAGTTCTTAAGAACTCCGCTTCTATGTGTTAGTATCCGATTTGCAGCCATTCCTGCATGGCCCCAGGTGACGGGTCCATTTATGAGTCTTATCCCCTACCTACAACAAATCCATGTCTTCGGCGAAAGATTACGTTCTAAACATCGAAACCGATGCTAACCGAAAGGCAGTGACTTTTTCTGTTTACCGGAAGCCGTCGGTATTTTTCCGTTTCTTGCGCACGCCGTTGGTGGCCTTTCTTCTTGCAATAAGTGTTCCACCAGCCATGGAGGTAAAACGTGGGATTTTCCGGGCTGGATCCGGATTTAGTCCGTATTTTCTCCATATTCTCCACCAAGGTTTTGTCGACAGCGAGTCCTTTCTCGCTAGCGATGGCCTTTACCTCATAGTATCCTTGGTTAGCATCATTACAGCCCTTCTCTTAGCGATGCTACAACAGCCGTCTGACTCAATCATGATTATGGAAAACATGGGCGTTCAATTGAGTAGCAGGAAGTGGTGGAGCTGGACAAATGGCCTAGGCAACGGCGAGTTCATCCCTCTTTCTGACATAATAGACATCGTAATACACGAGGGGTTTCATGGGTACGGCCAGGTGATTTTTTACATGTGCGTGTTGACGCGCGCGCGGTGTTCCAACGGTGACAGCGGTACGGGCAACAGCGTTAAGGTGGTGTTTCCCCATTTCCTTCCGAGAAAGGATATACTTCTACAGGTGTGGAAACAAAGTCGTGCCATGTTATATGGCGAGAAAAGGAAGAACTTCAGATATGTTCCCGGACAAGGGCTACGAGAAGTCAAGCATTTCCATTAATACGAAGACCTATGCTTCTGTGTATTAATCTTTATGAAAATCCGTCTATAAAACCCATAGGAAAAACTTATTAGAGCTGTAAAAGAAAAGACTAGACAAAGCGCTAGTTGTTCTGCATGGCACACTTAAGCGCACACGGCTGTTGGGGAGCAATCGTCTGACATGAACTTCGTTTATTTGGAAGTTTATTTCAGTGGAGAAACGCCGCCGAGACCAATCATTGGCCTAACTGTTTGAAGACGTGAGCGAACTTCTTCTTCTCAGCTAAGGCGGCAACAGAAACACTGGCACCCATGTATAAGGCCACGCTTAATAATATCTTGGACATGTTGGGGGTGACTGGGGACATTGGTGCCATGCTAGCTAAACGGACTAATGACGCTTGCATTATTATGTTGTGAGGCGAGGGTCTATAGAGCTATAGAGGATGAATAGACCAGAAGTGATTTAACTTTAGATAATCTTTGCTTTTATAGAAGTAGCCAAGCAAGAAAACTGTACGGAGAGATGGTTGTGATTTGATGTGATGTGGTTGATGGAGATGACTCAAGATGACTAGAGAAACTCCAACACTTAAATAGTCCGATGCCACCGTTACGCGCCATGCGTATGTCCATCGGAAAAACAAGGTTCCATGGGCTCTTTCGGGCGATTTCGGAAAAAACTGTGCAGATTTGGGTCTTCTTTATCTCTGGGTGTGAGCCCACCAATGGCTGCAAATATACTCTTAAGGAATTCAGGGTCTGCACTAACCCAGGGTGGCCAAAATCGTTGCAGGAATTTGCTTAAAGTTTCCGGCGGAGAAAGCAACGGAAACTAAATCAACTCAAGCTTTTGGAAAAATTGTTCCGGGGTAATTTCGTCTTTTGCAGCCTAGGTTGTGTAAGTGCATCTTCCCGTCAGACAAGGCAATACGTTTCGTACCTGCAGACAACCATGAAAAAAACACGAGACTGTTTGAAGTAGGGAGATTTAATAGCAAGAACGGCTTGTGGGAGCCAGATTCGGAAGGTCCAAAATTATCGCAAACACGAGATTACTTTCGGTTTCTGTTTTCTTTTTTAGTGATTTCGCTGGGTATATCAGGATCGGTGGAAGTATTGATAGCGCCTTGGACTGATGCATCCAGGGATGTTATTGCACGACCTAAGTTGTGAAAATATCGCAATTGAAAACTTGAATGATATATATTATTTGTTGAAATGAGTATCGAAGAACATTTATGCTGCTGATGGTTATGGACATAAAGGAGTGAATTTTGGTCAAAAAAGGAGTGAGCTTTGGTATTCAATTTGTTAGGGTACTGAGCGTCAAAGAGAGCTCCACCGGATAAATGTTTGAGGGTTAGAAGCCCAGCGGCACCGAAACCAGGCCAAACGTAGATCAAGCGGCATTCCGGCCGAGGCCACGCGTTAGCAGTGAGATTTGTAGTAGTGTTTCTCGGAATAGTGGAATGCTAATGAAACATTTCATCAACCTAGAAGGAAGATCGTGAAACAAAAAGGACGAGAATTGTCTCTAAAGAGATTGTTTTTGAAAAGCTAGTGCGCGATTTTGTTGGAAGTGCGATTGCGCACTTGCCGATACCTCCTTGTTTCAAGTATTCGTGGGATTCAGCGATTGGTAGCATTGATACATAAAGCGGTTGAAACAGAATGAAAAGAGTCGAGGAAGTGGAATTCAGCCGTATTGAAGCTGTGACTTCAAGGGTTTTATCAATGTAAACTCTTATGTTCTGTCATGGATTAAATCCTATTCAGGAACTAAACCGTTTTATTGCACAACTAACAGAACGAGACCAAAGAGCGAAAAGAAATTCATTCTTACAAGAACTTTTAAAGCACCATTTTCACAGTACTTGCTTAAACTTATGAGATTGGTGATGCCATGGTATCCTACTTGAACCTTTTCATAGACCTAGCAATTCTTCTCAGAAACATATTGAGAGGAATCCCAATAGGGTTCCTTCTTAAAAATCCTAATAATATTGGAAGCGCCCAAGAAGTACGATGCAAATTATGTAATAATGAATCTTCTATATTTGTCAAATACACAAGATTTCCTCTCCAAAGGACGCACGCTCCGCCGTGTTTTCTTAAACTGTATCACTTATTTAACCTTTCGTTCCACAATTTGCCTCATCATCTTTGACGTCAATTTTTCGGCTGGTCGTCATATTTACTAAAAGGGCATCCACTGTCAGCCTCAACGCGCCCTGCATACAGACGACACCCTGCAGTATTAGACATAAAAACAGCCTCGTCTTACGAAAGACGTAACCCTTGCATACGTCAACGGCTAGGTCCCCCGGACAGCCCTTTTTCACGCGTTTGATATTTCACAAAACGGGAGCAATTGCTATTTCGTCCATAAAGGAGCTTCTTCACCATTTACTAGAGTGTTCCCGCCTTGTCAAATACCCCAGATCAAAAGGGCCCACCTAGACCCGTGCACCAGGTGTTGAACCTCGAGATCATCAAAACATCAGAAGCGTGCTCTTTTGAAATCGCCCGATCCACATCCATTACGCCCATTCAGCGCTCATAACCGCCCCATTCCTCACCGAAACAGCGTCTTTCTTGTAGATTATTGTATTAGCCAACAGTGTCCATCCTGGGTTGTTACGTTTCTGCCAACGGACCCAACAACGACAACGAGACACAGCGTCCACCCCGCAAATCTATATTCCAACCATATCTTCGGTCCTCCAACTCACAGTCATTCATTACTTTTACTTCATCTCTCCAAACTTCACGTTGTAGCGCAATGCTTTCGAATGGGTCTCAGGACACCCCGTCCACGACACTAGCCACCTCCAATCCCACGTCTAGTCCCAAGAAGTTTTTCCGGGCTTTCCAATCGTCGCCGTTTAAGTCGAAAAATAAAGAGTCGAAAATCCCGGCCAGAGATAAGGCCCATATGCGCGCGCAGAGCTGTGATCGGGACCTCTCACCTCCATTCGACAAGGACCCCGATAATGGGTGGATTAACATGATTAAGCCCATGCCTCAGGGCGCACAGTCTCCATACGTGGACGGTGCGCCAGAGCGGAACCAGAATAGACACACGATAGCGATCTCGCCGTCTTTAAATACCCAGTTCCAGCAACCATTGAATTACGAGCCACGGTACCAAAATAACAACAATGCGGTGTTTAATGCTCCTCAACAGATGAGAAGTAACGTAGAATATCGCCATAATCACAGTAACCTGCAGCAATCGATTCAGAACCACCCACCGGCGCCCACGGGACTGCCCCACAATATTAGCCACAATAGCAGCCACAACAACAGCCATAGTAGTAACAATAGTAACAATCCATTTCTACCGCCTGGTCTGCAAAGTGGCCAGGGTCACTATCAACAACAAGGGCCATATTCACCACAACCGCAGGGACCATTCCCGTCACCACAACATGGCGCTCAACCGGGACAGTTCTCTCCCAAGCAAGGTCTGTATTCTCCAGGAAGGTCTCAGCCCACCTCAAATGCTCAGAGCCGAGAATTTGCTCATAGCCATCTGCCACAACTACGCTCGCAGCCATTCCGCGCCTACTCTAATCAGGGCTCTTTCCATCAACTACCGCCGCTGCCGCGGCATAATGGGTATTCGCCAACAGACGCTTATTTTAATCTGGCGAATCTCAGCGCAGAAAGGCTTACTCAGCCTGTTGTTCCCCATAATGGAAGCTCAGGGCACAGCTCCCGTAACTCTTCTCTCCCAGATATCTATCAACGCCCCAACCCACCACCAACGCATTTACCACCACAAAAGCAACCCCAACTGCAAATTCACGGTCAGACACAAACACAGCCACAATCACAAACACAGGGACAAGGGCAGCCACCAGTACAGATGCAACTACAGTCACAGTCACAGTCACAACCACAGGGACAGGTGCAAGCACCGGTACAATCACAAACACAGTCAAAATCTCAGTTGCAAATACTGACCCATGGCAAGGAAGGCTCACAGAAGCCTTCACTGAAAACAGACGTAGTCAAAAAAAGAAAGATCTGCCATTCGTGCAAGGAAGTGATTAGCGGACAATTTGTTCGCGCGTTGAATAACGCATATCACCTTGAGTGTTTCAAATGTCATTATTGTGGTACACAATGTTCTAGTAAGTTCTTTTCGTTGGACATTAAAGATTCGTCTGGAGCAACAGTTCAGGTACCGCTCTGCGAATATGACTATTTCAAGAAATTGGACCTAATCTGTTTCAGTTGCAACACCGCTTTACGAGGGCCATACATTACCGCATTAGGAAACAAGTATCATTTGGAACACTTCAAGTGTCTGTCTTGTGGTAAGGTCTTCGAGTCTGACGAAAGTTACTACGAGCATGGAAACGACATCTACTGTCACTTTCATTACTCCAAGTTGTTTGCGACAAAATGTGAAGGGTGTCATCTGTCGATTGTAAAGCAGTTTGTAGAACTATACAAAGGCGGCAAGAACCAGCAGTGGCACCCAGAGTGCTACATGGTGTTCAAGTTCTGGAACGTGTGCTTCACACCAGAAGCTGTTGGACTTCCAAAAGAGTTCCCGTTCGAGTCGGCTACGCTGAGTCCCATCGACGGAGTACCTCCAGCAACAAACCTCTTTCAGTATGAGCAGAAGATCGAATCGCTGGTGCTCAACTGCTGGATGATCTTACTGGGATTTGAAGAAACCACCGCGCAGTGTGTTTCCGAGATGCTTCTATCAGCCTCGACCGGTAATTTGGCGGGGGGACTTCAAGTGACAGGGAAGCTCATTCTATACGTTGAAGTGCTTTTCAATGCCCTCGAAGTCGTGCAGAAAATGTGTTTAGAGCAAGTGCCTGAGAAACTGGCTGCGCTGGTACTGGCAGTTCTGGTACTGGAGGTCAGTCTATCGGCCCCGGAAGACGTGTACTCTGCCGACGCTTTCCACAGGTTCCAGCACTTGCGCAAGGAACCCCGTAACATTTCGGGCAAGATCATGAGCTACCTAGCGGTTCTTCGCAAATCTCATCAGATTGCTGCATCAGGAAGCCTTTCGTCAGAGCTTCTCTCTGTAATTACTGGTTGTGCCCATTACTTGAAGCTTCTAATTCGAATTGGGCTCAACAACGCCCTCAAGTTAAATGTGGTGCGTTCAGACACGCGAGCTTTCGACTCTTTCTTGCTGCTCATCCACAAATATGCCGAAATCGAATCTATGGACAAGCTCGCAGGCGATGCTCGTGTCTCCATCAGTTCGCGGTTGGCAATCCCATTCAATGCCACGGATGCGTGTCGCGCGTGTCTGAAAAGTATCGAAAAATCTTGTGTGCGCTTCGGCGATTTTCGCTGGCATCCAAAGTGCTTTGAGTGTACCAAGTGTCACAAAAAACCAGGTCCAGAAATGAAGGTTGAACTGTTCCTATATGGGTCAGACGATCTGATTGTGTGTCCCGAATGTTCCAAGGTGACAAACCCGACAACGGGGTCAACAACACCTGGAATCGGATATACCTCTGGTTTCGTCAAAGTGACGGATTTGGCGCAGCTTCTGTACCTCTTACGGATCGCCATTCTTAGGCTGAAGGCTGCCATTACCAAGGAACTCGCCGAAGAGAAGAAGTCGCAGGCTGCAATCACTTCGACGCCCACTGTGTCCCCAATGGATAATATCAACGAGGAGACATCTAATCCTGAAAAGGACTACACAAAGACCTTGGACGAGATTACCGCGCTTCGGAAAAAACGCGAGAGCCAAAGTCTCCGCAACTCTGTCAAGCGCCGGGCCCGTAAGTCGGTGGTTTTGGAGCCACCTAATGGCGCTTCTGCTAAATCTGAAGACACCACAAACTCCAACACAAACTCCACAAACAATACCAATGGAGAGTACAGTGAAAGAAACAGAATTGAAAGTAGTGGCAGTATTGCATCGTTTGTGCCACTGCCAGTAGATTCAGATCAGACAGAATTTCAGTTAGGCCGGTTGCAGATCCGTGAGGAGCTGGCTCTGAGACTTGTCAGCAACAGTTTGGACCGTACCACAGACTTGTTGAAAAACGAAAAGTCTCTTACGTTGGACGATATCCCACGGATAGTTGCGGCCGAACAGGCGCGCGAACAACGACCAAATGCGTTTAAGCACCACAACCTGTTGTACCAGAAACGGCAGCAGCTGCTTCAAATGTCTGGATCCACACACAATCGCGATACACCACATCACCCTTCACAGACCTCGAACGAGATTCAGAACCTAACTCAGAACTACAAGACTAAGTACTATCTGGAGCTCACCAAAGACGAGCACCATATCTTGCGGCAAATTGCGATCGAGGCGTTCCTTAAGACCAGCAACATGTTCCTGAAGGAGGAACTCTCTGCGCTCATTCAGACTAAGAAACAGACCTTTTGGGACAAGTTCAAGTTTGGTGGAAGCGGCGACAAACACTCCAATAAGGGCGTGCACGTATTTGGCGTCGATTTGTCTGAAGTGACAAAACGGTATGGTGTTGACTCCGAGCTTGGGGTTGGTCCCTCACAGCTCCGGATTCCTATTGTTGTTGATGATGTCATTCGAGCATTGCGCCAGAAGGATATGTCTGTAGAGGGAATCTTCCGGTTGAACGGAAACATTAAAAACCTCCGTGAACTCACCGAACAAATCAATGCCACGCCGCTCAAATCCCCTGCTTTTGATAAGTACCTGGCAGTGCAGCTTGCAGCATTAATGAAAAAGTGGCTTCGTGAATTGCCTAACCCGCTCCTTACGTTCAATCTATACGAGTTGTGGATCGCTTCCCGCAAACTGGGAGACGTGGCCAAGGGCAAGAGAATTCTTCATTTGACGTATTGTATGCTTCCACGGTGTCATCGAAATCTCCTTGAAGTGTTACTCTATTTCTTCAGCTGGGTGGCGTCGTTCGCCGTGATTGACGAGGAAACAGGGTCCAAGATGGACACTCACAACTTGGCCACCGTGATTGCGCCCAACATTTTGTTGTCGAAGGCGTCTGCTACGGACAACGGCACTAACCAATCAAGTGATGCGCACTTTCTCGCGATTGAGGTAGTCAACCAACTAATCGAGATGCACGAGGAGTTGTCGGTGATTCCTGGTGATCTCTGGGATTTCTATGAGAAACTTCACATCGCCAAGGCAGACCAAGTGTCGGCCAAGGAGATTCAAAGTAAAATCCAAAAGACAATGCACGAAAACCCTGCACAGTTTGACAGTTCGCTCAAGCCGGAGGCAGCACCAAGCCACAACAACACGATCAAGAGAGGACAAGCGACGGTTCACGGCAATGAAGCCATGGCTCAGTGAAAGATGAGAAAGGATTCGGCTAAAGAAGGACAAGAGAACAGTATGGAGAAGGCAAGAGGACGGGACTAGAATTTCAAATGCAAAAAAGAAAAAGAAAGAAAGAGAAAGATGATGATTGAGGAAGATTCATTTCGATAGTGTATTATTTGAGAGCGAGCTTGTGTAGTTACTAAGTACTCTTACTTAGGCAATGAAAGGTAATGAACCATAGATTCGGGGACAGAGGCGAGAATAAAAGAAATAGGATTTTGATAACATATAGCTACACAAATCTGAAGACATTTTTATAACCCATTCGCCACATTTATACGATAATTACGAGAAATAAAATACGAGCAATACTCCTAAGAACTTCACCCGCACATTCCCTCTCACCACACATTTTTCACATTTTCCACCACATTCACCACATGTCTCTCACTGCCGATTCCTTACGAGATCTCATCAAAGATCGCCTAGATGCCGACCTCGTTCAGGTCGAAGATATGTCTGGAGGCTGTGGTCAGGCGTTTGCCGTGGTGATTGTATCGGCAGCATTCCAAGGAAAGAACAAGTTGATGCGACACCGACTCGTAAACACGGCGCTCAAAGCAGAAATCGCTGCTATTCATGCGTTTACGCAGAAGGGATACACGCCGGACGAATGGAAGGCCCAGGGCGGTTCGTTGTAGGCGACGGAGTATGGTGGAGAGAGAAGACACTCAAGAAAGGTTAGAATGTTCGAATGAGGGGAGATGAATAACGTAGATGAAAAGAACTCAAGGGTTGTCTTGATAGAAGATGTAGTCGGGCACTACATGTGGGATTTGTGAGAGTGTCGGTGATATATCGAGTTTCTGTCCAGGTGAACGAAATTGTTATTGACCAATGGTCCATCTCCAAGAGCTGTTTGATGAACAGTAAGAACACCGTCAAATTTTACAAAATTTGATCGATGTCTCCTATGGGTACTTCATTGTTTGGGTGGAGAGGGCTAGTGAGTGTCTGTTCATCCACATGAATAATTGGCCAAGTACACTGAACGATCCATAAAATTATATTACACCCAGCATAATCATCACTACAAGCATCTTTTAATCTCGTTTATATCTATAAAATTATCACAAGCGGATGCATTCACGAGCTCGTGAAGAATTAGGCACCCTGACGCTTGTTTCTTTTGGTCCAGATCATCAAAATAATCCAAAGAATAATTAAAATAACGTAGAGAAGTGCCACGATCAACGGATAAAACCGGAGTCCATGGTTGCTGGAACTGGCCACAAGACCAATCAAGAATGGTGCGGCGGCACCACCACCACCACCAAAGGCACAAATGAAACCAATTCCGCTGGCATGATGATGTACAGGTAACACATTGACGACGGCAACGATTGTCGTAGGGAACACGGGCCCCACGAAGAATCCCAGGAAGAAAACAATTGGAAAAAGTGCAGCGGGAACGTTAAACAACGCAGCAATACAGAATACGGTTTGTCCAATGAGCGAGCCGGCGATGTAGATTAGGTTGGCCATCATCTCGTTACTGAAGTAGAATTCAGTTACAAAACCCAAAACCATCCGCCCAGTGGTAAGTCCGGCCCAAAATGCAGAAGCCATGTATGCAGAGTATTGGTATGGCAAATGCTTGATTCGGATACAGAATGTCACCAACCATGCGCCAAAAGCGGCTTCTCCACTCACGTACACGAACATGAGGATGGCAATGTACCACACAAGTTTGGACCTCAATGCAGAAATCTTGGGCTTAGGCAAGATAGACGAGTCGGCAGTGTCTGAATGTTCACCGGTTTCATCTGATGTGACAACAACCGCTTTAGCTTCTTTTGTGATGGAGGATGAGTCATGAGGAATCTGGGCCTCAAGGTTGTGAATCTCATCTTTGGACTCGCTTTTCACAAGGGAGTCTCTAATCTTCCGCCGCGACTCGTTGACGAGGACCATCAACCTGTATTTTGTAGCAGACTCGTGACGAAATGTGTATCCCATATATACCATCAACGATGCAGAAAGCCCACCTAGCACGAAGTAGTAGTGGAAAACACCCCAGGGGTTTACCTTACGAGTAGTAAGTGCCGTCACCAAAGGTGGAGTGGTGATGCATCCTATTCCGTAGCATCCGTGCAAAATACCCAAGAGCGGTGCACTATTCACAAGATTACCGATCCAGCCATTGAAAGTTGCGCCCAAGCATCCGAATCCAACACCGACGATGAAATATGCTGTGATAAAGAGGCCAAATGGCGGTCCCGTGCCGCTAATCATATATCCTACAACCATACATGCTGTTCCCAAAACACCAAGGCCTCTTACTCCAAATCTCACGTGGCATGCCTCAGAGAGCATGGCCATTGTAAAGTATCCAGATGTGGCGGCAAGAAATACCAAGGCCGTTTGTAAATCGTTGATGCCGAAATGCTTTTGCAAGCGAGGAATGAGTGTACCCAAAGTTTGTTCTCCGAGCCCAAACAAGATAAAAAGAGCCCAACCGGCAAGAATCTGGAACTTTAAAAGCCAACTGGTTCGCCAGTCCAATGATTCGATGTAAACTTTCTTTCCTTCAAACTGTACGACATAGTTATCTGTGAGCGGACGCAAGGCCATCTCGTCGATGGTAATATCGACGCCAACCTGCAACACTCCATCGGGACTGGGTGACGTCTTGGTCATTAATTGTTCGTTTACTTGTTCGTTTAACTCATGGAGTTCAACTGGAACGGACTCGACTGGAGTGCCAGACATCAGACACTTTGTATGAGTATGATTCAAATCCCGTTTCCGTCGAGAAACAGTTTGAGTAACTTTTGTTTTAAAGTATGTTTTTCTTTGAAAAGAAAAGCCAAGAGTATAAGCACGCGATATATGTCAAGGTGGTTTTGAGAATTCGCAGCCACAAACAAGGTAGAGAGCTCTCAGGCGTGGTCGAAGCGCGACCAAAAGAAGTAATAGTTAGAATTGAACTATCTATGTAAACGAAAATCCCAACCAACTTTTTTCGTTTCCCGGACCGAAACAGCGATATATATTCCACTAATTGAGATGAACGTAAATCTGCAGGGCGTGCATGTGGCGCCAAAAAACGTTAAGATCCGACCTTATATACAGGATTGAAGCCCGCCCAAGCTCCTAATTAGGTAGTCATTCCATTAAAGTCACTCCCCCACAGTCATCTCAATAATTTTCCAGGCACATCATTCCGAGAAAAGAAGCGTGTGGATGCGATATCCGTTCGCTAACAATTAGGGAAGAATCAATCAGAAGACGTGGTATCATAATTGGTCTACTTTTAAGACAAATTTTAAATTGTTCCACTCATTGAAGTGGAAAGTCTTTCCGAATTCCGATTGCATGGAATTCTTTCACCTGGTTTCCAAACCATGTTTACGAAAATCATGCCAAGAATGAATCATCTGCTAATATTAGACAATGGCGAAGGGGTTTGCGTAGTACTGCTTCTTTAGGCAGTGCAGCGCAGTTCCAATTAATAATCAGTCTGGGTGCAATCCTTCGGGGCCACAGGGTACTAATAACAAGGCGCGCATGAGTTTTGGGGCGATGGGGACAAAAGGTACCTTGGGGTTCGGGGATAAGTACATCGATAAGGTTTTGATGAGAAGGGGTGAACAAAGGATACTGAACATTCAATGTTGAAGATTTTTTATTCCGAAGGAAAATTTGCATATTGTCATTGGTAATTATTGAAGGTTTCGGAGCAAATTTGGTTTCTTGGGCGATTGGTTGTACGGCTTGATAAGATGAGATATCGTGATAGACACAAGGTTAGCCAATCAATCTATCCTTCCTAGAAGAGCGGAGCCAGAGTTTCGCTATAGAAATAAAAGGGGTTTTCAAACGTTTCCAAAAATAAACCGTTTTTATTTTCATATGTGGTCGGTTGATGTTTATTATCAACTGAAGTTTTTCATATTCAATTAAGAAATTTTCATTATTGTCTCGCCTCAACTAAACACGAGCAATTTCAACGTTTTGATGAAACTCCGAGTCGGAAAGCTCAATAGAAATCCCGAAAAGTGACTTTTGTACCTAATCTTGAATATGGACTTCCTCAATGTCTGATAGAGGAAGATAACAAAGGGTACGAAAAAGAGCATTCTGAATTGAAGCAAAAAAAAAAAAACACTTCATTTCATAGCACATGGATTTCACTGCGTATCTATCCTCATCTTTTCTATTAGAAGCTCGGCGCCAATTTTCAGTCAACAAAATACGATTAGACCCAAGTCGAAGTACAAGAATTCGTGTATGAAAACCAATCGGTCTATTACTCAGAAAGCGACAATAGCTCATATTTGTCCAGTGACTGCGAGGCAATCTGTCTAGTGACGAGAGATATCTGCACGGCGACGACGATGTAATGAGTTACAATTGTGCAATTGAATCCGACAAAGAGGTAGAACATATCTATGTAAATGGTGTCTGTAGGAGTGCTGGGCATCATGCCGCCGGATATGGAGTGTACTATGGCGAACGCCCACGTAACGTTGCAGTGGCCCTCTCAACCGTAGATTATATTGAGCTGAATTCGCTTACTAACCAAAGAGCAGAGCTTTGGGCCCATTTTCATGCATTGAGAGATGCGGATTCGTATGCGAGGATGACTGGTAGGAAATACCTAATCATACCGACTCAAAGTATGCCTTGAAACGACTTGGCCGCTTGCATGGGAAAGAAGAGACAGGACAAAATTTACTGTTGTATTAGTTTTGAACCGTGACCTCATCAAGAATGCCCACAAGTTGGACAGCGCACTTTGCGACGAAGGTATTGTGAAAATTATATACGTGAAGGCCATCTCGGCAATGCTGGTAATCAAGCTTCGGACAGCCTCCCGACGTAGGTGCAAGTTTAGTGGAGCAGGACTACTACTGATTGAATATCTTGTTTATTGCGTCCTCCCAATTACGGTATGTTAGGATTCATTAATGCAAGCGACTTGTAGTTCAAGTCTGTAGCAAAGGAAATGCGATGGACGCATAGTTACAGAAACCATATATGCGTTAGATAGATGCAAGACAATCCCAGTTCTAAGTTGGCTTAGATTAACAACTAGTCATTTCGTTAACGCATAATCAATTCATTAGAAGCACGACTACGGAATCGCCGTGCCACCATATAGCCCAAAAACAGCCCGCTTCGGGATTTCTTATTTCTGATTCGCTTCTCGAATCCTGCGATTTTTTCCCGCCTGAATTTGCCAATGTTGTGTTCCTCCAATGACCCCCAAAAACAACCAACAAACTTACTGAGAAAATCTCCTCCTATCTGCGTCCCGCGTCTCTTGAATGTTTTTTCCACCGCAATTCTTGCAACGAACGGTTGCCTTTCCGCCCTGCGACGTTGGGTCGAGGTGCTGTTCCCAAAAGAGCCACAGGCTCTTCAGAGCGCAAGAAACGCCGAAAAAATGCACTAGAAATTGAGCCGAAAAGCATCTAATGGGAATCACAATGAAATTGGGGTTTGCAAAATTATTGTGTGAAAAAAGTTCGTCAATACCGCTCGCGGCCACTGCTCCACACCAAAAAGGGCCGTTGCCACCTCGCGACCGCGACCAAGGCCAAAACGGCCTTTTTTTATGTCACCACTTTTCCAGCTAACATTTTTGAGAATAAATTATTAAGCAGTAGAAATCTGCCAGTGAGCTTTCTTTTGAGATATGAGGCACAACAAGAGAGTGCCTCTCCGAGAA
>JAJMJU010000022.1:0-177789 GCA_030563705.1 Australozyma bambusicola | reverse complement strand
CCGGTTTTAGCATCGCGGTACAAGTGAATTTCTTGAGCACGACAAGAAGCGACAATTACAGGGATGTCGTTGGGTTGAAGAATTTTGCAAGTGACAACTTCGACACCTCTGATATCCAAAATACGGCTATCAGAAAACAATCCTTGTTGGATCATTTGCTTCTGCTGAGCACTCCAAGACTCGTAAGGAACAGGACTGAACCATTTCTTCAAAGTTTTTTCATCATTCTTGACGTAGGCTTCCAACAATTCGGGTACGATGTAGTTGGTCAAGGTACGGGTAAAGTCGGTAATACGAAATGATGGGTCCAACATCCGGAATCTCTTGACCACTTGAGCTTGCTCTGTCTCAGAAAAGAACCAAGAAATCTTTTGGAAAACAACACGGATCACGGAAATCAAGCCGTTTTCACTCTCGTCCCACTTCTCCTTGGCTACGACGTAGCCACGACCAACTGGGTTCTTCAATTTAAAGTCTTCCCATTTCTCACCCATTTTAGGACCTGAAGGCTTGGCGTCGGTGGCAATCAAAGCACCGCCAGCTTCCGTATTTTCTTTAACAAATTTCCAGGCGTTTTTGTCGTTTGCCTTGGCCTCAAGCTCCTTCTTTCTCAATTGATCTCTCTGTTCCTTCGTCAAGTAACCTCCGTAAGCAGTGGAGGAGCCATCATCAATAACATTACCGATGTCCTTATAAACTTGAGTCTGTCTCACCGGCTCGAAAGCCTTGTCTGCCACTTCGGCACCTGTCCTTACAGTTGTACGAACCCCACGACCGACAGGTGACTCCCAGGCTTTGTGAGCGACATCACCCACGGCTTCAGCCGTCTGCTTTGCAATTTTCCCGGCTGCAGAGCTTCCTTTCTGGGCTTTATCATAAGCTTCCTTAGCTCTTTTGAAGGCCTCGCTGTCAGCGACTCTCCCGGTCTCATCTTGTAACGCCTTGATGTCTTGCTTGAGCTCGTTGGATTTCTTAACTTCGTCTTTAAAAGTCTCAAAAAACACTTGCATAGGCGATTTGCCTTTCGGGACGTTAGCACGTAACGCTGAGGCAGTGAAGGCTCTAGTGGCGGAAAGTGAACGAACAGATCTAACCACAGTCTGCATCTTAGTAACAAATTATATGGAAGACAAAAAAGGTGTTTGTATCAGCGGCTTTAGGCTCTTAGGCGTTGTTGCCTTGTTTTCAGACTATGTACAAGTAATGTAAGAGTTTCTCACTGAACTTTTTTCCTTCATATTTGGCGATGGTAGCGGACATATGAAAAATACGGGGTGAGCATGCACAAAAAGCTGAAATTAATATGACAATAGAGAAAAAGACTGGGATTTTGGAAAGCCATTTTTGATATTTTATTTTTTATTTTTATTTTTTTTTTCTTTATTTTAGACATCACAATTCCGAGATAATCTCGTTCAATTGGTAGATGAGCACGAAAGAAGATGGTCTATGCAAATACATTCGTCTATTAACAAGTTTTGGTCTACGAATTCACTCAAAATCACTCCCTATCTGCTCATTTTATGGTAGTATGTGGCTGCTTTGACTGCTGCGAATATGGCCAAACCTCCAACAGTGGCAAATTGAAGAAGCAGCAAAACCCGAGACTGTCTCTTTTCAATCCTCACAGCATCGGAGTACCGAATGTCTCCTCGGAAGGATATTATGGTGTACATAGGGATCCAGGGGAAGAGAACACCGTCGGCATATTTTCCAAAAACGTAGTCGATTTTCTTCCGCAAAAGATAGAATGGATCAAGAACCTTCGTAGACATATTCTCGTAATTCTCGTAAGCAAGTCGGCAAATAGTATCAACGTCTTCCTTCCTAGCCCCTGTGTACTTGGAGAATGCGGTTTCGATATCAGCGCTTTCGTCAATCAACTTCATCAATACATGGACATCCTCGAAACCGCAGTTCATACCTTGGCCATAAAAGGGAACCATGGAGTGCGCCGCGTCACCGATTAATACGACACGATTGTTTGGACTGACAAAAGGAGTTAATGAAACTTGCATCAAAGCTCCTCTTGGCTGGTGGTCATACGCATATCGCAAGCCTTCCTCGCCAATAAGCTCGTAAGCGTCTGTAAAATTGTCTTTAAAGAATTTGAGGAACTGCTCGGCCGATTTAATCGAATTAATGAGTTTCCAACTCGAGAAAAATGTCGATGTGAAAGAGCCATCGTTGTTAGCCAAAGCAATTAACATAAACTCCTTGCGCGGCCATATGTGAAGATGATTAGGATCAATTGAATACTGAGGATCCTTCAGGTCAGAAACGCCGTTCTTTGGTGGGATGTATAACTCGATATATTGTTGCTCCACGTACTTCTGTGAGTAATCCATTCTCATTGTCTTTTGCATAAGATATCTGGCCAGAGAAAAGGCACCGTCAGCTCCGATGATAAAATCAAAAGACGCCTCAGCGCTTTCCCCGCTCTTAGTCTGAAAACCTAACAAAGTCTTTTGGTTCTTTTGCGAAACATTGCCCATAGATACAAGCTTATGTTCGAAATGAACCTTAATGCCACGCTTCTCCAATTCATCCAACAAGCACTTATTGAGGAGCAATCGGTCAATCGATTTAATACTCTCTCCCCATAAGCCGTAGAGTTGAGACTCTTCTTTTGTTCCTGTGATATCGTGAATCATACGGCCCTTCATGGGAATCACGTTCCCCAATATTCTGTTAGCTAGGTCTTCACTAATATACTGGAGCGCACGGATTCCACGGTCACTCACTGCTAGGTTGATCGATCGCATACTCTTCCCTGACGAAGCATCTAGTCTAGGGTCTTGTCTGAGCTCATATACTGAGACCTGATAACCTTTGGCTGAGAAGGCAAGAGCAGCTACACAGCCAACCAAACCAGCACCAACAATACCAACAGAAGCAGGCATTTCGACGTCTTTTTGAAAGAAATTGAGTAAATGCTTTAATAAGCAGGACCACAAGACCACGATAGAGCTATCGAAGAAAGGTCACCTGAGAAATGCGATTAGGCTGTCCCTATTAATAAACTAGGGTCCATTAACTTTGACAAAAAAAAATTCACTTATAGGAGATTTTAATGTTCAATCTTGGTTATTTGAATTCATTTTTTCTACGATTTATTATATGGTAAAATTTTAAAGGCCATGTTTCGCAAGTTTGGCCTTCTTTTTCTCTATGGATACTTCAAGCTCTGAAATTTGTTGCTCAAGCTCCAAATTACTTTTCGAAATATCCTCATTGGCCTTGACTGTATTACGAAGATTCTCTTTCATTGTAAGACGAGCGTATTGCTCTTGTAAACTGGATTGAAGCTTGGTGAGGTTTTCCCTTTCATTTTGAGCCTCCGTCAACTGTTTCTGGAAGTCCTCATTCTGCGCTTGAATCTCCAGATGCGTCTTCCGGAGGCTCTCTAGCTGCGATATTATATCTTCCTTTTTGTGAACGAGGTCATCGAAAACCTCTTTCATATTAATGAGTTCCTGGTCATTGCTTGAAATAGAGTTAGCATTCATTAAATGGAACTCATTTTCATAAACTATAACAGGGAACTCAATAGACGTCATCTCCTTAAAGGTTCTCTCGTCGATGGAATTTAAAAAGTCGCCGTTTACAAGGTAATCTGAGAGGTCGTCTCTGTCTAAGGAAGAAATCTTCTCACCTTGGCGCACAAAGTGAGCAATGAGTAATCTTAGAAGACTATCAAACCCTTCAAAGACGATAAAGTCAAGCATTTTGACTCGAAGGATGTCATCAATATCTGATTTCCAAAATTGACCAAGCGCTCTGCAAAAGAAGTTTGTCATATCTATTCCCTGTGTGATGATATGAAGATAGTGCGATTTTTCGACATCCTCAAGGGCTCTGCATCCTTTGTAAGCCATCTCATCTTTCGAAAAACGGGAATAGAGATCAACAAATCGGAAAAGAAGTGCTAGTATCTCCCCGTCTTCAAATTCTGTGAACTTGCTCAAAAGAGGAGTTATTCCAGCTATAAATTCAAAGGCCCTGCGGCGGCTTTCGTACAGATTGATGTGTTCTGACTGGCTGATGCAATACTTCAACACACGAAGGATATCATGCGAATCTGTGGGAGCAGCATCTGATGGGGTATCTAATTCGTCAATTTTTATTGCTTTGGCAGATTTTACCAAATTGCTGTATGTTTGCTTATCGGCAACCGCCTTAATTTGTAGTACCTTCGCATAGACGGCCCCACGAAGACTAGTTGGGATACTATTGCAAAGTTTTTCTTCCAAGCCTGGTAAATTGTTGCGCCTCACGAATGCATCATTGTAGCATTCAATGACGTCTAGCCAGAATTGGTCTTTGTCTTCCAGTTTAGCTACAATTGATTGGAGATCGATTGAAGTGTTAGTGTAAACGTTCGTCTGTGAAGACATTCGAGGCATTCCGTAAAATTCACTCTGTCGGAATATGAAGGTCGTAGAAAGCGATGTGCTCATTCCATAGATAGGCTTGATGTTTGGTTTGTCGTCTCTAGGAGGTAGTTCTGGGGGAGCTACCGGAGTCTTATCGGGTAACTCTGGCGAAGCTTGAAGTTCCACATCTGGTCTGTTCTCTGTTGATTCCATGTTATAATACTTGTTTGTGTGTCTATGGCTACTAAAAAGTATTCGAATTTGAAGGATGTACGAAAGTGTGACAGGATTGAATTAGATAAGTGAACTCCAAATCTCTCGCTTTTATGTTTCAATAGATTACATGCCTGAATTGACTATACGCGGGCTACAGAATCGTAAAAAATTCAAATAAATATTTTCAAATTTTCATTGAGATCTCAGGTGAAATTCTTCTTCTTTCTTTATTCTTAAAATCTTCTATCAAGTCGTCGCCTTTTGGGTGAATGAAGACTGAATTGTCTTGTTTTCATTCGTTGAAGAGCAGAAATGTCATCATCTGAATCCGAAAAGATTTCTATTTCGGAAGGGATTATTTTCATCATTGACTGTTTGCTCCTACCATCACGTCGTGTAACCCTATGTCTCGGAGAGCTCTTATAACCATCTTTGGTGACAACCTCCACGTCTGAACTACCTTCGGTACTAACATTGGCTTGAGGCTTCTCGGAGGTTTTGAATTTGGTATGGGATTCGATCTCCAAAGGGCCTGAAGGTATGCTAGCGAGACCACTCTCATCTTCGTCGGCTATTCGAAGATCGCCAACACTTCTATTAAGGTCCCGGTTGTCAGACTCTTCTTCGATAACGAAAGAAGCGTCCTTGGGTGCTGGTGGATCTTTTAGAATCGTATTAAAGCTCGTTTTGACCGCATTAAGAGTCTCAGTGTCGTGGAGACGTACGCATGATTCGTAAGAGTCAACTAAATCCATAATCGTAGCCATGCGGTCAGGCCCATAAGTTTTTTCATGATTCGAGAACATTCTGTTGAGATACCTCATTGTCTGATTCATAAGTCTCATGCGCATATACCACTTTCGTACTTGCGGGTGTTCAATCTGTACAAACTCCACTCGGTGTTCAGTATCACTTGAAGAGTCATTGATTTTCTCTGAAACGCGCGGATCTAGAGTTTTTGTATAGAAGGTTCCCGAATACTCCTCTGTGGCTTTTTCAAAGCTTTCCTTAACCCGATCTTGGCGAGATTTTTTTGATGTATCTCTTTCCATTGAATTTACTTCCTCTGCATTATCCATGAAACGGTCAAGGATCAGTCGCGAGAAATCCGAATCATGTGCGTCTTCGACATTAGATAATTGGCTGTCAGTATTAAGATCCACGGAATGCTGCTTTAATACCCGTGGTGCAGAAAGCTCAGTTCCTCCTGTTAGCTTCGGTGCTTCAAATTCTATACAGTGAGACTTCCCGCCACTCACACCAAAAGTTTTGTGGCAGATAGATGTACTTGAGCTGACTGTCGTGGCTTCTGGCAAAGCAAGGTGTGCCTCGCGATAATTGTTATTCAGTGAAGAACTTTCAATTTCGACTCCTTCAGGCAACATTTCAAGGTCCCCTGGTTTGGTAAGAGCACGGTCAGATTCTTTATCCGCACAATTAAGCGGTACTGCTTCTTTGGCCTCTGCAGTTTTCTCCGAGTTATGGTATGAGATTTCTTCAATATCATCGTCTGACTGTGCTTCTCCTTCGTCGCCGCTGACTCCTCCATTCTTAAGAGGTGGCTGCTCTGAATGAAGTTTTAGCAACATATCTATGCAATTTCTACGCATCAGACGAAGTCCTTGGACATTTGAGAAATATCGGCATGACTTGCTCCGTTTTCTCCACATCAACTCGCATTTCTGCGGCTCACTAAGCCATTTTTTTAGATTGAATATGACGTGAATACCACAATCACTTGTATTTCTTTGCCGTATCACTCGAGAATACCGAACTTTGAACATTTTCGTATTAATTATAACTCCGTGTTTCTCTTTGCAATGCTCTCTTAACACAATTTTAATTGGTTTCATTGATTGAGGATGGGTGAGTCTTAAAGAGTCCAAAACAAATATATCGGCGATTTCCGCAGCATCGCCTAGGGCTTTCGTGTTCAAAGCATCTTGGTTTAAATCGGCTCCTGCTTTGGATTCAGCCTCGGCTTTTGCGAGCGCTAATAAAGCTGGAAATCCTTTGATGACTAGACAGAACCAGTGCGCATTCTCCATTATAGGTATCACTAAGTACTTGAATGAAGCAAGATCGATTTTTTCGAGCCATTTCCTGATATTCTCATAGTATGGCGGTTCTTCGGTTTCGCCTGTGGTTGAAATAAGTTTTGTGTAAAAGAAAGAGTTGAAAGCGTAAATTTCAGATCGCGAGATGGTGTGTAACTCTGTTATAGCTCTTTCAATCTCGTATGCAATAAAAAAATCTATGAGGGTGTCATTCACCCATGATGCGTTGTATAATGTTTTGAAATCGTTTGCGGTAATTATGAAATTTTTTGTGCTGTTGATGCAATACCTTAACGGAGGTTCAAATGAGGCTGGTGTTTCGATAGCATCTGTTTCTTCGATATCGTTATCGAAAGGAGTATCGCTTGAGTCTAGATCTAATGACCGGTCATGCTGTTTACTTATGAGAGGTTCGAAATTGCTGGTATGAGAGCGGGTCAATCTCACTTGTAAGCGAGCGTCGTCGGCTATCGAAGACTTGATTACCAAAGACTCTTTTTCGGGCAATATATTCGATGGAAGGCCATTTCGAAGGACGTCATCTGTCGTGTTTGCTATCCCTGAAGAGTCAAAGTCGCTTTCGGATAAGTTTTTGAGAGGGTACTCGGTGACAGGATCCTTGTACGAATGCACGCGGCGCAAAACTTCCTTGTCGTATATCTGTGAGAACTTCTCCGATGATACGAGCCTTAAATGCTCGCTTACCCAGTACCCTCTATGATCTTGTAGTAGGTCATAAAGTTTATTATAGGATTCTAGTAAAGTCACCTTCCAGTAACCAAAGCCCTTTTGGAATATGAATATGAATGAGTAACTGGATGGATCGAAGTATGCTCCTTTAATTGCATCATACGGAACAATCATCTTATCAATAAAGCATCTTTCCTTTCTCAAGAAAATGAAGTCTTTTTGTGCCAGCACTAAAAGACGTAGGCTTCCGACTTGATCTGAATCTATGCTTGTTCCGTTATAGTCAACAACTTTGACGTCGAATGACAAGGATGGGTCGGCTGTAAGGCCACTTTTTTCGAGATTGATACTCATAAAGAAACAGTTTTTAGCGTCAGTTGACTTTTCGGGCTCGTCCATGTTTAGTGGCCTTACAATTGACTGAGCTCCCAGGTTTACAGTGTCGATCGTGGGAATTCCAATAGGTTGCAGGGGCATGTTAAGGTAATTTCGAGGTATAACACCTCGTCCTCGGAGTTTATTTAGCGATGAGTGTGACTTCTGCGTCGTCATGACGGTGGTATGGTTTGCTTCAAGCCTAGCTTTACTTTACTGCTCTAGATGGAACCTGCAGAAAGCTGGAACGACAAGAAGACACCTACTTTCTAGGAAGGATAGTGTCTTTTTTGCGTAAAAGAGCATCGAACTTTCTTGAGAATTGAATTTTTCGAAGCACAATATAATTTTTGATTTGATTTCAATCTGGGCCTCATCGATAGATTAACCGTGACCGGCAAAGGCACCGAAAGACACCTTGCATTAGCGTATGAAAAGCTGATTCAAAATTTGAGTTTTGGAATCCAGCATGTTTAAAGGGAAGGTTCTTTTATATTTTTTAACAAAATACTTGGGAAGTGTGAGTAATGAATGTCCCCCTCCCTAATTATTCAAGACTAAAAAGGTCAATTGGCAATTATCAAACCTTGACTTAAACTTTTTCGTGCATTGACATAATGTAATGCAACTTTTGGGTGAAGGACTTGAAGATTCAAAGAATTTTGGTATTTACCGAAAAAAAGCTATTTTTTAGTTTTTGTGAGAATACGGCTATTATTTACAAACAAAAGATTGAAAGGCCGAATCCATCATTGAAACAATTCATGTCACTCAAAAAGATTAAGTAATTTAGATTTAGAAATTGCATCCGATGGTTCTTTCATTAAATTTTCTTCACAATTCGTATCGGACACTGCGGTTAAGTTCCACCATATCTATCAAGATTCAAAAATCTGAATTTTCTATGATGCTTTAATACAGCGGTAGGCTCTTAGAAAACTTTTTGTTTAAGTTAGCAAGAAGTGCCGAACACCTTTCGTGAGTGGCCCGATTCGTTAAGGAGAATCCAACCATCGCCTCAAATCTCTTGCTTTCAAACTCATTAAAACTGAATGCAGTGACAATTTCAGTTCTCATGACTGTTTTATAATATTTCAAAAGCTCTGAATGCCCAACATAGGATTGTTGGATCTAGCAATTTCAATACTATTTCTAATACGCAGAGATCACCACACTTAAAGGTATTACTATTCAAATTTCATCCAAATAAAAAAGAGGCAATTATAAATCACAAAAAATGCTATTAGGCACGCCATTGTGAAAAGCGTCCTGTTCCCTTTGCTTTATTTCATAAGATACATACTGCAGATACCATTGTACTACAAGATTCTTTATCTCCAAATTACGAGTCCGACTCTAAGCGAATTACAACAATGTCCTCCCTTAGAACATTTACTCGCATTACATCGCCGATAGTTGCATTCGGCGTTGGTTTCGTATTCTTCCCTGCTGATTGGCGTCGTGGACAATGGGAATCCCGAAAATTATCACTCATCAATGAATCGGCTATGAACCATATACAAAGCTCTTCACTTTACCAAAAACTAGATCAAGATAGAAATAATACAAAGTCTTTCAATAGCGAGACTTTCCCTACTCAACACAAGACGAATCACCTTGGATCCGGAATTCTTCTTGGTCCTGATTTATTTGAAATAGATCCCATACTCTTCCTAAATGAAAGTGAGGGAGAAGTCACAGGGTTCTATCATCTAGGAAAAAAATTAATTAGTCAAGATGGATTAATACACAACGGCATAACTGCTACCATTTTAGATGAAGGCTTGTGTCGCTGTGGCTTTGCACAATTACCATCTAAGAAGGGGGTGACTGCAAATTTGACGATCGATTTTCATAACCAAGCACCACCAGACAGCACAGTTGTGTTGAAAGCACATGTCGAAAGTGCTAAGGGAAGAAAAGTGATAATTAAGGGCAATTTGACAACTCTTCCGGTACTGGGCGAAGATCCATTAGAAATTGCTTCTGCGACTTGCGTGTTGGTGGAACCCAAATGGTTCAAATATTTGTCCTGGCTTGGAATTTAGAAGTCGGTTCGTTAAATTAGCCTTTTGATATTGGAAGCTCATGCATACTGACGTCGACAGTTGTTACTTACTCGGGCTGCGTGTTTAGATCAACCTGCCCCGAAAGAAGAATGCTGAAGCGCTGCAAGAGTATTGAGAAAAGGAAAGGAAGTTCTTTTGACTTAGAAACGACAATTGCTGTTCAATTACTTCAGAAACGACTTTGATAAAAGCGTCTCTTCAACTCTTTTAAAACTCAAACTTTCATCAGCCATCCATTGACCCCTATGATCTTTACGACATGGGAATCGTACCTTCGGTTTTTACAGGCTCATAACGTCAAGGGAGCCTGAACCCTAGAGAATTTTTGCCTGCAGAATCATGTCAGACATGATGAAATTTGATCCAGAACTATATGTTAAACAAAATTACGACAACGCGGGGTGGATTGCGGCGCAATACATTCTACTTCCGGGATTTGGTCATTACTGTGGCTTAAAAGTTGCTTGCATAAGCTATGTTTCATTAGCAACTATTGTGGACTATGACCCTGTCCTGCAGAATGGCCCTTTAGCAATAGGAAGCGAGAGAATTAAACAGCAAGGGTACTGACACAAAAAAAAATATAAAAGGTGGCCGAATCCTGTAATACTCCTTCTCAGATCATAACAATCTAGCACTTACAATTAACACAAAATGTCTGACGCCGGCCGTAAATCTATTGGAGAGAAAATCCTGTCTGCTGTCAAGCCTGACAGCCAAAAGAACACTGGTGAGCTTGTCAAGGACAAGGTGACCGACTCTGTTGATAACACCATTGGTGACAACACTAGAAAGGGCGACAAGTCTGTCACTCAACAGGTGTCTGATGCTGTCTTTGGCCACAAGTAAATCTTGCGCAATTGCCCTTTGTAAGGACAACATGACTTACGTATAGCAATAAATTAAGCTGTTTCTAATTTTCTAGCACTGTAGAAATTAACAATACGCCAAAAGGCGTAGATTTTAGAATGACGGGGTTCCGCCGGAAAGTCTCACATTGTTAATATCAGCATAATTAAAAACCAAGAAAAAGGTATGATTAAGAAAATATGTGAGTTCTAACTCATCGTTGGCAATTGATGATTTTATTATTTTTCGAACTTGTCAATTCATCTTTTATCATTTTGAACACCTTTAAAAGATGTGTTAGCGATGATGTTTGAAATTGGAAAAATTAAAATTTGACTCTTTGGGTAGGATAAAAGAAATAAAGAATGAACTGAAATTCTCGGTAAGCTTTAAAGAACATGTATTGGGTTTGTACATGCCATTTATCTTGAGTTTGTGTTAAAGCCCAGTTTTGTGTACGCGTACGCGTTTCATACTTACTCATATATTTTAAATCATTAAAATCCACTTGAAACCCAATTGCATCAACTATTTTTCCATTTATATAACTGACTCAAAATGACCAATTCACAAAATACAGCCGAACAAGCTTACTTAGACTTGTGCAAAAGAATTATCACCGAAGGTGAGTTCCGCCCAGATCGGACTGGAACGGGAACGAAATCCATCTTTGCCCCACCTCAGTTACGATTTGACCTCTCGGATAACACGTTCCCCCTTCTCACTACAAAACGCGTTTTCGCTCGGGGCATTATTCATGAACTTCTCTGGTTTGTTGCTGGATGTACAGACGCCAAAAAGCTTCAAGAAAACGGTATTAAGATTTGGGACGGAAACGGATCTAGAGAATTTCTTGACAAGGTTGGCTTAGTTGATAACCGAGAAGGTGACTTGGGACCAGTCTATGGTTTCCAATGGCGTCATTTTGGTGCAGAATACAAGACTTGCGAGGATGACTACTCTGGCCAAGGTGTTGATCAGCTTCAGGAGGTGATCAAAAGACTTAAGACCAACCCTTACGATCGTAGAATCATTTTAAGTGCTTGGAATCCAAAGGACTTCTCTAAGATGGCTTTGCCTCCTTGTCATATCCTTTGTCAGTTCTACGTGAACTTCCCATCCAACGCTAGACCTAAATTGTCGTGTCAACTATACCAAAGATCTTGTGACATTGGCCTCGGAGTGCCCTTCAATATTGCTTCCTATGCATTACTTACCAGGATGATTGCTCACTTAGTCGACATGGATTGTGGAGAATTCATTCACACCATGGGTGACGCACATGTGTACATGGACCACATTGAGCCACTAAAGATCCAAGTACAAAGAACTCCAACTGAGTTTCCTAAACTTGAAATCAATTCCGATCGTCTTTCCGAAATCAAGTCTATTGACGACTTTAGATATGAGGATTTTGAAATCATCGGCTACAAGCCTCAGAAGACAATAGAAATGGCTATGAGTGTTTAGATTGGTTCGAAATGCTTAATAAAAGACGCTGGTTTAGCGTAATCTTTAATTTATGGGTTCGATGGTTTGAACCTATTCTTAACGTGTTTCACAGAATTCTGAGTCTGCTCCATCAAAACACTCTCGTCCACGTAGTCAAAAAAGCCCTTGCCAACAGGTGACGCTGGTTGCAATTTATAGAAGTTCTTTTTTCTTTTCTTATTTGTAATGTTTGATAAGGCTCTTCGATTGTCTGTAGTTTCCTTCATTGCATCAGAATCTTGGGGGTGATCATTGACGGACACGATTCCAGCTTGAGTCTCTTGGCTTATCTGAGGCGAATGTCTTGTAATGCCACCTTTCTGTCTTCTTAACGGGATCTCGTCGCCATAAATGTCTGTAATAGTGCTCTTCTTGTCATTTTTACGCGGGGTCGAGCTGGAGATTATGATCTTACTATTGTCCTCAGTATCAACTAATTCATCATGATCTGATTTCTGCTTGTGTCGACTTCGAAGGTTCGAGCCGAACTCCATACTAAATGAATTGTCTTCCGATTGTGGAAGCTCTTTCTTGGTGAATGTAAATGGACTCTGTAATTTGAGCTTGTCGCTAAAATCTTTATTACCTGCCACATTTGAATTTGTGAGATTCTTGCGATTTTGAAGGGGTTTGAAGAATGTAAATGCTGAGTAATCTTCTGGCTTCACAGCAGTTGCTAGCGAATCTTTGTGTGAATCTAGGTCATTAATAGAAAGTTCTTCTTCTATAGGCTCTTTGTTTACTGTTGCAAGCTCCAAACAGGCATGATTGTCGTTATCTTCGACAGTCTGGCTCCCAACACTTTTCATGTTTCGAACATCCTTTAAAATTTTCGCAAAGCTGGACAAAACGGTGGACTCAAGCTCATCCAACGAGTTCGCCGTTTGATGAACTGAAATTTGTTGCCGTAGCTTTTCATTGTTCTCAGCGAGCTTCCTATTTTCCTCTCGTAAGCCGGTGTTTTCGTCAATGAGCTCGTCATTGTACTTAGATAAATTAGCAATTTGAGCTCTAAGTTTCGAAACTTCCGAATTACTTTCAGCTGGTGTGTTTTGATTTTGGCGTAGAGGAGTATTTCTGCTGTCGAAATCTGTTGTGGTTTCAATAGTAGTAGTAGAATCGTCATTCACGAACGCATCTTCTTTGGGCAAGTCCGGAACAGAAGATATGCGTTCTGCGTTATCAGTGAGAAGAGTTGAGTGCCTGCCATTGGCCTGAAAATGTTGTGACCCAAAGGACAATCGGGCCATCGATGGTGAAAGTTGTTGTTACAAAACACCGACCTGCATGAGACTTGTGAACAACAACACTCATAAACATGAAAGATGATATGGATATATAAATGGAAAGCAGTTAAATTGTCTCAGTTCCGAATAAAAAAATTCGAAACGTTTTATTTTCTGTAATTTTCTCTCACCTGAATCAGGTTACTTGGATCGGTATCTACTTACCAGTAAAGTGCAACCGATCTCAAGAAGAGCAAATCGAAAACAATCTTTGATATACTCTTTATTTTTTGAACTTCAAGGTATATCAATGAAATGTAAATTTCTGGTAAACATGGACTCTAAGACTTCGATCATGGCTACATCATTCAACCTCAGACCTGTACGCGTTAAATTTACAACCACAATGAAAACACTACTTCAAGATAAGATCCAAAGAAAGGAGGATGAATTAAAGGACCTACAGGAAATCAAAGCATACACGGGTGTTCTAGCAGATCAGTTAGATCAAATTGAAAAAAAACTAGATGAAATGGCGGGTGGAGCAGAAAGCGTGGCCTTGGTTTTGTCAAGTTGGCAAAATATAATGAACTCGGTGTCTTTGGCGTCTCTTGGCCTTCTAAATTACTCCAAAAAAGATTACAATACAAAATGTCCATTTCCAGAGCCTTTGGTTCGGATTAATCTACATAAAGATAATGATAATGCGCCGGGTGCCGGAGATGAACTGTGAGAGTTCTTACTAATTCTTATGCCTCTGTTTGTATGATGGTGACCCATTTTTTTATGTTGAACTTTTCATTAAGTTCATGAACACGCTTAAGGTGTGGAGCTTTTCCATCAGAAGAAACACCGGGCTCGTTCAATACCCAATCTAGGGCACCCATAATATCCTTATTCCCTTTGACATCCTTGAGAGTTCGGTATAAAATAGTTTCCCTCAATTTTGTTTTATTCACCTCGTCAGTATTATCGCCTGTTTCTGCTATCAGGTTCCAATCATCTGTGTATGCAAGTAATTTAACCCAGATCTCACTAGCCAAACTCCGGAAAGCCTGGTCATTAGATATCAGAGCAGCAACTATCAAAGCATCAGTGTAAACCGCGCGGAGCTCTGCAATTGGATTAATAGATGTTAAAAGGCTAACGAGTTGCTTTTGAGAAAGTGCCTTTTGGTTAACAAAATCTTGGAAGAAGGGCTTCAATTCAGGAGTGAGCTGAGAGCGCGAGAGCTTAGCGTTAACAAAGTTGTCAAAAAAGTAGTCTAAGCTAATAATCTGTTTCTTACCTTCAACGAATCGAGAGATGTAATTGTAGAGCTTGTTTTGAATCCTTACAACCACTAAACTGTTCTCGGCTTCGATGATGAGCTCCTCTGTAGCGAATGAGCCCATGGTGTTGCTCTCTTCGTACTCGGAAGCTAAAGCAGAGAGTTTAGCCATGGAAAAGCCAAACTCGCGGTTTTGTTGATTATCGAATGTTTTGCTGTTAGACAATGAAATCAAAGTTTTAGAGGCAAAATCGTATGCATTGGATTTGACATTGTAGATCCACGAGAAAGATCCGGTCTCTTGTTGATGGTCGTCGAAGTACTTTGTCAAAAACTCATCGTAATCAGAATACTCCATAAGAAGTCTTTGAATATGATCCAGCTCAACCTCAAAGTTGAAAAGCTCGCACGCGAATTCGTAGCCATATTCATTCATGTAGAACGCAATTTTATCCAGAATATATTCCGGTGAGCAAAGATCTCTTTCCTTTTCAAGAATTCTCGAGATCGAGGAATAATCCTTGTATTGTTCAGCAATGATCAATGCTTCTCTCAGTATACCATTTGCTAAAAATGCCTGTATCCAATCGGTTCTTCTTCGCTTAAACCATTCAGTGTATTCTGAAAGTTGCTCGTCGTTGTGAACACTCATGTACTTAATTGCGCTCGACATTAGGTGATACAACGTAGCAACAAGCTTAACAAATTCATCACGACTTTTTGAATTATGCAAAGAGCTTTCAACTTGGGAGCAAAACGATCTTGACACCAAATCCTCTGCCTTGACAATAAGATTTGAGTCAAAGACCCAAGATCTTCTGACTGGAATCTGTCCGTACGGAACAATATGAGTAAGCTCATTTACATACACAGCATCATGTAATGTAACAAGCAAAACATCCAATAGCGATTTTGAAGGCACCGATATCTTCAGGCTACCGTTAAAAAGTGACGTTAAGACATCGAGAATTCCTGTGACGTCTTTTTCGAAATATGATCTCAAGGCGTCTCCACCATTATTTGGTACTAGAGAAGCAGCAACAAGTATTTCCTTCACAGCACTCTTTAGGATTTTAGCTTCTGAGCCCTCTGTGTCAATTAGGTTCCACAAGTTCAGAGCGACTTGGATTTTTTCTAAAGCCTCCACAATAAAAGGATACACTGTGTCCCAGCAAGAGTCGAAATTTTGTTTGAAAAAAGCAATTAAGTTATGAAGCAACTTTAAACGCAAAGAAAATGAATCTCGGGTACTGGAAAAGTAAGGAGGAAGATAAGGCGAAGAGCACTCCAAAATTTCTGAGTTTATCTGACTGATTGCATCTACAATCACATTGTCTGGGTAATTTGAGCCGACATTGAAGTCCATTACCGGAGAATCGCTGAAATAAATAGCTTGTTGGATGTGTGATTTAAGTAAATTAACAGGGTTGAAGTCTTCATCAGAAGAATAATGGTCAGCGTCGGACCCGACAAATCTTTCAATTCTGAGAACACCGAAGTCTGAAGTGATAATTAATAATGCTGGGTTTTCATCCTTCTTACTTTGGTCTTCGTAACCAAATCCGATCATTTGCATATCCGCTTTAAATTTGATTGTGTCTTCCCATTTAGGCTTGTAATAGAAGAATTCGGAGGCCCTGGCGGTTTCGGAGCTCAAATCACAGAGCACAACCGCAGGTCCAATGACTACAAAAGCAGAGGTACCAGGCTTTGGAATAAACAATTTGGGCTTGGAAACAAGGGAATGGTTGTGAGCGGTGTACACTTCTGGAAGCAGGTGAGATCTGGTAATCATAACGCCACTTTCATTGATTTTCATGGTTAATAGGGCCAATCTTTCTTCATTTGATCCCTGAAGAGAGCTTTGTACACAAACCAAAGCTATGAATAGGTCGTTTGCATCAGAATTCAGATCCTTTGAGAATGCTGGCCAGAGATCTAGGAACTTAACATTGACCACAGAGCCAGGAATAAAACCATCAATGTTACTCTCCAAGTACGAGGCCAAGCGGAACAGGAGTGTTTTCTTGTAGTTAATGTATGGGGCACCTGTGCTCGATGCCTGATACACATATCTTTTGAAGGTTCCCGAGGCGTCTTGCACTATTATTTCCTGGGTTGTTCCTTGGTTCGAGGTACGGCCTGCTTTGAGAGAGACGATTTCGTCAGTTATCTCATCGTCGTTTGATCCAATCCACGAGCCAAAAAACCTGGAAGATGTCGAGGGCTTTGTGAGTTCCAAAGAAGATAACTTCGGGGTGCCCTTATGGTCTCTCAAGAGCACAAGCACGACACGTTTCCAGGAAGTAGCCACTACAATTCCAGCGGGTTCAACATTCTCGGCCAAAGTGATATATTCGCCTTGATGTGCCAGAAGATTAATTTGCGTCTCAATGGATTTGCTATTGATCATGCCCAATGCTGGAGCTTGTTGAACGCTTTCGAAGAAGAGGATGTGACCAGATGTAGAGTTAATGATTACCAATCCCGGGTCAAGCGAGGTGCCAGGGCTTGAGCGGGTCAAAATAGCTAATTGAAAGGCATCCTGGGCGCTTTCGCCGAGTGGAAACTCAAAGCTAATGGGGACGTCGTCGGAGGAGTTGTATCGCCAAACATTAATGGTCTTTTCACTGACAACCAATGCAAAATCTGTCTTTCCGTCAGCATATCCATTGAGAAGTCCCGAATCATTCGCCACGTGGTCATGATTGAGGATAGGCGGTATAGCTGGAAGTCTAGACACGCAATACTTGTCGTTTTTTGTTAGTTCTGCTCTAGCAAAAGTCGAGGCAGCTGTTTGATGAGGCGACAGGAAGTCCAACGTTGAATCTGCTAGGAAGCTTTTTCTTGTAGTAGACTCCGTACCGAATTGACGGGCTTTAAAAAGCCCAGCAGAGTTAGACATGCGGTGCTGTTTTGTTCGTAGAGCTGAGTTGATCGCAGTCTATGTGAGTGCGAAGGATACGTAAGGTTCGATTATAAACCTTGCTTGTAGAAAAGGAGGGGAACCTATCAGAAATTCAACAAAAAAAATAACAATGCTTTTTGAGACTATTACAGAATTTTCAGTGCATTGTGTGTCTGATGTGATTAAGTGTTTACAATAACTTAACTCTACAAAACATCAATAAGGTTTGCGTGGAACAATTACAATGTCCATATCTTGAATTATATTTTTGATATAAAAAAATGCAAATATATTTTCGACCACCTAATTACGCGATAGCTAGCACTCCATCCTACAATACTAGTCTAGAGCTTCTGTCTCTTGGTTTCGGATTCCTCAAAATCCTCTGGAAAGTCTTCGCCGTCGAACTCCTCCTCATCGACCTGATCATATTTGGCCTTCAAACCTTTCATCTTTCTCGTTTGCATTTTGCTCAAGTCTTGGTTACCGACGTGAATCTTGGCGACCTTATCACCCATAAAGTCTGTGCTGACATTCTTCTTTTCCTTAGCCTGTAGTTGTTTTGGTTTCGACAATGCATCCTTCTCAGCCTCAGGGGATGGCGTCACTCTTCTGCCAATCTTGAAATCAAAGCGTGGCCCGATTTCATCAACTTCAACTCTGGGAATCTTTTGACCACTTTTCAAAGACTTCAACTTGTACACTCTGAAATGCAATAAAGGAAGGACAGTGGAGTTGGGGTCTTCTATTTCGCTGACAGACAAAGATAAAATGTATTGCAAACCAGCCACATCTTGTAAGTCTGTCTCATCTCCACGATAAAAGTCCATGAAGTATGATTTGATTTGTTGGAAAACAGGATGACTATCAAAAGCAGGGCCATTGAATGTGAACATGGGCTTCAAACCGACAGGGAAGGTAACTTTCTTGAAGTCGCTAAGTAGCTTGTGATTGTTTTGAATGGACATCTCGATCATGTCATAAACTTTGTGGTTGAAAAAGCGAGCAAAGGTAAGAGTGTTGGGTCTCTTTTTGTTGTGAGAAGAAAAAACCATGAGCGAGGAATCGTTTTTTTCGGCGAAGAACTCCAAACCAGTGGCGTCTTCGAAAGGTCTGATCTCGTTTTTCTTGGAAAACTTCTTTGCATCTGGCTTCTTGAAGGCCATCAAGTCCACCATGGCATCGTGCAAAAATTTGTTTCCAGTAGCCCCTGGGACGAAAAGGGCTTGCTTTGTGTTCTCTACGAGCTTAGCTTCCTTCTTTGCCAACGCTCTTTTTGAACGGGCGTTCTTGGGTTTTCTAAAATTGTTAGTATCAGGAACTAGAAATGTGAAAGAAAACAATATTTGCAATGATAGTTTTCCCGAATATTACATACACTGTTCTAATCATAGATGGTGTTGATACAGTTAAAAGGTGCTAATGGTGGAGAAGAGATGCTCATCGCACCAAAAAAAAGCGAGCATACTACATGCCAAAAAAGGTCGTACCCGGATTCGAACCGGGGTTGTTCGGATCAAAACCGAAAGTGATAACCACTACACTATACAACCGTTTGTTTTGTGAAAAAGAAACATTTAATAATGTACTGTTTTGTGAAAAAGTTTAATAATGTACTGTAAACTACTTTGACCTCACTGTATAGAGCTTAGTCTGGGTATGAAATCATACAAGCGAGAGCTTGAAAATATCCTGAAAGATTCATAGCCTCACCAGAAATGACGCAATTGATGAAAACGTACCCCTTGTATCATTCAGTTTCGCGTCAAGTGAGTTTCGTGTATAGGGAAGAAATTCCGGTAGATGTCGATTAATATCATCTTTGATAGGAAACCAAAGCCCAATAAATCGTCAATGAACTTGCCAAACCTAAAAGTTACCCTATCTTAAATGCATCTGTCTGATAAATTGGCGTTCAGTTGCAGCCATCCACGTCAACCTGCACACAGCCATCTGATAACCACCCCTGGAATCATTTAACCTGCGGAAGAAACATACATTGACAGCGATTTTAACTATATGGACATATCGTTCTAAAGCAAACTCACTCGAAATACGAAAGAATCAAAACTGAGACTTTCTTCGTTCAAGTAGCTGAGAATTTCTCCTTGTTGTTACTTGACACGTTCCAGCCCTCTTTCCCCACAGGAGTGAACATGTATAAGATATTCTTTTGTGGTTAGTTCAAAAGTATCCTCAAAACAAAACTAATTTTGAGAAATTTTAATAATTAGCAGTCAAATTAACAGCTACGTTCTTTTATCTAAAAGTACCCGCGTGACCTTCAGATCCCTAATTTTCTGGAACCCTTCTGCATACTTTCCGGTGTCTCATCGCATTTTTATACCGGAGCACCCCATACAAGTGTGCCCAAATAGAATACCAACTACCCAAGACGTCCGATAAGAAACACGAAAATTAGTCTCGAAACTTTCATTATACTAGTAATTTCCGCCCGTTGCAATCAGAGGAGATATCACCATACAGAACTGGTCAGCTGGTTATACGAGCAACCTTCTGGTTAATTCAATCCTGTCATTTCGTATTATCGCGTATCTTTGAAGAACATTCGTTGCTGATTTTTTTATATTTCGGCCCCAAAATGGCATCCATGTCCCACAGCCCGGCGAGCTCGACAGATGCACACAGTGATGTCGAAAGCCCCCGCTTAACGAAGCCAAATCCATCGGCTCTGGCGCATACCCCTCAGCTTCATCCTAAGGTGAAACATCAACGGTCATCTTCGATCAACTCCTTAACTTCAACGCACTCGACCCATCAAAGAAGTTTATCCCTCGTTAGTTTAGAATCTCCTAGAAATTCTATTGTGTCCATCGACGATGTTTTTATCAGACCCACTCGCAATAATAGTAGCTCAAGTTTGGCATCCTTAGGAGGCGCGGGATCTCCAAAAGAATTACCAAAAGACAATATTTCTTTACTTAGTCGTCTACCCAAGGGTAAGTACAAGTCAAGCTGTGTCATTTTGTCCGACGAGGAGGTATCAGAATCAGAGCATCATGCCACAAGATCAATAGGCTTGCGTAGGAAGTCAAGTGATAAGAAGCAAAAACCCACATTTCTCTCTAGTCTCAAAAAAGACTTTAAGTTCAGGTACGACCATGAGCTTAAACTGAAGCACTCTCTGGCGAACAACTCGACGTTGACGACTCGTATCACCGAGGACAGTCATCCATCTCCGCTATCATTATCAGTGGAAGGCACTCAAGATATAGCGACTCCAATTAATATTCTCGAAGAGGAAGTATCCACCATCCCACATCGGTCTTCAACGCAGGGTAAAAAGGTTCGTAGTTCGTCTATGACGCAATCGATGTTTTTAAAGAAAAAGTTCTTGTTCTCCAAAGACATCCAGCTCGAACTTCTCTCCGGCCATCAGTCAAACTTTTTGTCTCCTACAGCTGCAGTTCCTGATACAAGATATCCATTTCCTTCCCTTAAATTACCCATGCCTATACAAAACTTCTTTCCATCTCACGGCAATGAACCCATATCACAACAGCATTTGCCGCAATTGGGCATCCATTCCTCATCCAATAATTCATCGATAAAACAACCTCTGTCAATTTCACGCCCAATCTCACCATCAGCTACTTCGCAAGTAGATTCTATCCAAGCAAACGAACTTTCAGTACGCGAGCAAAATAAACTTTTATCGCAGCTTAATCGCAAATGGAATAAAGCCATTTTCACCGCGTCTTCAGATTGTGAGTTGGGAGATTCAATTTTCAATTCTGCGATGTCGACGAAAAAAAGAAGTCGGTCTGAGCTGGTCTCCAGTACCGATAGCTTTTCTGTGGCTAGCGCAAAGTAATAGCATACTTTATATACGTTTATAGTAAAACTTCATCGTTTCCATTCGTTTGTAATTCTTCGAAAAATGGCGACCCCAACAATTGAGTAGCAGTAGATCTTTTTGTGTGATCAAGATTCAAGCAATTATAAAGAAGTTGCAAGAGATGCTTTAGGTCGTAATAATCCTCCACGTCTGACTTGACCTTTTCAAGAACTTTAGCATCTGTTTCGTTTTCATCAAGCAGTGGCTTAACCAATCTACTTGAGTTTTCTTCCAAAAACTTGAGTGTATCGTAAATGACGCTATCGGAGGGTACACAACCATTCTTTTCTTCATGAAAAAGCGAGGCACTTAAAAATTTAACGAGATTGCCGTTGAAATTTGTTTTTGTGATCAATGGAGTGTTAAGTTCCAATCCACATCCATGAAACTCAGCACACTTTTGCATTTTTTCCACACCAAAGACGATTATGATCTCCATTAAAGCATCAATATCATCCGGAGAGTTGAACAATGGAAATTTTCTTGCAAGCAACGATAATCCAATGATTCCAGCAGACCAGATATCGATCTTTGATGTTTGGTTAGTGCACTTTAGCAATACCTCTGGCGCTCTGAACCCTCTCGTCCCTGCTCTATTAGCACGTCTTGGAGGTCTCTGATCTGACTTTGGATATGCTGCTTTGATGTTCAACCGTTTTGCCTGAGCTTTGCTTACGGAAGGGCGCTCCTTTGACATACAGGGGCAACAGTTAGAAGCACGGGAGGAGAGAGACGTTGAAACTTTCTCTGCCAATCCAAAATCAACGAGTACCCCTTTTCCCTTAAAAGGGTCATAGAGGAAGTTGGTTGGCTTCAAGTCTCGATGTATGATGCCCTTGCTATGTACAAACTCAAGCCCTTGCAATAATTCCAACATGTACTTCTTAACCCCCTTTATAGGAAGATCGCGGTAGAAATCACGAAAGTCAGAATGGTGATAGTAGGGCAATATGGCGAGAACTTGGTCTTGGAATCTCAAAATGTCGAGTAAAGGTGCAACATGAGAGTTTCCACTTAGCATGTAGAGAAGATTAAGCTCGTTGTGAATTCTGTTTGGAGAGGAAGTGACGTAAATCTGTTTCAAAGCAACTAATGGATTCTTCTTCGACTTACTCTTCTTCAAAGCAGTCGTTCTATGAAGCGGTGGGGACTTCCACATTTGAGATCCTAGCATGACAGTGCCATCCATTGCAGCAGCTTTATATACAGTTGAAAAGGTTCCCTCTCCGATCTTATTAATTAAGCGGTAACGCTCGCCAAGGATTGGGAAGCATTGCTCGAGTTTGTGCATTTCTTCCAAGACCTCGAGTGTAATGTCCTGGTCTTCATCGACCACTACATCACTTGAACCTTGTGACTTTTCAAAAGGTTCCTCAGCTTGTTTGTCAACGGGGACATCTGTGATTTTTTGGACAGCGGAGGGCGCTTGATCTATGTCAAGCGCGTTTTCAATCTTCCCCTCCAAACTAATCTTCGTATCTCGTGAGATGGGCTTCAAATTCGAAGTCGCTTTCACGCTTTTTGGCTCTTCGCTTTCACTATCAATTTTGTCAGGCACGGTGACTTTTATCTTTTGCGAAGTCTTTTTATTAAGGGCGTGGCGCAAGTTTGTGTTTCGAATGAAGGGGATTTCTATACCTAGTTCGTTATCTGACTCCTTAATACTCTGCAGCTCGCTTTCTGTTTTAATATCTCGCAACCTCTTTGCAGATTTCTCGTAGAACGGGTGATCCTCTGAGCTTTGGCGCTTCAGAGACACATCCTTTTCAGAAACCTTAGGTTGATCGGTTCCCGGAGATTCACGTAACTTATTCGAGTTTGAAATACCCAGAGAGTCTGTCCGGCTTTGCAACTGCTTGAACGTTGTTCCTAACGCGTTCATTCGGGTACTATAGGTGTAAACACGCGGATAGTTTTTACGCCTTAGAGTGTTATGGGCACATATAAGGGTCGGGCTAGGTAACCTGGAATTTGTAAACAAAGATAACAATAATAATGATGTAAATTATTGAAACGGATAATCGATTTTTTATTAAATAAAATATTAAACAAAAAGGATTGTTACCAAACACGGTTGGAATCCTTGTGTTGTTCGTACACTTCCATCTATTTTATTACAAGCCCTCACAGTTTTTGTAGCTAGAAGATATCAATAAAGAGGCTAAAAAGAATCAAGTCAAACTTAATTATTTAAAACTACTTCTCCAATCTTTTGTATCGTTTATAATCCATTTGCTTGATATTGTGATGGTTTCTCATAAAGAACAATAAACCAGTTTTGCTTTAATTCTGTATTAATGAATGTTTCTAAACTAGAAATGGTATGGGTTATGCGAGGTGGTGATCTCAGACCACAATTAATAATCAGTCTTTACGACTAGTCCCGTTTCTCGGAAATGTTGGAAGGCTCTTCATGGCTGGAGTCCTCGGCGGAAGCCTCTACTGCTTGTAATACTTCAGATGCAGCTGGAGCAGTTGAAGCCGCTTCGGTATGATAGCCCAGAGGAGCACCCCAGTCACAAAAGTCTCTTCTAACTTCAACGTAGTCATATGCAAACTCGCCAATCTGGTCTTCATCGACTCCGGTTTCTTCTGCATTGTAGTCAACTCTCAAGTGCAAGCCGGGAATCTTGTCAATAACAAAACACAAAATAGCAGTCACACCGGCAGAGTAGGCCGTAGTGGCCAAGATGTACACAATTTGAACATACAATTGCTTCCAGTTGTGGTCAATCCATCCTCCGGCATGGTCTGTAACGCCATCATAACCAGCAACAGTTGCGGAACCAAAAATACCGTTGAAAAGCAATCCAACCATACCGGCAATTCCGTGCTCTGCCAAAACATCTAGCGAGTCATCGACGTGGCAGATATACTTCAATTGAGTAGAAAAGTTACAGACAACACCAGCAACTACACCCATAATAACAGAAGCCCACAAAGGAATATATCCAGAAGCAGGTGTTGCAGCAACCAATCCAGAAATACACCCAGAACAGATGCCAACCATGGACCATTTACCTTCCAAACGATAATCCAAAAGGCACCAACTAATGGCGCCAAAGGCTCCCGACAAGTGGGTGTTCATCATAGAGTATGGCACTTTGACAGAGGCGTTTCCACATGAGAAACCGTTGAAGAACAACCAACCGACGTACAACAAACTGGTTCCCAAAAAGATTGTGGAGATATTGTGAGGTCTGAAATTGATCATCAAGGTTGGGTTTCTTTTGCCCAAAAAAGCAGAATACACAAAAACAGACACACCAGAGAGAATTTCAACTGGGCCACCTCCAGCGTAGTCAAGGGCACCACCTTGCCAGGTAGAGGCCCAGCCGCCACCCCAGATCCAGTAAACAACTGGTGAGTAGACAACAGTTCCCCACAAGAACATAAATATAAGAGCAGGAAGAAAACGACCTCTTTCAGCAATTAAACCGCCTGCCATAATGGCGATAGTGACCAAGAAGAACTGCATTTGGAAAATGGCGAAGGCGATTTCTGGGTACACAGAAGTGTCAGTGGCTTTTCCTAGAACAGACTTGAAACCGAAAGCATGCAAGTTACCAATGAAGTTATTATTGGATTTAGAGAAGGCCAACGAATAGCCCCAGAAGTACCACTGGAAAATCGACACAAACGAACTTGTAATAACAATCCAGAGCATTGAAAGCGCCGATTTTCTACGGGACAAACCCGAATACAAAAATGCCAAACCGGGGACCATGACCCAGATGATGGATGAGGCGATTGTGAACAACAAGACATAGCTTGAGTCATAGTCCTTGTCTTCAAGGAAGACCGCTCTTTTAGACGGGATCATCGTAATCAAGTCACCGAATCCAGGAACTTGTTCTGTTATTGTGTTGTGTAATATGCAAAGGGATTCGTTTTAATAACTACGTATTAAAGAATCTGAAAATCCAGTTCCGTGGTGAGAGTCGAATAGCGGATTTGATAAGGTTTAGGGTAAAGTAGTTCTGTAGAGTACAGGAGGCAGTCTAGACAGAACAGAAAAGAAGAAAATAAATGGGCTTTTCAAAAACCGATATTGAAAAGTATAGAAGTAAGACCCGAAAATCGGTAACCCTTTTAAAGCAAAAACCAAGGTATATAAATGTATATGTTATTAGAGGAGTGTGGGCTTAGATGCGTTAATCTGCATATTGTGAATGTCTATAGCTGCATATATACAGTACAAGAAGGCTCACTAGCTGTGCGATGAGATACTCTGCAGGACCACCTGTTGTTTCATTTGATGGAGATTAAAGCGGCAAGTCACAATGCAAGATGAGCATTATGCATGTGGATAATCACACAAATCCCGTTACCAGAAAAGCGTTCCAAGTCAGCCTGCAGGATCTATCTTGAAAGCAAGAAAAAGGAAGTTATTCTCAACCAAGATCTGCTTTTAATCGAAGGCTTGAAAAGTACTAAGTGAACGGAGTGTTTGATTGAAGAATGATAACTGATAAAAAAAACCATTCATTTCAGCTGATCTTTTGGTACGAATTGTAGTTCCATTGATGTCTTGGAGCCTTTAATGAAGTCTTAAATTATGATGATGACGCCTTGTAGAAATGCAACACCAATGAATAGGTGACAAGTTCGGCGAACTTAGTAACAATGGTCAGAAACGAAGGTTATTTGAAAAAAACAAAGAGAGAGCATTTTATGACTGAGAAAAAATTGGACTTTGACGTTTTCTTATACTTGATGTTTTCACGTAAAGAACTATGCTTAATACATAGAGAAGGGCTACAAATACATGATACGATGCAATCCAATACTTAGTTACTTTAAAAATTTTCATCGTCTTTTAGTCATACATTGTCCCAATCTATTTGCAAGCTTCAAATTGAAGTGTTTGTCCATAGTCAACTCACTTGTTCACAGAATTTCACAACACATCGCAGAAAGGCGACAACTAACCAATGAATTGGCCAAGTCAAACGTCTAATAATGCTGTTGCTTACCTCAAATTATTCAATTAGTGCACGTCTTGCGTTTCTATAGCGTATTCACAGAGCCTATGTGATCCAGAGGAACGGCTGCAAGAATTTACATGAAATTCCCCCAAGACCTCAGTGACTGCTTCTCAAAACCACCGGAATTGGATTCCGGGTCTTATCGGAAAGCCAAGAATCCTCGTAGTCATAGCCAAAGTATCACTCTCCAATCACTGCTTGGTGCCCATAGTGCATACTGGTGTGCGCCCTTTGATAACAGACAGGTCTTTTCATTGGCTGCAAATTTACGCTTGGTGCATCACTATGTTGAAGGAGACCAACATTTCTTAGAGATGAGACCAATTTACGAAGCAAATCAAAAACTGGATGGTTATTTAAATTGCGGGGTTCTCACTTGGTTGTATGAACACGATTTGACACGAGAGTGGTAACAGTGTTCTGAAGGGTTTGGAAACGGTGCTTTAAATACTAAGGTCCTAGAGTATCAATTTAGAATTAAAACTATTGACCACTTCATATTTACAATGTAGAATGACTTAAAATTTCAATGTGCAACCATTATTGAGAACGTTCTTGGTGTTCGTTGTCTTTTAAGTTCGATTCCTTGTTGTCCTCCTTTTGCACGTAATTCTTCACAAATGGCACAATTTCAAACATAACCTCCACCATAATGAGTAGAATAATGATCCATTCAAGACGTGTTCCTCTTTTCTCACTAATAAAACTCAATAATGCCCTCTGTTCTTCTGTCACATAATCGAGCTTCCGATTCATTATTGAAATTCGCAGGGGAATATCAAGTCGCGAACTCACGGCTTCGTATATTTTTTCAAGTGTAGGCTCAGTCCAGTATAAATCAGGAGTCTCGATGAGTTCAGAGTACAAATTAAGCTTGGCTCGAAGCTTGAATAGACGCCCAGTAACACGTAAGATCTCCAGTTCGTCCAGCTTTATTCGAAATCCTTCCGTAAGCACTTCGCTATTTTCTCTAGTATGTTGAATTATCTTATCTAGGCTTTCTTCCAAGATCGACAATCTTGTAGATCTAGAAAGGCCGATTGCAAATGCAGCCATGTCAAGTTGGCGTTCTCTTGAGCTCTTCTCGGGGATGACAAGAACATCTCCTTGCATAAACGAAGAGCTGGCCTCATTGACGTCTTCGGATGCTATTTCAATGTAATCCATCTCTTCGCTTTCGTAATTACATGGCTCTATAGTTGCGGGCTTAAGTGGCTGAATAAGTTTATCAAGCATGTATTCTTCGGTAAGACCCCAGCCTACAATTGTCCCGTTTGCCAATACCATAACCTCCCTGTCGGAGGTTTTGTTGGCTGACTGAACTGAGTAAGAAATAACTTCATCTTCTAGTAGCGTCTGATGATCTATATTGTATCTCGATAATACTTGCAGAACCTGTTTGAGGTCAATTGCATCACCTATTGTGATTGCCGTCACCGGAACTAGATAATCTTGTAGATCTCCAGGAGAGACATGTTTGTTTTTTTGCTTCGAGAGAAGTGAGGATAAGACAGATTCCGTTACATTTGCATCCCTTTGATTGGTTCTCCTAAGGGCCTTTAAAGCGGGCTTTGTTGGCATTTTTCTAGGAATAGGGATATCCGGTAGGCTAGTATAGCATCTTGTAAGTAACCTGTGCCTTTGTGATAGTATTCGTGTGAGACTGAACATTTCAGAGGTACGTCGTCTTAAAGTGCAAGGTATTGTCTTACAATCAAGTAGCCGTAAAGCGTCAAGGAAACATCTAAACAAAATACTTCATCTTCAAGCAAAGTACTGCCGATTGTTGGATACGATGTTAGAATTCCACATTTTTATATTTAATTGTATTTTTTTTTTTCGGTTTAATGTGCCAAAAGTTAGTGCAGTTATCTATGTGAACAAACTAGACCCAGTGCCAAATTGACATTTCTCATTCACATAGAACACGCAGAAATTGGCAGAAACGAAAAACTGAATGCCCTTTCACCTCTTATCTCCACAAAAACCACATCAGTGACTCATGACGAACGTTTGGGCATACAGCCAAGCAAAGACTAAACGCACAAAACGTAACTCCAATCCCTTTGGAATCAAGAGCATATTTTTTCTAGGCTTTTGGAGTTGTAGTAAGTTCACAACCTCAGCAAAAGTCCATTTAATTTGCTTTCATCCTAGCAACAACAACCTCTAAGTCATTAGTAGTGATAAAAGGCTCCTTGTTCAAGATTTCAAAGAAAGTGTGCGATAACACGTACATACTTTTGTTATTTTTTTTTCTTTATTTTTGATTGAATCTTTCCATTTTGTAACTATTACTGCATTTTGAATCGCACAAGTAACAGTGCATGAATATGAAACAAACAACAAATGAGAACATCACCGAACCATCGTAAATCCATCTATATATAGCCCACCCATTACATTTCAAGAAGCCATTTTGAACCGTACATCATATCACAGCGATCGTTGGTTTGCAAAACCAGCTCTGGGAGACTATGTACTCAAAAGTCGTATGAGAACATTGACAAGTACACCTAAGTGCCCGAAATTGCCTTCGCTTTTCGCCAACAGCACAATATAGGTGTTGTACTCCGTTTCGTATGAAAGAATAAAATCCTGTATATACCGTTACCGCATGTTTACATTTATCCTCATTATGGCAATGTAATAGACTTGATTCATGACAATTAACTCTCAAATGGGCGTGGTAATGGTGGGTGCCTACTGAAACGCAGCTAGACTTTAGATCAAGTTGAAGAAGCTAAGATGAAAACCAATCAATTGTTAATTTGAAATCAGCCACCATGCAGACTAATAATCGACTGTTTTTAATTGTAAGCATAACTCTACCATAGCCTTCGTGCGCGTCAATGAAAGGGGGCAGCTATTTTTAATTGTAGAGGTCTGGCAGAAAAAACAAAAGCCGCAGTACGCATCACATACAAAAGGAATGGATTGAGACCAAAAAATTATTCATGGATTTAAATTTTTCACTTTGATCTTTGACGAGCCGTATTCACATTTGAGCGATAATTCGGGCTGCCCATTATTATTGTGTTGAGCTGTCCTCCGTACTTCCTGCGCACCACCTCACAAATTAATCATTTGCTTTTTTCTTACCATCAAAACATCTTCGCTATGTGGTATGTAAATAAAACAGAACATAACTTCGATTCTTTCTGATTTTTGCTGCTCTTTGAGTGTCAAACTCTTATTATCCGCTCTTTTACATGGCTCCTTTCGCGTCCTGATCTGCTCTCGTTGAGTAGATCAAAAGAATGGAATCAAGCTTTGGTCTCATCCGCTATCTTCGTCTGTCATAAATTCGTGACAATACTAACTTCTTAGTGGAATTTTCGGTTACGTTAACTTTTTGGTCGACAAATCCAGAGGTGAAATCATTGACACTCTTATCGAGGGCCTTGGTCGTCTAGAATACAGAGGATACGACTCGGCTGGTTTGGCTGTCGATGGCAAAGTCAAGGAAACAAACTATATCGCAAAGACCCCGGGTAAGGTTGCTGCTTTGAAGAAGTTAATTTCTGAGGAAAACTATGACAGAGACCAAATCTTCGACAACCACGTTGGCATTGCCCACACCAGATGGGCTACTCACGGTAAGACATCCACGCCAAACTGTCACCCTCACCGCTCTGACCCTACTGGTGAGTTTATTGTCGTCCACAACGGTGTCATCAACAACTTCAGATCCTTGAGAGAGTTGTTGGAGAAGAAGGGCTATGCGTTCGAGTCCGAGACTGACTCTGAATGTATCGCCAAGTTGTTCAAGCACGTTTATGACACAAACTTGAAGGAGAACATCGACTTGGACTTCAGTGACTTGACTAAACAGGTATTGCACGAGTTGGACGGTTCTTATGGCATGTTGGTCAAATCCACTCACTTCCCTGGTGAAATTTGCGGAACCAGAAAGGGTTCTCCTTTATTGTTTGGTGTCAAAACCGACAAGAAATTGAAGGTGGACTTTGTTGACGTTGAGGTTTCAAACAACCTGAGCAGCTTCCCTGTCTCTGAAAACCCTCAGTTGAGAACTTCTCAGTCAAGAGCCTTCTTTGCCGAAGACGGCGCTCCTTCTCCTGTTGAATACTTTTTCTCTTCTGACCCGGCCTCTGTTGTTCAGCACACTAAAAAGGTTTTGTACTTAGAAGACAACGACATTGCCCACATCTACGATGGTGAATTGCACATTCACCGTGCCAAGAAGTTGACTGGTGATGAGCCAACAACCCGTAAAATTCATGACTTGGACATTGAATTGAACGAAATCATGAAGGGTCCTTACAAGCACTTTATGCAAAAAGAAATTTTTGAGCAGCCCGACTCAACTTTCAACACCATGAGAGGTAGAATTGACTTCGAAAACAATACCGTGAATTTGGGTGGTCTTGTGTCTGCCCTTAGTGGTATTAAAAAAAGTCGAAGAATGATTATGATTGCTTGTGGAACCTCCTACCACACTTGCTTGGCAACTAGATCAATCTTTGAGGAATTGACCGAGATGCCCGTTAGTGTTGAGTTGGCCTCTGATTTCTCCGATAGAAAATGTCCAGTCTTTAGAGATGACACTTGTATTTTTGTTTCTCAATCCGGTGAGACCGCTGACTCTTTGCAAGCCTTGCAGTATTGTAAGGAAAGAAAAGCAATTACTCTTGGTGTCGTCAACGCGGTTGGTTCTTCTATTTCCAGAGACACCGAATGTGGTGTCCACATCAATGCTGGTCCAGAGATCGGTGTTGCTTCTACAAAGGCCTACACCTCTCAATACATCGCATTGGTGTTGATTGCACTTTTCTTGTCCAGCGACTCGATTTCCAAGAGAGAGCGCCACATCGAAATTATCCAAGGTTTGAAGAAGATCCCCGCACAAATCAAGGAAGTTTTGAAATTAGAGGATAGTATTAAGAAGTTGTGCGATGACTGGTTGAACAACCAAAAGTCCTTGTTGTTGTTGGGTCGTGGCTATCAATTCGCTACTGCCTTAGAGGGTGCTTTGAAGATCAAGGAGATTTCGTACATGCACTCTGAAGGTGTTTTGGCCGGCGAGTTGAAGCATGGTGTCTTGGCCTTGGTTGACGATGAGTTGCCTATTATCGCTTTGGCTACAAGAGATTCTTTGTTCCCTAAAGTTACCTCCTCCATTATGCAAGTTATTGCCAGAGGTGGACGCCCCATTGTCATTTGCAACGAAGGAGAGAATGTAGCTTCTGACAAGGCTTACGCCACCTTGCATGTCCCTGTAACGGTAGACTGTTTGCAAGGTTTGTTGAACGTTGTGCCCTTGCAATTGATGAGTTATTGGTTAGCTGTCAACAGAGGAGTCGATGTTGATTTTCCAAGAAACTTGGCTAAATCTGTCACTGTTGAGTAGATTTACGCTTCCATTTAAATTAGATACCTAATATAGACACTTTGAAATTTCTGCAATTTTAGCTGTCTCAAATGATTCTTACATTTATTCGTATTATTTATTTATTTACATTGTGCGGAATATACTAGTAAGGTAGAAATAAAAACTATCCGTCTTCGAAAACACAGCTTTAATACATGAAATTTACGCTCACTTGCGTGTGAAGAAATCGCTGGATCCAAGCCAAGCGGAGGTGTAGTCAAAAGCACGCTCTCCAATGTTAAGGTATTTCTTACCATAATAAGTGGCGGTATCATTCTCAAATTTGTTGAGGTCAGGACTGTGGTTAGTGGCTATCATCACCATGTAAAGGTAAAGGTACTTACGTTAAACCCGTGTTTCTACGAAGACCTGCAAGAATTGCAGAGACTAAAACGAGGTCAAAGGCAATATGTGCTGTTTTGGTAATGGCGCCCTAGTTGTCAGTACGTGTTGGCAATGAATGAATACTGATAAGACAGAAGTTCACATAGGATATGTAACCAAAAAGTGATTCAACAAATTATCTTAAATGGCGAATGCAAACTTAGAATAGGAGGGATTATTCAAATTGATGAATTTTGAGAAGGCTCTACGTACCATTGTAAAGGAAAATGTGGTCTGTTATCGTCAGACATACAAGTTGTGGGGGGCAAAAGGTACCAGAGGTAGTTATGCGATCGCGTAAACATACTACAAGAATCAAAGTTAATTTTCATTGAGTTTAATCTTATATGATGCTAAAAGGTTTTCAATGTTTAACATATACTGAGGACAGTTTTGAGCACAATTGATAACGCATTTTTTGTTGATTAGTGCAAAACCTCGCAATCATTATAGCTGAATTAGACCTAATAGATGAGCGTTTTTGTACCAAAATTCATGGTGAGTGTTTTAAGGTTTCGGTCGGCTACCTTTTATATGAAGAGTACTTCCAGAAGTGATTTTTCTTCTTGAGTCAAGATACTGTTATGCATTAACAAAACATTAAAGTTTCCAAAACTCCGATACTGTTAATGAACAGAAACAAAACAGATTTGAGACATCGATTAACGAAATAAATCAATACCTTAGTACTAATTTTGAGTGGTTAATTGCCCAATTCAATTATCCTCGACTGAGTCTTTCTTTTCTCGTTTGCAAACTTTTACAACCGCTCGATTTGAGCAAAAGAAGGCTGAAGAAATTTTAAATTATTCATACATTCTCTTCAGAGTATACAACTCCAAATGAAAGTCAGCCAAAATAACTTATTTGAGTCCTTTAATAGCCGGGTAACAAACTCTGGTGTGCAGTGCAGTATCCTCAATCCATAGACATCTTCAAAACTTTGTGCGGTAATTAGGGAACTAGTTTTAGGTACACAAAAACCTCTTTCCCAGTACTTTTATCAATCCTATAGTAATGTCTGATAGGTACAGACCGCCGAGCGGGCCCAGGGGTCCTCGAGGTCCCCCTCAAGACAAACAAGGATGGAAGAACCCAAACCAGAATTCCTCCCAGAATCCAAACCTAAGACCGCCAAACCAGAATGGACTGGCAGCAGGCAAATTCAAACAAAGAGATAATTACATTCCATCATATAGCAGTTCTCCAAGAGGTCAGTCTCGACCTGAGCATGGGTCCTCATCATCAAGTCTCGATAGCTCTTTTCGCCAGGGCCCATCTAATGGCGCCAGACGCCAAAAAAATAGAAAAAGACCAAACGTGGACTCTCAATCACAACACAACCCAGCCGGCTCCAACAAGAGACGTGACTTTTCGTCCAAAGATTCGAGTTTACATCCTCAACCTACGTCTAATCATAATTCCACAAACGCTCAACAACAGCAACATCAAACACCACGAAGAGAGCCTTTAGGTAATCAAAACCAGCCTCCATCACAAAAATCTTCGGTGAATTCCATAGTAGCCCCAACTGGACCCCGAATGTCCCAGAATCTTCCCAAAGGCAGTCCCCAGCCTGCTTCTAGGCCCCAAGGCTCGCAAAATCTGCATCGCCAACTGCATCAACAGGGTCAAGGCAGTCACCAAGGGCATTCAGCCCAAAACAGAAGAAATAATACAAATAATAAGAAACCGCAACCTCCCAAACTTCGACTTGATCAAATATATTCTATTTACACAACAAGAACCTCCGATTTGTATAGAAGAGTCCAACAGGTTGGTGAAGGAACATATGGAAAAGTTTACAAGGCTTGTAACGAGGTAACCGGAGAATATGTGGCGCTTAAAAGATTACGTTTAGAAACTGAGCGGGAGGGATTTCCCATTACAGCAATGCGCGAGATCAAACTTCTACAGAGCTTCGAACATCCAAACATTGTTGGTCTTTTAGAAATGATGGTAGAGCGTGGACAAATTACGATGATTTTCGACTATCTTGATCATGACTTGACAGGTTTGTTAACTCACCCCGACATGAAACTCACCGATGGCCATAGAAAGACTATTTTTAAACAACTTGTTGATGGTTTGAATTATCTTCACAAAAAGCGAGTAATTCATAGAGATATTAAAGGCTCTAATATCTTGTTGAATTCGAGCGGAGTACTAAAAATTGCCGATTTCGGATTGGCTAGGAAAATGAAGGTCCTTAGAGCTGGCGAAAATCCAGACTACACCAATAGAGTCATCACAATTTGGTACAGACCTCCAGAACTTCTAATGGGCTCAACCAATTATGGACGCGAGGTCGATATTTGGGGTGTAGGATGTTTATTAATCGAGCTTTACACAAAAAATGCCACATTTCAGGGTTCTGAAGAAGTGTCTCAATTGTTTAAAATTTACGAAATAATGGGAACTCCATCCTTGGAATACTGGCCGGAAGTGGAAAATTTGCCATGGTTTGAAATGCTAAAACCCCAAGTGAACAGAAACTCGATATTCGAGCGTGAGTATAAGCATCTTATGACGCCAGATAGTTTTGATCTTGCTCTGAAAATGTTGGAGCTCCATCCTGGGAAAAGAATCAGTGCCGAAGATGCCCTTTTGCATCCCTACTTCACGAACGATCCACTTCCTGAACCTTTAACGTTCATGCAACTGCTTGAAGGAGAATGGCACGAGTTTGAGACTAAAAAGAGACGGAGAGAGGAACGTAAGAAGTTGCAAGAATTGAAAAATTCTCGAGGTGGTGAGGTTCCAAGTGCGCCTAATTCTGCTGCTGCTTTGGCAGAGAGTGTGCCTGCCACGCGAACCCAAACGCCGGCCGCAAAAGAGATTGGTATCGATTCTGATTTTCCAAAGACACAGCCGGTTGATCCTTCCTCTCCACTGCTCCAAGCGTGTTAAAATTGTTCTCTTGGCGTTTTATTTTTTTTTGCAAAAATTTGACTTTAAACAACAACTTTGGGGATCGGTCACACCTGAGGGGCCCTTGAATAATTTCAAATTTTGAAGCTCTTACTTTGGTGTATATACAGCTTCTCGTACTTTGGTGTATATACAGCTTCAGCTTCCCAATTTGACCTATTTGATTAGTTTGAGTTTAAACAGGCATTTATTGCTTCCAGGAGGTACTATATATACAATTTGCGATACGCTTGTGTTTTAATATCAAATTCTTGTCCAGTCACTCTTCGAAGTCTTGGGAAAAAGGTACCTTTGGGGCCGTACAAAGAACTCTTCACACCCGCCATTCCAAATAATGCCATATCGAGCAGAAGTAACAATTAAGCGTTTCGCATGGCAATGTTTCTAAGCATTGTCATCAAAGAGCGTGTTGCTAAGAGTCACGATCGAATGTGCTCCTACACTCTCTCTACTCAACATACAACACGATTCACGAAGCTACGACTCAAGCATGCATAATATTTATACAAACTCCAATAAAAAAAAAGGGTAATCTAATCAAACTGTCATTTTTAGTAACTGACGGGTTATGATTGTAACTTCTTCGCTTTGCGCCATTTCTTTTTGAAACGTTAAGAAACTGAAGATTATTTATTTTTGTTGTTTCCGTTACGTAGTCAAGCACAAAAAAAGCTTTTAAGAAAAGTCGTTAATGCTGTTCAATGTGAGTCGGCTACCCCACATATCTTCCCCCGCTACCTCCTATTATCATTAGGCTGGTCGAGTGACTGGGAGAAAATCAGAGCCAAAAAAAATTTATGTCCTCATGTTGATAATCTCTTCTTCTCTTTTTTTTTTTTCTTTTTTTTTTCTTTTTACTTCTTACAAATAAACTGGCCTCAATTTGGTCCCTTTGGTGAACCCCAGCGTCTGCATATTTTCATTGATTTCGTAAAGTTACCGACATCTGCACGCTTAGCCACGCGGAACGAAACTCTTCAACTATAAACGGCCCCCGTCTATACATACAAAACATTCGAAATTTAACAATTCCAACAAATTCGAAGGACAGACACCTTTTACTTTTTACGTTTGTCTACCTCGAGTTTCACATCACCAGTTGGTCGGTATTCACCCCATTGGTTGACGACTTCCTTTAATATTCCTCGACAAACCTGAAAGGCGTTGCTACCACCACTGTCTGGAACATTCCATCGACAACATTGCGGACCAGTACTTTCTCATAAAGCATTCGTGTTCTTACTCATAATTCCTTGTATGCAACGACATGGGCTCCTGTACTTCAAAGGATCCCCACCCAGGTCCAATTACTAACAACAAAACAGTGCAAAAGAGAGTCGAACTCGTACAAACAAAGTCTGATGGTGCAAGCCATAAAAATTCAGCTCTAGCGAATGCTAATGGCTCCGCAAGCTCGGCTCAAAATGGAGACACTATCGTCAACGCTCAGGATTCGCTGAACCGAGCATCGAAGCCTCCCAAAGAGTCCAATGAGCTCATCCAAACTAATGAAAAAGACGTCAAGATTCTATTACTTGGCTCGGGAGAGAGCGGTAAGTCGACGATCGTGAAGCAGATGAAAATCTTACATAAGGACGGTTTCTCTGAAGCCGAAGCCTATGACTACAGACCTTTCGTCTATAAAAACGTTTTAGATTGTGTCAAGAACATCATCAATGCCATGGTCGATTTAGCCCCGGAATTGATTGCGCCTCAGGGCACGGAACCTGAGATAAAGGACGAAAACATAGGTTTGAGGACGCAGATTTTGAACTACGACGAGTTGAACATGATTTTGGACTACGAGCATTCTATTAACACTGATGAACCATTCAGCCCGAAGATCGCCAACCTTATCGAGAAGATTTACAGTTATCAAGAGGTTTTGGACTTCATTAAGCTCAACCAAGGTAAGTTTTACCTTATTGACTCAACTCAGTACTTTTGCTCTGAGATTAAGCGCATAGCCACACCAGATTACATGCCAACAGCAGCAGACATTTTGAGAACCAGAAAAAAAACTTCCGGTATTTATGATTTCAGGTTCCAAATGGGAAGCACTAATGTTCATATGTTTGATGTTGGCGGACAACGTTCTGAACGTAAAAAGTGGATTCATTGCTTCGATAATGTTCAATTGATTATCTTTTGTGTTGCATTATCTGAGTACGATCAGGTCTTACTAGAGGAAAGCTCTCAGAATAGATTGGAAGAGTCTTTGACATTGTTTGATTCTGTTGTTAATTCGAGATGGTTTGCAAGAACATCCGTTGTTTTATTTTTGAACAAAATCGATATATTTGCCAACAAGCTACCTTACTCACCTTTGGAAGACCATTTTCCGGACTATAATGGTGGCGACAACATAAACAAGGCAGTCAAGTACATTCTTTGGAGATTTATGAAGGTGAACAGGTCAGGTTTGAACATTTATCCGCATGTCACACAAGCTACGGATACTTCCAACATAGAATTAGTTTTCGCTGCTCTTAAAGAAACCATTTTGGAGAACTCCTTAAGAGATAGTGGTATTTTATGAGCTGTTCAATTCAAATAAGGATGTAAATTTATAGTTCAATTTAATTTTTGTTTAAATGACGTTTCAACATGAGCTATCAAACTATTCTAATTTACTTTGTGATCCTTCCACATGAGCTACTTCCTTTCGCCTGTAGCCCCCTCTGTCTCTACCACGACCTCTACCACTCAGGCCTCTAGCTCTACCACGACCACGGCCTCTTCCATCGCTTCTGCTTCTTTCATGGGTCGTTGTTGGCTGGTTACTTGAGTTTTCATTCGGGTCATTTTTGACTTCTGAGTTTTCCTGTCTGAGAGGGCCACTGTTAACTGAATCTGAAGTATTTCCCTCCAAAATTACCTGTTTATTCACTGATTGATGTTTGGAAAATGACTTCCTTGGACCTCTGCCGCGATAAGTGTGATCGTTCCTCACGGTAGTTTCATGCGTGGACGAAGTGGAAGTCTGTCCGGTTTTTTGTATGGAAACAAAATTTTCAGATTCCTCAAGTTTACCCGAATCCTGAGATTCTTTTGGTATCTTTCGACCATTCTTGGAATCTGGAACACTTTCCTTTGTAAGATGCGAGTCTTGAGTCAGAGATCTTCTCCTCTCACTGTTGAAAGACCTTCTGGACCATTCACTATCTTTATTAGAGTCTCTTCTTGATCTGTTCACTTGGGGTTTGTGTCCAACTTTTTCCTCGTTCGTCTCACTAGGGCGTCTTCTGTTCAATTTGGTATTATTGCTTATTGATTCATCCCCTTTTTTAGCAACAGGCGCCTCACCCTGAGTTTTGCCGTCAGTGTCGTCACTAGCAAAATTCTTTATGTTTGTTGCATGTGATTTTCGTTTCTCGCGACCCTTCATTCCATTTCTATCGTTTCTATTGGACTCTCGTCTTGACGGTTTGCTGTTTTTTGAACTTAAGTTCATTGGGCTAACAGCCTTATCTCCACTTTTAGAATCTGGGTGAGTTGACTCTTTAATAATTTCACCTTTAGCAGTTTCTGGGACATCTGTTTCATTTGTGGAAGTAACTTCGGCCGCCTCATTTGCTACATCATTGTCAGCCACCTCTTTTGGTTGCGCAACTTTCGTTTCAAGCGGCTTTTTTTTCAAAATTGTGGGTTTCACAGCAGGAGGAGACGACTTTACCTTTACGGGCTTGATGCTTCCATTACCGTCATTCGCTGAGCTTAAAAGACGAGCTAAGCTTTGCTTATTTCCATATATTGGCTCTGGAAGGGGAGCAACGGTATACTTTTTGGTTACACCTCCTTCCGTTGAAGTGACAATTGACTCTACTGTAGAGGGAGCCTTTGGGGCATCTTCAATCAAGGATCCAATAGTTTTTATGGTAGTATGATTGATCATTACCATCTTTTTTTCGTTCTCTAGTTGATGTGCTACAATGTCAACAGGTTTTGCAAGTCCAAAAGGGTTCGGTTTGGGTTTAGGTGTCAATTTGGGGGCAACTGGCACTTTGGGTTTCGGAGGCATCTCCTGAGACATTCTCCTAGTATGTAACTGATACCTTGGAGGAGGTGTCGGTATCGTATCTAGAGGTATGCCTCCTCCTGTTCGGCCCTCGTGCCTGTGCCTTGGGAGTGGCTCATCGATTCTATTGTGTCTTCCGCCGGAAAAAGTCCTTTGAATTTCTTCTAGCTCTTTTTCGTGGTTTTGGTTGAAAGCCATGCAATCCTGAAAGTCTCCAAAGTCAGCAAGCTCAATCATGATACGGCGAGAGCCCCGATATACTATATCCTGCCATTTGAGGACCCGGTTGAGGTCAGCAAAGGAATTAAGCTCAACAAATGCAATTGTTTTTATGTTCCTTGTTCGTAGAGGGTCGGAAGATGGATCAATAAATATCCTTCCCTTTACATATTTGGTGAACCTACTTTTGAAGAGATCGTCGAGGAATGCGATGTCGCTATCCAGTGGAATATTCACAATCTTAACGATATATGGTGGGCCATTGTCCACGTAAGCCGATTGATTACCACGCGAAGCTCCAAATCCATTTGAGCCGTAGACAGATCCTGAATTTCTGTATGATCGATTCTTCTCGATTGGCACCGAAATCGACGCTAAATCGATATCGTCATCTGCCCATGAACCACCGTAAGCTTCAAAGTTAATAAATATTTCTTCGTTTTAATGTTGTAATTATACATACTCTCATCGGAGAAGAACTCCTGTAAAGACATCTTTTTGGGAGGAGCTAAACGTTAGTAAATGGAGATTAAGAATTGCCTTTTGATACGAAAGGAACAATATTGTTGGATCATAGAGGTGAGAAACTCTGCACATACTCATATTTCTTTGATGAAGCTGTCTTCAATTAAGTAAATGGTCTTGAGTGTTTCAGTCATGTTCCTCGACTCAACTGAAACCCCCCATACAGTCTCACACACAAACAAGGGATAGAAAGATAAGAAAAGTCTAAATGGAGTTTCTTTTCAATTCAATTTGAAAAGTGGCCGCTATTTACTCATAAAATCCATTCTCCTTCAAAATTTGTGGGCTAGCGTTTCTTTTCTCATCCAAATAAGGAATTGCAACCAGCAATTTTGGCAAAACAATACTGAAGCCACGAAATAGAAAAAAAATCGTTCAATATTAAACTACTTTAAAATCCAGCATATCAAATGCTTATAATTTGTATTAGCTATTTTATTGCCTCATGTTTTTCCATCAATTCAAAACTAAGGAACCTCTGATCCCTCAACTATAAATCGCCAAAGTTGTCGTAGGCTTTTCTCCAGTTAGCAAAAAAGCCGTTGAAGAATTTAACACCTAATCCAATATCTTTTGCTCCAAGTGTAGCTCTAATAGAGTGCATGGACAATTGAGGAATACCTAAATCGATAGTTCGAGCGCCAGTCTGCAATGACAAAGCGGGACCAATGGTAGTTCCTGAGCGAGCTCCGTTTCTAATATGGAAGTATTGAACCTCATCTCCATTAATACGAGCCAATTCTTCAACAAGAGCCAACCCCACGGAATCTGTGGCGAAATTTCCATTGGGGTCTAAAGCTATAGTCACGCCTTTATTGGGGACAGGTTTGTGGTGTTCTAAATATTCTTGAGTGAAATTTGGGTTCACTAAATGTGTTACGTCAGCCGATAAAATGAATGTGTTGGAGTAGACCAATTTCAACTTCTCTGCAATGTCTGATGAATCGGGGTTAAAATACTTTGAAGCGGTCACTCGGGCAATAACAGATTCTATTAATTGACCCTTTATACCTTGGCGGCTCGCAGAACCGATTTCTTCATTATCTACCACACCTACAATTGAAAATCCATCTGAGGGTATAGCTCCACATTTTGTGGATTCGATAATTGAGGAAATTGCAGCGTAGGAGCATACACGGTCATCGACTCGGGGAGCAAAAACAAACTCGTTTTCCAAACCACCCCTGGCTCCCTTTTGAACGTCAAATAAGTGGAGGTCCCATTGTAAGATGTCCTCGACCTTGACCTTCGCTAAGGATGCAATGTAGCGGAGCAATTTCAAAGAGTGTTTACCGTAAAGTGGGGCATTTTTCTCCGCCTCGGATGGCACTATGTCATCTCTGTCACCAGAGAAGCCGACGACAGGAACAGACTGGGTTTCTTTGTTGAAAGGACCCAAAGATGCCTCGCCAAAATGAGGGGCCAAAGTTGGAATTTTGGCAACAGGGTGAGGTGTAGAATCTGCTAAAACTTTTTTAACTTTGCCATCGCCATCCTTGACCAAAAGTCTTCCTCCAATACCCAAGTCTCTGTCCCACCACACATTACTCAATGCACCGGAATATGGAGCCACGCCGAGGAGGTCGTAGCCATCGACACGATCCTTGACGGACACTGGTTTCAAAATTGCGGTCAAAGAATCAACATGAGATCCAATAGCTCCTACTCCTTTGCTGGGTGTCCAATCTGAGCCAACTACAAATGCCACTAAAGCAGTGCCACTTCTTTGCGTGTAATATCTGCCCGGCTTCACATCTTCCCATGAGTCAATTTCAGCGAGGTATTTAAACCCGGCCTTTTCCAAAACATGAGAAAAGTGCTCAACTACATGGTAGGTTGTAGGGTTCCTGTAAGTGAAATCGATGTAGGAGGTGGCATGGTCGTCAAAATAACGGTCGGTATAACCTTCTGAAGTCAATTGTGGATTTTGAAGGGATTGACGGAACTGCTCTATGATGTTCGCCTCTGAGGCATCAACCTCAAGTTCCTTTAAGACTTTCGACAAAGCGGCCACAACAATTTCGTTAGACATATTCAAACAACAATTAGCTGTAAGTCTTCAATTGATCAAAAGATTGAATATCAAGTCGTGTTAATTTGACAATTGGAGATATGCATCTCGTTATATAAATCCCAGCATTGCCTCTATTCAGACTGGCTGGTTTCTTATCGCGCCACACAATAGTGAGGCTCTTAGGCCAACATTGCCAACTCTCCGCAATTAATTCTGAAAACGGTAACGACGAATTCCGCGAACATTCCATATTTAGATAAACGAATTTCCCAAACTAGAATGGCCCGTAAATTGTTAATACTAGGCGAAGACATTTGTAAAGAAGTAGAACATTATTGAAGAAATCGTGTGATAAGCAAATTCAGTATGAAAAATAGCACATAGATAAAAGTTAAAAAAACTCTAGATAAAAAAATAAAAAAAGATTGCAGCACCACAATTTCACACATGGTCTCCCACTGCATTACTCAGTGTGGCTCTAAGTGGCTTGACTAACGTTGATCGGACGGGAAACAGTATTTTCCACTTGATATGGCCGCAACCGATTGTTGAATTTATACATTGTATAGATCTAGTCAAAAGTGATAATTTCGAAAAATAATTCTTTGTTCTAGCAGACCAACTTACAAAAAATCTTTTTGGCCAAGCTAATTGCCATTCATCTGTGAAAAGCCTTAAAAATGGAAATAATTGAAGGTCACTACAGCATTTCTTGAACAATTCGACAATGAAGTCATTTTGCACTACAAATGATTTCAACCTGAAAACAATAGAATCATTCAAATAACCTACTATCTAGCTAAGTTGTGATTCTAGATCGCTCCCAATATATACAAAATAGTGATACATCTATACAACATAGACAAAAAACACTCAGCCAATTCTATGGTCTAGTACAAGCGAATGTAGCAGCAACAATTAATGGCCAAACAGTAGTAACATCTGCATACACCTTGATACTCTTTGCTTCCGCCTTAATCTTACCCCAAGAGATGGCCTCGTCGGGTCTTGCGCCAGCATCAGAGCCATCAAATTCCTGACCGGTGTTAATGAAAACAGCCCAGTCTGCACCGTTTCTCATTAGACAAGCGTTACATATATGATGTTTAATTAAACCACCTCCCAAAATGATCATACCCGCTTTTGAGGCTTCCATCGACATCGAATTGATGCGCCGGATATCGCTTACAATGTCAAGATTAAATCTACGTGGCGATGCCTTGAAAGTGTGGAAAAACAACATATCTCCAATAGAGCCATCCGTAAGAGCAGGACAAAAGATTGGGATCTTGTTCTTATGTGCCCAATAAAGAACGGACAGCTCGTCGTTGATTTCTTTTCCAAAACGATCAATGAGCCTAGATGGTGTCCAGACAGCATCGGAGTCAGCATCAAGAGCTTCAGCCCCAAGCCTTTTGACAGCCTCGTGCTGTTCGTCTAGTATTTGGTCTAAAATAGGCACTATCCATTCCTCAAATTTACAATAGTTATCATTTGGAACCAACAAGTTTCCAATACGGTTAAGTCCTTGATCCCTTAAGGCTTTACCAGGAAGGGTGAAGTCGCCCATATAAGTTGGTGCTAAGCATTTGATCAAGTCCTCTTCGATACCTCCCGCAGTAGCTACAATGGCGCTCACCTTTTTATGCTGCACCAAGTATCTTAAAGTATCCCTCAATCCGGAGGAAATCAAGTTGGAGGTGAACCCCATAAAGATAGTAGCCTTTTGTAACCCCAGATCATCAAACAGTCCCGTGCGTTCATGCTCAGGCAACTCATCAATGTGCTTTCCACGCCATGAGTCCATTTCATTGATTATATCACATGCGGTGGCTACTGAAGATGCTTGAAATCCCATGGTTTTCATGGCCCCGATTAAGTCTTTGGCTGTCAGATTGTAAGCTTCATCGCGAGAGTAGTTGATTCCCTTGACTTCGACAAAGTCCTTGGAAATATCCACGGATTTCTTCAAAACAGCGTCAGTTGCCAAAGCCGGCAAGTTCCCTTCGGAAGACATGATAATGGTGAGTGGGGGGTGTTGATGAGAGGAACGGGGTCGCACTGATGGGATGACATGGACTTGAGTTGCAACAGCCAGGGCACACAGATGCGCTTATGGGACGGAAGTTTCACTTGAAGACCAATTAATGGAAGAAGAATTATAGTTTCAGATTTTTACGAAAACTGACTTAAGTTTTTAGTTACTTTAGTTTAGATCCCTGGTAATCACCATTAAGATACGATGATAAATTATCTATTCTATCCCAAGTTTTCAATCAAAACCTTAATTATTGAGGATGTCCCTTTTGTGTATTATACCAAATATGTATGAAGTTTCGCTTGAGACCAACGATTCTCAAGGGTGGCCAAGCAGTAATGTTGGATCCCCAACTAGTAGCACAAATAAAGCGAACAATTTGGGAAGGTAAAAGTATCACTCAATGCAAGGCGCCATTGAAAATATAGTTTCTACTAACGACTCCATATTGTCATTCTATGCGAATATCTTTCTTAACTCATCTATTAATGTACAATCCGTTCAAACCCTCTCCGAAACAACGGGCTCCCAAGATGAGCACTTGGGCTTTGCGGTGTTATATGGGACATATGCACCAGGAGTTGCAGTCAAATTCATCTTGTGCTTTGTCAATGGATATGCTCTCACAGCCTTCTCGGCTTCAGGCAACTGGTTAGGTGGGGTGTTCGTACCGTAACCTAACCAGTAATGCCAGCCTGGTTCAACTTTAGACATGTCTACTCCCCAGTCGGCATATTCTACCCATCTCGTTCTCAAGTGGATCTCCTCGGGAACATCTGTTTCATAGTACTTGTTACCAAAATCATCAGTGCCCACCAACCAACCTCTTTTGGTATCGTTATGGACCTGGATTTGCCAGGCGGCCCTTTTGAATCCGGAATGATATATGTTTTTTAAGGTACGGAAAATGGATGTCGACATTGCTGTAGACCTGAGGTTGTAGAAATGTGTTGAGAAAACCTTCCTGGTGATTGGCTGCGTGCACGACAGAAACCGAGTACTTAGATCGAGAGAAAAAATAAAATGTATCACGCGCAACCATTTTAAGTAGATTATTGGTTCGTAAATGGCATTTACTTGCTCGTTTTTTTTTTTTGTTTTTTTTGTTTTGCTTTTTTTTTCTTTCTTTCTTGGCTCTCTGTAATTTTTGGTTTCAGGCAATAGTGCTTTGCTAATCACTGGAGTAAAGCTTGAAATAAACACAACGTATAGTTCTTCAAATAACTTCAAAAAATGTTCGTTAAATGTATGTACTAAATTCGACCTTAAATCTATCACTGCTTCTTCCAAGCCGAGCGTTCAATCATGTTGTGCACATCGTTCACATTTATCACCACCCCTTTCTCGGAACATTTGGCCTTCGTTTGAAGCTCCTTACACAAGCCATCTATATCAATCTCTGTGTACTTCGGATGTGATGTGATCCGGTCCCATATTTCGGAACACCTCATGGTCTTTTGTCCAGCAGGTATCACTTCCTCCTTCTCCTCCAAAATGGTAGGGCTGTTATTGAAACTTGACATAGATGATACGGTATGATGGCCCTCTGCCTCGGAATTTGTCCGGGAAGTTTGGATTGAAGAAGTTGCTTCTTTGATACACTCATTAAAATCAAACTGCGCATTGGCTTTAGCGAGAGGGTCATATATAGATTCTTCTGTTACTAATGATGCAAGGTTCTGATCGGTATTGTCCAAGTCAGGTTTACTAAGCTCGTCATTTGTGGGGTTTCCAAATGCCAACGAGACATCGAAGCCTGCATCATTTAAGAACTCCAAGGGATCGTATGGAGAAGTATCCTCAACTTGTGTAAGATTAAGAGTATTCGTAGAAATTTCAGAATTGAAAAAAGAATCAGTTAAGCCTTCCTTTGGCGAGAAGAGCGAATGAAATGGAGAGTCCTGACCTGGCAGTGCGAAAAAAGCGTCTGTTTTTGAATCGAGCATTGGAGGTACTGGATTACCCCAACGTCTTACTTTTGGCACCGGCTTGTTTGCACCTCCACAAGCTTCACTAAGTTTAGCACAAAATGGATTGACTTGCTCATCAAAAGTGGGCACCAAGTTAAGGTTTGCCGAACTAATAGTTGAGCTAGAATCAAGGTTAGAAGATGTTGGAGTGGCGTTTGTGGTATCGTTAAGAGGCGAAGTAGATGATGATGATCCGCTTACAAGGTCCGGAAGTTGTTGCACACTTTCTATTTGCGGTAGGAATTTAGTGTTTGAAAATGCAGAGTTCCAAGACCACAGACTGGCTCCATCAGGTAAAGGCATATCTGCTAGCAGACTAGCGGTTTGACCAGCAGCAACAAAAGACTTGTCAAAGGATTCGACAAGCGGGTTAGCGGATTGGCCTGTTGCTCTACTGAGTTCTCTCTTCAATAGATTAATTTGTGCTTTCAATATTTCTTGTTCCGACAAAGCCTTTAATTTGTCATCTTCCAAAGAAGCGACCTTCTCTTCCAAGTCCTTCATTTTGCGCTCTTTTCTCTCTCTATAGGCACGTTGGGCAGCTCTGTTCTGGGCTGTTCTACGGGACTTAGGCTCGGTGTCTATTGGTTTACGGCCAGCCTTTGTTGGGTTGAGTTTCTTCTCGTCGTTAACCAAGTTTCCTGACCTCAGGATGTTGGGCTTTTTCTCGTCATGGTCGAGGCTGTCAGTTCCAAGCAGACTAATGCTTCTTTTTGTTTCAGTCATTGTGAACAAATGCAAGTAATTTCAGGATATATCGATAACGTTAGACAACGAAATGGCAGTAATGTGGAGGGTGCCAAGTGTTGAAGAGGGCGGTACTTGATTACAAATACTCTGAGAAGAGGTGTAGGAAGGGTGTCAGAGCCTTTGATTATAATTAACTGGTTTGATTAGGAGGCACGCAGGGAGTGGCTCGGTCAAAAATTCGAAAAAAAAAAAATCGAGTTCAAAAGTTCACTTTCGCGTCTTAGAAAGAACTAATTTGAATTAGGTGGCAAACCAGGTGGATTAGCGATGATTATATAGGAACCACCCCACAGCCTGCATGTTGGCTTCAGGAACGCACACTGGAATGTTTGAGTCAGTACCGGTTATGAGCCTGCGCCTAGCCACACGGAAAACGGTTCGCATTAGTTGAAAGCCGCTCCGAGCCACACAAGAAGGACGATTGTTATCAAGAAGAAGCAAACCAAGTTTACTTAAAAGAAAAAAAATAGTAGCGACAGACTATTTTCAGCTCGGGTTTGAATTCTAACCGATTTTCTCAATTATATAGTTGTGTTTATTCAAAAAAAAAAAAAATTGATACGCTTAAAGCCACTCACTCATGTTAAGTCAAATTTGATTGACAAGTGAATGAACATCCTTGGTCACTTTAATCATAAAATCATGGCCTAACGCAATTTATCGTTTCTTTTTCTTTTGCATCACAATGACAACCGTAACACAAGAGTGTTTGTAAATTTAATTGTGAGAACGGAAGCGATTGGAAGGTGGTCCAGCCTCACTCTATGACTCTGTCGGCCGTGACATACAGAGTCCGATCTTCGGGGCCTGATTAGTTGGGAATCTCGCCCCCGAATTTCCTAATCTTTTATCGACTCGTGGTTCCCCTCCTTCCCGAACGACGATCGCTTATCTTGAATCTCGGAACGAGCACGTTTCGGTATTAATGTGTCCCTGGACCCAATCAAGTTCTGACTTGGTTTGCATTTGAGCACTGTTCTGCTCACGACAGGCACCAACGGTGCCAAAATAGGAAATCCTTACGAACATTGAACGGAGATCGTCATTTCAGTAATAAAATAACGGAAAACATTTGATATTTTCTAATTAGATTAGAGTCCGTACTCTGGCAAATAAATACTGGATTCGAATAAACGGCTGATACTTCCTTCGAGTCCTGAGCTCTGCATCTGCTTCCTAAGCTGAAGAAGCAAATACTCATAACCCGTTTGTTTTTTTTTTTTTTTGGTGAGATTGAATGCAATTTTCCAGAACCTTCGCACTTTCCTTTACTTGGCCACGATGCTGACAAATTCTCAGTGCATCCTCCAGGCATATAGTGGAGCCAGGAACGGCTGCAAAATGATGGGACAGTTAATAGCCTCAATTGACAAAAATTGGTATGACTTAATTATAGACCTACGCACATGTTTTTTTTTTTTTTTTTTCAAAGCTATAATTGAAATTAATTTTATGGTTCAAAATCTTTATAAAATTAATTCTCCCAGATATTTGTCCACTCCAAAATAAATCAAAACATCATCTCGTAGCAAAGTGATTTCGCAGAATAACAAAAGAAGATAAATTCCATACGCTTGAAGCGTCAAACCATTATCATCTCTGTACCCTTTCTTAGTCGTGCTCACTTTATAACTATATTCAACCCACAATTGCGGGCCTGATTAATTTCTTCTGTATTTTGGATATTCTAAATTTATCGAAGATCAGCATTTAACTGATAGATTGGGAAAAATGGGGACGTTCCAACAAACCGCGCCATCCTGTATTTTGTTTGAACGGAATGCTTTTGTATCACTTTGAGTTGATCGAGGTACATGTTACATGTGTCGATGATCTCGTTTTCCCAGGTCTTTATGTACTCGTTCTTGCCAAATGATAAGTGATGTTTAACTTTTTCATTCTCGTTAAACGCAGTTGCTACTTCTCGGCATGACTTCTTGACCGATTGTAATTCCGTCTCGATATTCTTCGCAACGCTGGCGACTGCTGCAACCCTGTCCTGACCATGGAAGTTATTAAGCGTTTCTTCAATATTGTTGGAGTCTTTGTATCGAGTGTAGGTGGGTAGTTCGGGTGTTCCTATGGATGACCATGGCTTCATCCTTAAACGGTACAACTTCTCTCTGTCTACCAAAAGAGAGGACTTCTTTTCAGGCAGCAGGAGGTATTTGAAAAGTTGTATGGCCATTGCGATACTTCGACACAAGTAATAATGAGTTAGAGCTTTTGGAAGTACATGGTTGTCCAAAATCGCAATGTTTGTCTCCAACTGAGGAATAGCATGAGCAACCAAGGTATTATAAGTTTCTCTCAAAGCATCTTTTTTGGGACCCTTGGCTTTCTTGATCTTTTTCGGCATATTTTGACACCATGTGAGTTTGCTGACATTAATATCCCTCAAGCGACCAGAAGCATGTTGGTGGAGATGCGCAAATAACTCCCCAGCATACCAGTACATAACGTCAGCCTCAAAATCACTGTATATGTCTTGCTCAAAACCGGTCAAGACCACTTCAATCATCATAATTAATTTCTCATAGTAAATAAAAGAACTGATTGCAAGAGCTGGCTGGTCGGCACTTCCTTGTTGAACAAGTCTGTCACCTATTCCATGGCTATGCAATTCTCCCTCAACATTCTCTGAGTTAAATTGAAGCGTATCCCACAAAACCAAGTTTCTCGTAAGAAGTTGTCTTTGGCGACATCTATTGTTCCCATAAACTGTGAGCTTTTGATAAAATGCAGAGTCAATATCATCCAAAAGTTGTGATAGTTTGGTCAAGCACTCGCTTTTGACTTCTTCAATTTGTGATGTGCCTTCGATTCTCCACTCGTCGCTGTTCATTATCGAGTTATGTACAAGGCAAAGTGATTCCATGCATCTGATAGCAAATGAACTGACAGTTTCGTCCAGGCCGGCTATCGACCTATCATCTCGAATAAAAAATAATTGGAAAAATCCACGAACAATAGCGTTTGCAGAGGAAGCCATCTGCCGGCCAACATTGTGGCTGAGATATAGTAGCGACTGACTCTCATTCTTTAATAGAGGAAATTCAGTTAAAATTTTCTCTATCGAAGCAACGATTTCTATGAGTTTGTCAAGGGCTAGTTCTTTGGGCAAACTCGCGTTGTTCCAAGGAATATGACGATTATTACAATCAACCTGAACAAAACGAGATATCAGCAGTTCAGGAACATCGACATAGGAAAATGTCTTCAACTTTTCTAAAATTGCCATACAATCTTTCAAGTATTGGATGTTAAGAGGTTTTGAGTTATCGAAAAGCTCGACGCGCTCGTCTAACAGCAGAGAAATCAGAAGCATACGTTTGATAAGCTGTAAATGCATAACGGCAATTTCTTGTGATGGATCAGATGGGTGAGCAGCGAAATATTGAATGGCTGCTTCTAATGGTTCTAGTACCAGCTCGATTGGGGTTGTGCAGAAATAATCCAAATCCATGGTACGGGTTGTGACGTCCTCCTCCTCGTATAGAACATCCATGGCAATTTTACAGAATATCGAAAGAAGTTTAAGCAATCCGATAACATAACCTCGTAAAACAATGTTGACATATGCCGATTCTTCTGTATCGGCCACAACGTAGTCCTTCGAATGGCTGCGCCTGTTCACAAAATCAGCCTCACTTACGAGAAAATTTCTCTTAAAATTGCAAAGCAAATCATAAACATACCGCGAACTCAAAATAGTAACCAGTAGAGACTGGCCGTTAAGCCAAGCGACAAAAGATCTTAAAAGAGAGTTCATGATGGCAATGACCTCAGGCAAGGAGCGGCCCTGGCAACAATCGAAAGAGATTTCATCCCGCAGTAAGTCTATAAGACCCGTATCTAGGGCTTTGTTGCCTATTTCAAGAGCCCTCGTCGCCTCTAACATATCGAGGTATTGAGAAACTTGGACCTTTCCTCGATCAATAAGGTCAACCGCTCCTAAAACCTCGGTCGTGACATCGAGATAGTTATCATCTAGGATTAGTAATGGATAATCATAGGGGTTTTAAAAGATTTAACTTACCGTCTGGTAGCTTCATTGTTAAAAAATAGTCAAAGATCAGAATTCCCAGCGAAGTGAGAAATGTGGAGAACCAGGGTCCAAATAAATATCCTACAAATTAAGAGAAACTACAGTCCCAGCAATTTTTGCTTTAATTTTCCATCCTTTATTTTTTAGTCAATTATTTTTTAAACCCAAAGGAGTTTTGTTATCTAAAGAAAACTCCTCATAGTTCACATGCGTGGCTTATATTACCCTATCTAAAAAGGGTCGAATTGTTTAACCCAAGAGTATCTTTGAATATGTCTAAGTTAAGAAAAGTTCAAGTTATTAATAATTTAGAATATATTTGTTCTTCACGAATTTTCATCATAAATGGGTGGTTGGTGTAATGGTTAGCATTGCTGCCTTCCAAGCAGCAGACATGGGTTCGATTCCCGTACCACTCACTTTTTGTTTATTGGCATGTCCTGTTGGTTTTTTTTTCATCTTTAAAGTATAGACGCGTCACTTCAACTCTCCGTTTTATATAGATCTCCAAATGATCATCCATCTAGTTTATTGCAAGTTCAGGTATCGAACATATTAGAGTTCGCCGCAGCCTTAAAGCATGGAGTACTTAACCGCCTGTTCAATAAATACTAAAGAAAAATGGCTTTTATTTTTCTGAATTGGTTTTTTTTTTTTTTTTCAAGAAAAATCTATCCCCGTTGATCAATTTTTGTTCTGAATCTACCTTGTGAGCCAGTCCTGTACACCTTAGTGTTTGTTTTGGTGACTACTTAATTCTCCATTAGTCATGACAACATCTGCAAAACCAACTTTAAAGCAGATCGAAACATATCATGATTTCAATTCACTTGCATGCGCTATTCACCATGTCTTTTGTGACGCGCAAACTACCTTGTCTGGTCACAGGAAGCTAGTAATTCTACTAAGAAAGATCCAAACAAGAGCGATCCAACTAAACTGCGAAGAACAATTCAATTTCCACTTCACCAAAACAATATCTAAGATATTAAAACTCAAAAAGGGAGAGCCCTGTGGTGACAGAACTGCCAAGTTTTGCTCGTTATTTGTTGCCACCATGGTGAAACAAGAGGCTGAGAAGCCCACCAATCGCCCAGAGCTCGACTTGAAATCTGACGGTGAAAGCGAGAATAGTGACGCCGAAGATGATAAAGAAAGTGTTTCATGTGAATTTATAGATTACTTGATTAGGCATCTTCTTCGGGGCATTGAATCTAGATTCAAAGAAGTGCGTTACCGCATAGCTCAACTCCTAGCGTATTTGGTGAACTACATCACAGAAATGGATGAACAACTATTCTCAGCATTGAAATACTCCCTCAACCGTCGTCTTTACGACAGAGAGTCCGTCGTTCGAATTCAAGCCGTGGTGGCTATGTCTAGGTTCCAATATTATGAGGGAAGCAATTCTCTGAAGATGAGTCAAGCAACAAAATCGTTAGTAAATGCGTTGAAGCATGATGATTCGCCGGAAGTTAGAAGAGCTGCGCTCCTAAACTTAGTAAAAAGCCCTCAGTCTGTTCCAGAGTTGGTGGAGAGAGCTCGCGACGTGAACTTGATTAATCGCCGGCTAGTCTTCTCTCGAATTTCCAAAGAGCTTCCCAGTTTTGTTGAATTAGATCTCACACTCAAGGAAAACATTCTTAAATGGGGGTTAAATGACAGAGAGCCCAGTGTTCGGGCAGCGGCGGTTGGCCTTCTTATCAAGCATTGGCTTCCTCAAGTAAACGATGACATACTCCGTTTCTTGGAGCAAGCCCAGGTGGTTGACAGTGAAGCAATGCCCATTGCCATGCATGTAATTTTCAAGCATCGTCATGATAAATTTAACACAATCACATTCCCCCCAGAGTTTTGGAATGAGTTAACGGTTGAAAAAGCTTTTTTCATAAGAAGCTTTTTTGAATATTGTACAAAAAATGATTTCTACGAGAGTATTGATCAAAACATCCCAGAACTCACGAAGCTAGCTCATGTAGTGCAACAATACTTAAAGCTTCGCGAATCCATGCTACGTACAAATTCAGAATTGATAGATGAATACCTTGAGTTCCACAATAAGGAAGAAATTCTCAATAAATTGGTGAGTAATGGGGTCAGTGAGCTCAAGGATATAAAGCGCCGTCTCGAGAAAGAGGAAGGGATTATCACAGAGGCTCAAGGACGCATTACCGGATTGAGTATGTCAATTCCTAAAATTCGTGGCCAGCTTAAGTCCTTCACAGCAGCAACGAAAGGCGGCGCTCCAAACGATCTGCTTCAACAGAAAATAGCTGGTTTAGAAAAGGATCTTGATGAACAAGAATCAGAGATGCAAGCACTTCAACAAATTCTAAGTGAGCATACGGCAACCGTGACTGGGCTAGAATTACAGTTGAAGGATACTGAAAAAGCCCAAATTCATCGCGAATCTGAGCGCCAAAAGTATTTGCAAGCAGCTGGTGACATCGATGAAAGATATCGTCCATTTGGTGAACAAAAAAAGGAACTCGAATTTGTGATTGAGCAGATTCTATGTGTGATCAAGGGTTGTGATTTTGCTGATGTGGCAGGCACTAGAAGATTGGTTCCTATAATAACCAGCGCATTGACTTATGACAACCTTAACGAAAAGAATGTTGCTGTTTGTATGCAAATCATCCGCAAAGCATCTCTCGATGAGAACTATTTCTCCCAACTATGCACTGAAATTATCACAGATATCCGAGACTCTAACCTCGGAGAGAACGACGAAACATTCATGTCTGCTGCTTCTCTTTTTGGGAATGAAGACGATGGTGAGGATGATGAGGAGGAGGATAATGTTGCTGAAACACAGGAGAGTCATGCAAGTGAAAGTGAACAGGAAGAAAGTCATGCTGATAAGCGAAGAAAGCTTGCTCCAACTTTACCTCCAGATAACTTGCTTGTTCAGTGTTTAATTGTCTTGCAGTATTATTTGGAAGTGGCTGAGGATACGCAATGCAACAGCTATCAGCTTGATACTTTGATTGACACCCTTATTCGTCCCGCTCTTGTCAACAATAGGAACAGCAGAATCAGATACCTTGGCTACAAAGCTCTTGGGTTGTTTTCGTTGATAGATGAAGGGCTAGGAGCTTCGAATCTTAAGTTCTTCGGAATTAGCGCATCAAAAGCGCACGACGAAGATTTAAAAGCTTTGTGTATGCAAATCATTTTTGACATAGTCTCCACGCATGGCGTAGGAATTCTTGATATAGAAGGAGAAGACGCTGTTGATTCTCTCTCACTTGCAAGACTTTTCTATAGTCTTATGAAGAATCACGAAATGCCGCATCTACAGGCCGTAGTTGCAGAGGGATTGTGTAAGCTCTTCCTTGCAGATCTATTGGTGGACTTTGGAAAAGGAGAGCTAGAGGATGGCGACGATGACTCTCTGCAAGAGTTGCAACTCTTACAAGTCTTAATTACCTCGTACTTCCACCCCGGCAACTCAGCAAATCAGGAGTTAAAGCAGGTTCTTGCATTTTGTATTCCTGTTTATTGCTTCAGTCACTCTAAGCATCAAATCAAAGTCAGCTCTATTAGTGGCGAATGTTTTTACCGATTGTACCGAAATGATGGCGAGTTTGCAGGAGCTGAAAACTTGGCATCTCCATCCACCATGTTACAACAACTTATCTACTGGTGTGACCCCAATAACGTTATTAACGCCACTCAAGAAGATATTGAAAAGAGTACATCTCACTTTTGGCTAGCGATGAAGTTTTTGCAGGTTATCGAGCAGAATTCTTCTAAAGCCATCAAGAAGTTAATCATTTCCAATTTGATTAAATTATCAATATCGGAACATATTGGTTCTGAGGCTTTAAAAGGACTTTTAGAAGCCACTAATGATACCAAAATCCACATTCAGTCCAACAGAGATGATGCCAACTTCTCCTTGGACATGTCTTCGGAGAAAAACCTAGACAAATTTCATTCACTTATTGGCGAACTAGTTACGAAAGCAGAAACCCTCGAATCGACCAAAGAGTCTCCCTCAGGAAATTCCTCAAGAGCTACGTCTACTGCAAACTCTAGGGTGAGTTCAAGAGCACCATCTAGGGAAGCATCTCGGGCACCCTCTAGAGAGCCATCTGTTGCACCCAATGTATCCTCAAATGAACAAATGGCCCATGATTCCACAGAAATGGCAATCGAAACGCCGTCAGTTCGGGCAACAACTGAAGAAGCAAAAGCGGATTTAGCGGTAGCTGATGACCTTGACGAGATAGATAAAATGCTTGAAGATGAAGCGGAGGTTGAGTATAACGTAGATATGAGCTAATTCATAGCGGTCTTGTTTGAACTGAGAAAGTTATAAAAGGAAAGCACCATATCCAAGAATTAACTCCTTCGAAAAATGATCGAAATCTTGACCATAAATAAAGTATTCTTGATAAGTTTTCGAAAAAGATATAAACTCTTTCCTTTTTTTTTTTGCAATTTTAACTTTTTGTCAAATTTAGGTAATTCATAATTAAAGTAACAATTCAAATTTTCTACTGGCAGATAAAAGTGCTTTGCACAATTATCGATAAACACGCAATGAAAGTACCGGAATAAAGCCCTGACGCACGCAATGCCTTCGAATTCTTTTGCAATTTTAATTATTTTTCGTATAAATACACAGTATCGCTAGAGGACCAAGTCTGTATATCATTTAAGTAATCATGCACCTGTACGACGAATCAGTAAATAGGCCCCAACCTGCATGCAGATGAGACTTAGAGTTATGCTTCCTGCATGCACACGAATTGCCAGACGTGCACCAATTCCCTTGTATACGACCATACGAGGGCGCGCGTTTATAAGCATCTCTCGACGTGATTTCACTTTTGAGTTGTCAAACAGTTCTCAACAACTTGTTCCACAACTTGCACTTCTGAATCATAAAATGCCTTCTTCTGTGAAATTGGCCCAAAAGGATCACAAGAAAGATGCCGAATTCGCCAAGGCGATGCACGGTGAGTCCTTCAAGAAGACTGGTCTTGGTGCTCTTATGGCTAAAACTGGTGATGCCTCTAACGTAGCCAACGAGGGTTACTTCAAGCACTGGGACGGTGGTGTCTCCAAAAAAGACGAGGACAAAAGATTGGCCGACTACTCCAACTTGACGGCTCATTACTACAATTTGGTCACCGACTTCTACGAGTACGGATGGGGTTCTTCTTTCCACTTCTCCCGTTACTACCGAGGCGAGGCCTTTAGACAAGCCACTGCCAGACATGAGCATTACTTGGCTCACAAGATGAACTTGAACGAGAACATGAAGGTCTTGGATGTTGGATGTGGTGTTGGTGGTCCCGCTAGAGAAATTTGCAGATTCACAGACTGTACCATTGTTGGGTTGAACAACAACGACTATCAGATTGAGAGAGCCAACCACTACGCTAAAAAATACCACTTGGACCACAAATTGTCTTTTGTCAAGGGTGATTTCATGCAAATGGACTTCGAGCCTGAGTCGTTTGATGCCGTTTACGCCATTGAAGCCACTGTCCACGCCCCTGTTTTGGAGGGTGTTTACAGCGAAATCTACAAGGTCTTGAAGCCAGGTGGAGTCTTTGGTGTATATGAATGGGTCATGACTGACGCTTATGATGAGAACAATGAAGAGCACCGTAAGATCGCTTACGGTATCGAGGTCGGTGATGGTATCCCCAAGATGTACAAAAGAGATGTTGCTGAGCAGGCTTTGAAAAACGTTGGATTTGAGATCGAGTACGAGAAAGACTTGGCTGACGTTGACGACGAAATCCCATGGTACTATCCTTTGGCCGGTGAGTGGAAGCACATTCAGACTCTTTCTGATTACTACACTGTTTTCAGAACTTCTAAGATCGGAAGATTTTTCACCACCGAAATTGTTGGCTTGTTAGAGAAGGTTGGCTTAGCTCCAAAGGGTTCCAAGCAGGTTACTGGCGCTTTGGAGGATGCTGCTGTCAATTTGGTCGCTGGTGGTAAGCAAAAGTTGTTTACTCCAATGATGTTGTACATCGTTAGAAAGCCTTTGGAGAAAAAGAATTAGTTCTTACCTATTTATTGGATAAACAATAGTAATGGATTATTGAGTTTGTGCTATTTAATATATTCTTCGACTATTTGAAAGCATCACTTTAACACTGTAGCCCTATATATTCTCGGGTACTTCTTAAGAAGCCAACACCATTCGTTTGTAATGCAAGATTCAAGTTTTTCTATAATGCCTCTATATGCTCTATATTTTCACCAGCGAAACTTCAAATGCAGCGTTAGTCGGTAAAGCAAATGCCTCTCTTTCAATCACAACAATATCCTTATCTCCCCAGGGATCAACCTTTAGGATTGGCCTGTACTTTTGGGTCATCCAAAACGATTTCTGATCTTTCCCATTACCGGCGAATTCAACGTCACCTTGTTCAAGTCTTTTCATCAGAGCTGTGGCAAGTTCCTTTTCGAAATAAGAGTCTTCAGGATTCTCACTTGCAATGTCATTTTCGTGTATGCTCAAACCATCTCTATGTCTTTTTCTGCTTCGCAAGTGGTTCTTAGAAACATCCAAGTTTAGCGACAAGTCAAAGAAGCACATCCACTGGCTTCCATAAATCCACACTTTACTTTCTTGGACAAACATGCCTTGTGGTTTGTCATCTAGCTTTAAAAATGCTGGAGGAAGAAACTCACTGTTCTTCTGTGACCAAGGAGTTAAAAGATGTGTTTTGTTAGAGGTATCAAATTCGCGAAGTTTGTTCTCCTCGCTGAGCACAACAAGGGTTTCATTCTCCGTAAACTGCATCAAATGAACAAGATTTGAAAGAGTGGCCAATTTAACTGCTGTTCCATCCAAAGTAATTAACTCAACTGAGTTATTGAACCTAGCGATTGCAAGTCTCGTGCTATCTCTTGACACGGCGATAGTGCGAATTGCATTGTAGTGTTCGAATCCGCCTCTTGTTTCTACATATTCACTAGCTAGAGTCTCCAATTCATCGATGAGTTCAATGGTCGACTCGTGAATTTGGAACAAAAACAATTCATCGTCGGGGCTGTGAATAAGTAGCTTGCACTCGTCCAACATCAAAACTTTCTTAGCTCCAGACACCAATGAATCGAATGCTTCATCTCTAAACTTTTTAACTGTCAATTTTTTGTCAGTTCTTGTTAAGGAAAATGCCTTAACAGAATTGATAGTCGAAACCACCAAAATAGACACATTGTCCGAAAACTCTCCTATACCTACCGATGTGACGTTGTCTTCTTCAGACAATTTGAGCTTGGCCTGTAGTTTGTGAGTATCGTCGCCAATTCTCCAAATTTTCACAGTCTGATCCTGGAACATAGCCACTAACTCAGAATCGCTGCATGTTACTATGTTGGAAATTTGCTGGTCCATGAGAATTTTCTTGTATTGTCCGTGCTGGAACTTATCAACAGACTGGACTATAAGGGACCTTTCGACACCTCCGGATACCAAAAAGTTGTAAGACTTACATTCAAACAACTCTAAGGCACGCACATCATTCAGATGCAAAAGTCTACTGTCATTATGTATCCATCTGGAGCTCTTTTTGTTTTTCTTGGCTTCCAAAAAGGAAAAATGGTGGATTTTGCGATCGATACCAGCGGAAAATACATTCTCGCCGGAAGCGTCTTTAGCTAAACACAAAACATCTGCATCATGTGTCGTGAAGCTCTGGATCAAAGTATGGCTTTTCATTTCCCAAAATTTAACAGCACCTGTAGAGTCACCTGTAACAAATTGACCTTTCTTTGGCAAGCATGCAATGGACCATACCAAGGTAGACTCGGTTTTCAGCCAATCGACTTTCATGGATGCAGTGATGCGACCTCTGTTCTCGCCACCAAGGCTCCAGCAACGTACTCTTCCATCTGCGCACCCTCCTATGACTGTTTCATTGTCATACCATTGGATCCCTAGGACCCTTTGATCTTGTTTCTGACAAATGAACTCAAAGTCCATCACACCAGGGCCGCCTGAGAGATCAATAATAACAATGCTTCCATCATCGCATCCTACGGCCAATCTGCTTCCAGAGCTATTGCTGTCGATGCACCAGATCACACCTGCATTACAGTTTAAATTGGCCTTAGGTCTTCCTGTTTTCAAATCCCACTCGGTGATGTAAGTAGAGCCACCGATCGAGAAAAGACGAGGATTTTCACCCACCGCATGTGACCAAACAAGACCTTCTACAGTACGGCCTCGAGCTCCCGGTAGGGTAAGTTCATGAGTCCAGTTGAATCTTGGGTTCCAAATCTCGATGTCTCCATTGGAACGACCCACAGCAAGCATCAACCCTGCCGGGGCTGGCTGTGAAACGTCGCATGTGTGCGAAAAAGCAAGCGCTGTGATAACATGAGGAGTATAGTCGACGAAGCGACATCTATGAATGTCCATTGGGGAAAGAGTTGATGCAAAGTTGACTTGAAGTTTTCAGGTGCAGGCTCTGATGAGATAGGATGGAGATGAGGTTGAAGAGGCCAATTACTTGGTGTACAGGTGTAGCTCAAAGTGATTCACCTAACATTGAAATTATAGCAAAAACATACCAGAATTCACTCAATAATGGTTAAGCATGACTATTTATGCAAAAAATATCTTCTATACTTCAGGGAAGAATGCTCTTGTTAACGGGAGAGCACGAGGAGTTGTATGGCATTCACAAGAGTCACGTCAAACAAACTAGACCAGTTACGGTAGGTGACTGAAATATTCTCGCATTCGAAATGCTTTGCCCTTTTAAAGTTACGGAATTGCTTTTATTGTCCGAAGATTATCAAGTGAAAACGGCAACCTACCGCCTAATTGCAGCAACGGCGAACATACTGAATTGCAGTCAAGGTAAGATGTTGATAAATTGTAAATCGTTCGATACCATAATCCTCATATTTGCAAATCCTTGTTGAACTTGAGTGCAATCAACAAATTATCAAAGTGATGTAAAATTGAGATGTATTCTGAGAGCTTCAACAAATGCTTTCGTTGTCAATTAAATGTGATATTATGTTTGCATAGAAACATCGCCCAGAAAAAATGAACGGACTAATTCGAAAACTAGTCCATTTGTAACCAGCGGCCAACAAACACTAAACAAATCCAAGAACACTATTGATAAAAGATAAAATTCGGATAAACCATTTGTTCTCGTCGGTGTTGATGACCATATTGATGACGAGCTCCTTTTGCTTTCTGTTTCCTTCTAATTGTTTCTTAACAATTGTTTTCTTAACAAGCACACTCTTGTTCACACACCAAACGATAAACAATATGGCAAACACACTAATGGACATGTTTTTGGCCAATTGCAATATTTTCACGCTTAGAAACCGCAATGCCTGCAAAAGCTTTTTTCTAGAGTTCCTTTGTAGGTCTGCCTCCGTCTCTGAGTCGGTGTCATTATAATGTTCGCTACATGTTCGACGACTGGCAAAATCTCGGCTAAGCTTGTTAATGATCAGATTGATTTGTCCTTGCCACGTTCTAAAATCTTCTAAGGTGGATGCTGGAACATCGAGCGGGTTATTGCCTGGTCTTCCAACCAGAGCTACTGACCTACTGATGTTTTTTGTGTAACCTCGAGGATGATGTACTGAATCAGTGAGCAGGATCTGCGTGTTACGACGCGAATGCAGGTAAATCTGTTCTGAATTGTTCTTTACTTGTTGCGAAACTGATAGGGTTCCTGTGCTATGCAAGGGCCAAGGAGTCCCCACACTGAACCGATCAGATTGATCCATGTTGGAATGAACCAGCGGAGCACCTACCAGTTTAGTCATGAAGGGATGAGCAGGAAATTGGTGCCGTGATAAGTAAGGATCTTCTTGAGAATATTCTAGATCTTTGATCTGATCCCACAAGTACTCTAACTCCCCGAGGAGTTCTCGCGCCTCGCTTGTACCGCTGGCGTAGACTCGCATGGTATTGATAAGGTAAAGAATGTATTGACGCTTAGCTTCTGTTTTGGAAAGACCCTCTTCCCGTTTCCACGCGTCCCACTTCTTTTTCGCTCCCTCGTCTTCTATGGTGTGGCCCTCGGGTCTGGCCATTATTCCTTGAACGTTTCCCTCTGTCGCTTGCTTATAAAGCCCATAAAGCTTTATACGATTCTCCGCAGGGGGACGCGGTAACAGCCCATAGCTTGAACGAGAAGAGAGGGCGCGGATAGTTGTGATAGCTTTAACGAAAACACGATCTGTTTGTTAGCATTGATACTAAGTGTGAAGTAACAACAGAAGTAAAGAAGTTCGATCAAATCGGAAGATATTGTAACCAAGCTCCATTTTAACCAGTTAGACTACCGAATAAATCGATTTAGTACATACCTATGGAATCTGACATTACTTTTGAAGGAAAACAGTGAAGTTGGAGATAAGACGCTATCACGTGGATAATGGGGTAAACGTATCTGAGATCAAGCCGCATGCCAGAAAACACCAATAATTGGAATTAGAAAACGTTGAATTTCTTAAAATTCCCCTTTCTTGTAATTATGATTATTTTTTTCAAGTATAGCGGAGCTCTTGAGTAATACAGATACAGGTATGCCTGGAGTCGGAGATTGAAGTGAAGTTGGCCCCCCTTTTTCAAGATGTTTCTTCTTGGATAGAAGCGAACCAGGCGAACTTCTTCAATTGACTTTGTAGTGATCTAAACATGAAACAAACAGCGTTAAGGCAACCTCAATTATTCATGACTCGCATTTGGTGGCGGCATAATCAAAAACAAATCATAAAAACGTTTCGCTTCTTAAAATCTTCTTGACAGGTATGTAGATTCTTTTCATTTAATTTGGCTAGAAGTCCTACAAGCCATCAACAAAAAAAACAAGAATTGAAATGCATGCCTTGAGAAATCTACAATAAGCTCTTAAATAAAATTTAATTTTAACTAAATAATCCTCGACACATACGAGACAGACATTGACTTTCTATTCTATCCATGCAAAACTCCCTAAAAAGAGACCTAGTTAGATTCCACCAACGTCTCAAAGCAATTTACTTTAGCCGAGGCCCTACAGGAATACTCTTAACACGATATTATAGCCCTATGTATACAAAGTTTAGTTCTCAGGAACATCGATCTCACCAGCGTTGATGGCGTCGATGATGTCGTGAGGGTTCTTGTAGTCAACACGGCAGCCAACAGATTGAGCAGTACCCAAGATCTCCTTGGTGACGGAAGCCAAGGTCTTACCGAAGGACTTCTCTCTCATTTGTCTGGCAATCTCCACGATTTGGTCGAAAGGAATGTTACCAGAGTGCTTAACGTTCTTGTCCTTTTTACGGTCTCTTGGTGGCTCCTTCAAGGCAGTAATAACAAGAGAAGATGCAGATGGAACAACAGAGGCAGTGGCTTGTCTGTTTTGAATTCTCAATTGGACAGTAACCTTGATACCCTTGAAGTCCTTGGTAGCCTTAGCAATATCTTCACCGACCTTCTTTGGGGACAAACCAAGAGGACCAATCTTTGGGGCCAAAGCAGAAGAAGCACCGATCTCACCACCAACGGCTCTAAGGTAAAGGAACTTAACTTCAGTAGGGTCGAATTTTGGAGGCATTGTGAATTCGTTCTAAGGTGGTGACAACTGAAGTTTCAGTAAAGAAAAATTTTAGACTGCGCGCCAGAGTGGGTGGTATTGCACATAGACTCGAAGAGCGATCACGTGCATTCATATTCCACCTCTCTTCAGTATGTGTCACTAATGTGCAGTTCGCTTCAAGGAGTTTGTTCAGTTAAAATGAGATTAGGGCTACAGCCCTGTATCTTGTCTACAACATAAGCATACGTTACCTTAGTCATGAACAAGCACACTCTCCTTTAATTGCTTTAGAAGAATTTATTGCGCTACTTTGTAAATCTTTATTATTTTTTTCTTTTTAAAATGGGTATTGAAGTCTTTCGTACATTGTTGGATGAAGCGAGAACAATAATAAATGATGTTGAAATCGAAATGTCCTATCAATTAAGGGCATTCGGACGTATTATGTTTTGAGAATTTTTCTCTAGTTGTAATAATTGAGTTTCTGTTGTCTTGTATTCGTTAAAATATTTATTGTAAGAAACACTCAAAAGAACCGAAATTCATCGAAGGATATCAAACAATAGAGTACAAAATTTTAAAGGTTTTTGTCATTCGCCATGCCCCGACAAAATCCATTCGGGCGAAATAATGATAGTATGTAGAATGTTTGTCGGAGAGCTCACCATATATGGTGACATGCACCGCTTAAATAAAGATGATCCTCTGATTAAAGCATTCCCCCAGGTATGGCTTCATCACCGCTGTCTTCTGCGTTTGGATCTCCAGCGGATAAGTTTAATTCGCGAAGCATGATCGTTGGGTTTTTGCCTTGCTCCTGTAAGTCTTTAAAGATACTAACGGGCTTTTCAGTGAGTTTGACGATTCTCTCCTTGTCATCGTAGCAAATAACGAGAGCGTATTTCGACCAATTCTCTTTAGGAATGTTATTCTTACGAATAGCGCTCTGAAGTAGCCTTAAACCAGTATCATCAGACGAAGCTTTAAACGCTTGAAGAGGCTGGATTTCCTTTTGTCCGGTTGAGGAGTGACTGGAACCAAGCAGCGCGGAGGATTGTTTACTCTTAAGTGGTTGTCTAAAGGTCACAGTATGAAGTCCATTAGGGCTGGTTGGATTCGAATCTCCAGGTGAAGGCTCAACTAAACGTAGCTTTGGAACAGCTCGAGAATTTGTGTTTTGCTTCATTTCCGTGAGTTTGCCAACCCCAGTCGATAAAACTGAGGCGGTTGACCACCTATTAGAATGTGATGGGCTTGGTAAAGCTTGCGAGTAGCTACTGTTTGAAAGAGCGCGTTGTAGTTTTGGCATATTGCTGTTATCTAGAAATTCGTGACGGTCGTTCATTGGTAGTTGTCGAAGCACGTTTTGCAGCTGTAAATTCAAAGTGCTTGTACCAGAATCGCTCTCACGATCTGGAGATGGCAAAGCTGAGGTAGATCCATTAGATCCGGTGGTAAGAGTTGGCAGAGACTTAGAATGTCCCGGATCAAGTGTAGGAACAGGTAAGGGTTTTGCCTCATTTGCTAAGCGAACCACAGGACCGAGATCAGCTTTCAATTTTCGAAAATGCTCCTCAAGCTTCTTGACATCTTTAGTAGTTGCTGGTTGTGGCATAGTATGTAAAAGTTTTAGGCATAGATTTAGGGCTTCTATCGATACGTAATTGGAATCGATATTTACGTTTATCATACGATTCAAGTCAGCGAGTTTCGGAACACTATCGCCATTGTACAGCTCATGTATCAAGTTTTTTATTGCCTGTTTCACTCGGAGTCTCTGATTTAATTTTTCAATTCCCAATTCTCGTAGGTGTTCGGTTGTGAGGAAGGGAAGAAGCGAACCGTCCACGTTATTCTCAATGAATGCATCAAAAAGATCGGCATCTACCAATGGCAGGAGATACAGGGCAACTTGAGCTGGATCCCAAGTAAGATAAGATTCCAGCATTTCATCAGCAGATGATGTGAAGTTATGACGTGCAATCTAAAAATACACAAGGATGTTTATCAGGAAGTTTTGCAGCTCTGATGATTGCGTTGATATGATATGTTCTGCTCTGATGTGGTGCAGTTATTCTTTAGAGAAGGGACAACTTTTTAGATGTGAAGCAAGTGAATGTGTTCTCAGACTATCTGACAAGAAGTGGAGATCAATTTCGTCAATCACACTCAATGCGGTGGTATTGTGTTTAACGCAGGATTAAGTCTCTCTGTTACGGGGTGGCTAGTTCCTGCATTTTAATTCATGTCAATTTCCCAAAAAACAAATTGAAGAAAAGTGATTTTAACTCATTTTATTTTTTAAATTAATAGGTAAGTGTAATTAGTTTTTACCATCTTCGTACGTATTGCTAAGAAGCTCTCACCAAAAGGTTTCTGTACATAATAGCGGGATTGGTCATCAAGGTAATTTTCGATAATATTAAGCTTTCTAGACTTCATTTAGAGGTTACATTCTTACCCTGATTTTTAAATTCGTTGAGCTTCCACTCTTTATCATGCTTCATTAATTCTCCTTGTGCTGCTTTGGCGCATAAGGAAAAGCCGACAGCATTCAAGTGATAAATATATCTATGTTCCACTCTTGATATTTCTTTAATTTGGTGACTCAAAAAAAATTTATACCTCTCTCAATAGGAATATCTACTTCATTCAAGGAAAGCTAGTCGCCGTGATTGCACTACGTGCCTCATGAGTTTATAGGAAAATAAATTAATGAATCAACCGTGTTAGCAGCGAGCTTTAGTTGAAATTCTTAGTGCAAAAAAGACCCAAAATCAGTATCTCAATTTTTAAAAAAAGAATGCGGTTGACAGCAATAGTTCGAGGCCTTTTAAGTTTTCGTTATTGAGACTCTATCATCGAATCGTCTCTTATTGATACAATACTAAAACATCAGATAGATACCTTACGTCCATCTAAAAAAGAATCGTGGAAGCAGTTATACTAAGAGTGGATAGAAACATCAGTCTCTAATTATTCTATCAGGTATTGTGTGCTATATCTTCAACCGTTTCATATAGGTCCCTGCATAACATCATGTTTCAGCCGTTCCTAAGTCGAGTGCGTCAGATGTTTCACCTTGAGTTGAGAGTTATCTAAATGGATCGAGGGACACTTGAAATCGAAGCTCAAGTTACAGAAATGAGTTCGCGAGCCTTCGCAAATGTGGTTCTTGGGAGGATTCAAGTGTTCTCATGGCTCGAAACTAAATTGTGCCTTGATTCATTTCCTGTATATAGAAGTATTATATTCTTTGTCATTAGCAGGACCCTGAAGTCACTTTAAATTCAAAAAAAAAAACGTCTAGAGACTTTTAGTTAGAATTTCATTCATAATCTTAAATGATCAGGACTCTGTTATGAATGGGAGGCTACTTCAGGCGTCGGTTTGAAAAATGCCGCTAATTTGATATAGGGTAAACGAAATACATTGACTAGCTGACTTTATTTAGCCATTATTTTGTTGTAAACTCTGCAGTTTGTTCCCAACCTGATCTAGCAGCTAATATTGGTTTAATGCGTGTTTGAACCGCTGAAGGGTGGCTGCAAATCCATCCTGTATGTGTGTGGTCTTAGCAATCCCAGTTGCCACTGCTTGTAAGTAAACCCTATAGTTGTCTACTACATAGCTCTTCTTAAATTTTATCATGGCAGACAACAAACAAAGCACTCAATCTACTTCAAGTGACCCTCTAGTTAATGTTGATGGGAAGCAAGTTCCACTCAGTAGCGTTAACAAACCTCATTTTGCGGTTATCGGCGGGACTGACAAGCCGATTCCAAATTTAGAGAATTTCCCTCCCTTGGAGCCTCTGGCCGCCAAAAAAGAGGAGTCTTAACCTCAAAGGCAGACAATGCTATAATGACTAGTGGAATTTCTAACTCTATGAAATATGTTACGAAAATTTATGTTTACGATATAAGACTTCAATAAATTTGAGCTGATGGATAAATGAACTTAATGACACTGTAGATGTACTTTAATTGGTAATAGAGAGACCATCGCCAGTTGAATCAATGACGTTCAAATTTGACCGATGATTACAATCTATCATTGCTCATCTTCATGTTTTAAAGTGGTCCGGAGAGTGTCTCAGATAACCGAATCCACTTACGAAGTTACAAAGCTACCTTTAACTGTTCAAAAAAAGAATGACCAGATGGATTAAATAAACATCTGGATAGTTTAGTCAAGAAGCCTTGCTTTCTTAGTAGTTTTTTTTATTTCTGTTGTTTTGCGAATAATAGCGACGTCTCACACCACATTCAACACTGGAAGGCGACGCAATAATAACTAGTCCCTGTCACCATGAATATTCCAAACACAGTCAAACCAAGTTCTCTACTTAACAGAAGATTTCTACGAGCCCTAACGTACACTTGTACAGTTTTGCTAGTTGGGCTGGTAATCTTACTTTTCGCAAACCGTCAAAGGCTTATTCATTTAGATGATTATGTCAAATCTGATCTTGTACCAGAGATATTCCAACCTCAGTCACCGTGGTACATAGTTGATTTGTCCATAAGCTCATGTGGTCCGTTTAGTTCCAAGCATCATGTATGTGCTACCCCAAGGGCCAATGTAGGGGAATACGGTGATGTGGGTATAGAGGGAGGTTGGAAAACTCTCGACAAAGACCTCTTACTCGGGTCTAGTTGGTTCACTAAGAAGTTTATGAGTACCAAGTTGATATCTGGTAAATACTACGAGGCTAACAGAGGAAATGTAATTGTCGATGTTGCTGTTGCTTCCCCAGAACATTGCAACATCAAAGGAAATAGATTATGTATCCCACTCAGAGTTTTGGAAGAAATTAATGACAGAAATATTGTTATTAACTCTGATCGTAAAAGATCGCCAAAAAAAAGGAATAGTTTGGCTCAAGAAAAAGTCCAAAATGTTTATCAAAATTTTGTCGATATGCTCTTTCGCCGACTGTCCATCGCACAACCTAGTGAATCAAAGCAAAAGACAAGAATACCGTCTTCCAAAGAAATTTTAAGCTCGGGCTGGCAAAGCCGTGGGTTTGGCGTATGGGTGAAAATGGGCCCCGCTGTCGATAACGCAATTGAAGCGATTGATCTTCTTTTCGGTTCAGATGCAGTTGAACCTCGCTTCTCTTGGGAGTTACAATATGAGCATCTTCTAGGCCTTGGGTCTCCAAAAAAACCTCTTCCGCGGTTGACAGTCAAAAGAGGCTCAAGCGCTCCGCCGCCAAAAGTGCCAAACTTGCAATTCAAGAAAAATGGAAAGTTTAAAGTATTACAAGTAGCAGACTTGCATTTTTCAACGGGTGTTGGTGTCTGTAGAGACCCCGTCCCCGAAGAGAGCGCAAAGGGCTGTGAAGCAGATCCTCGAACCTTGAAGTTCTTGAATCATGTTCTTGACTTGGAAGATCCAGATTTCATAGCTTTAACAGGCGACCAAATATTTGGCGAGGGCGCTCCAGATCCACAGACCGCTTTGTTTAAAGCCGTAATGCCCTTTGTTACTCGAAAGATTCCCTATGCCATAACTGTTGGAAATCATGATGACGAAAGTACTCTTTCAAGAGAGGAAGTTATTCGGCTAGCCTCTACCTTGCCATACTCGCTCACTGTTCTTGGTGACCCAAGATTGGACGGTTATGGAAACTATCGTGTAGATGTTAAGGCAAGAAGCCGTGCAGAGGACACGGCCGCTTTGTACTTCATGGATAGTCATAGTTATTCTCTTGATCCTAAAAACGATCCTGGGTATGACTATTTCAAACAATCGCAAATCGACTGGATTGTTTCATCGGCAGTTGAATTAGGGAGATCGCAACAGGGGAAACGACTTTCAATGGCTTTTTTTCACATTCCTTTGCCAGAATATCGACAAATTGACCAGCCATTAGTGGGTCTGTTGAAAGAGGGGGTTACTGCTCCAAGAAAAAACACAGGAATGAGAGCCTCGTTGGCAAGGGCAGGCGTTCAAGTTGCATCATGCGGGCATGATCACGCTAATGATTACTGTTTGCTTGACACCCAAAACGATTCCACTTTAGAGGAGAATCATGTTTGGCTCTGTTATGGTGGTGGGTCTGGAGAAGGCGGTTACGGCGGTTACGGCGGGTACATTAGAAGGATCCGTACATTTGAATTGGATGGCCCTAGTGGCAAAATTCGGACTTGGAAAAGATTAGAGAGTGATCCTCAAGTTGTTATTGATGAGCAGCTAGTTGTTGAAAATGCGATAGCCGTAAAAGCTGACGCTGAGGCTAATGTTTTTCAGTAGTCTGGTTTTGCAGCTAAATGATACTTAGACTTGGCATAATGGAATTCCGTCATTGTTTGAAATCTTAAATAAACAGCCAGCTCTTCAATTCAAAAATAGAATAGTGATTAGACGTGGCTGCGAATCTTGAGTGGCCTCTAACAAAATGGTGCAGGACTATCTCGCTTCAGATCAAACGAATATTACACCTTTATCCCTCCGCTTCTAGACGCCCATTGGCTCAATTGAATAAAGTAAATATACTAAAATACTCTGATTCTTTGCTTCCCTTCTCGAAAACACGGTTTTTGTCCGCTCATCTCTCTTTGTCTACTCCCTACCTTCGTTTCGAACCAACCCTTGTGTCTCACAATGTCAGAAGTGTTACCGCTAGAAGATTGGCTTTCAAAATGTTCATGTAAACAATACTTGAGCCTCTTTTTGTCTAATGAAATAACATATGATCTTTTACCGGAGTTAGACTCGCATGCCCTCAGAGAAATCGGAATAACCAAGCTAGGTGATCGTTTGCGCTTAGAAATTGCAATTGACGAGTTAAAGGCAATTGAGCTAAAGCAAAAGGTGCACATCGATAAGATTAGAGATTCTGTTGCAAAATCGTCGTCTAAGTCCAAAATCACAGCGTCACAATTAGAGCTGTTGGAACGTGGACAGCCTCAGCCAGAGAGATCCGTTACTTTTATTCTTCCCGACGGCTCTCTAGAAAAAGTTGAGTTGGACGGCTGCTTTAATGCTACAGTTATCAAACAAAAGGTTCTTCGTCAGCTAGGTTCAATCGATAATCAGTCAATGTACCAGATGTACATTCACAATGTTACAGACAATGGTATGAACGTCTCTCTATTATACGATGTAGAGTTCGTTTCTATATGTTTCTCGCCTGGAAGCACAGCAAAGCATCGAATAATCCTTACTCCAAAGGAAACTCCCCCCTCTTCTCGAGCCATTAGAGAATCCATGAGAATTCTTCAAAGAACAGCCGGTCGAAAACAAACAGCGCCAACCTTAAACACGTTCTTCGGACAACGTCCTCCAAGTGAGTTGATTTCGTCCAATTTGGGAGAGTACTTTCCTCATGCTAATATTCATGACCTTGAAACTACAATTCGCAACTCCGTCAGATATAGTAAACGACTACTGAGAAAATTTAACATTGGAAACATAAGCCTGACCCTGCTGGCTCAGCACTCTCTATATTCTGATGAACGTGATCTACAGACTCTCCGGTCGGTTCCCACCATAGGAGATGTTTTACTTCAAAATGAGATCAAGGCGGATAAAGCCAGAATCGCATGGGATGATCTGCTGATATTCAGCGGTCCCGGAGAAAAAATGAGTAGTATACATGAGAATTATCGGGACGATCAGAAGTCGATTGCACCATCAATACAGGCGAGCAGGAAGAACAAAAAGCGATTGCTGGTCGCCACTCTGTTTGCATCTGTTAACAGCCGATTCTCTCGCATAGAACTTGTCGATTCTGAATCGAGTGATGATGATGATGATGACATAGTTTCCCAATACACCGAAGAGGATATCTCAGATGTAAACCTGCGAGACTTCTCGGGTATTGGGAAATGGGTCCAGGGATCTAAGATCGGAGCTGGCAGCTTTGGAACTGTTTACTTAGGGGTAAACCCCATGACCGGTGAACTTATGGCTGTCAAGCAGGTTCCAATAAGCGCTGAAAAGTCCGCCGGGACCGGAAATAAATTGGCAGAAACATTAAACCACGAGGTCTCTTTACTTAAACAGTTGAATCACGAGAATATTGTACAATACTTTGGGCTGTCGTCTGGAGATGGCTTCATCAACATTTTTCTTGAATATGTTCCTGGTGGATCCGTCTCCTCTCTTTTAAAGCTGTGTGGCTCCTTTGAAGAGCCATTGATTCGAACATTTATTCGCCAAGTGCTCGTAGGTCTTAGCTATTTGCATGGTAAAGACATTATACACAGAGACATCAAAGGAGCCAACATTTTAGTGGATATTAAAGGAGTGGTCAAGATAAGTGACTTCGGGGTCTCAAAAAAATTAGGAGAGGATGATGAACAAGGGGCAGAAAAGAAGGCGGCAAAACGTACTTCCTTACAGGGACTGATCTATTGGATGGCTCCTGAGGTGGTGAAGCAAACAACATACACAAAGAAGGCTGATGTTTGGTCTGTAGCTTGCTTGGTGATCGAAATGTTCACAGGAAGCCATCCATACCCTGGATTCACGCAAATGCAAGCTATCTTCCAAATCGGGACCTTCAACAAACCCGACATTCCAGCATGGTGCAGTGACGAGGGTAAGGAATTTTTGGCTAAAACTCTCGAAGTTGATTTTAACAAGAGACCAAGTGCTCTTGAATTGTTATCTGAACCGTTTATGTCTAATTTGGTGGTTCAAGGCGGTAGAATGCCTACCAGTCCAAGTCGAAAGAAGTAAACATTAGTACCATTTCATTTAGGTGTAGAATTTGCAAAGCATGATGTTTTTCTCTCTTCGTTTTCGTTTTACCATGCAAGTAGGACCGGTTGCAAATTTTCCTGCAGAATGGAAACACAGAGTGACCATAATGGCCAGGGGATCTCTATTGATGGTAACTTGCCTTAGTATTCTCAGTAGAAATGACATATCTTATATAGACAGTACGCCTCAATTGTAGTCGATTCTGAGATTTGTACCTACCAAGTACCGCTATCATGAAAGCATTTTTACACCTTTGTCATCCTCCCCAATGTCCCCCCGCTCCTCTATGTCCGACTACGCACACCATATACACTCCACATATAGAACAGGCTATAACCATGACGATTTAATTTAGACTATTAACAGCTTTAATATCTAGAAGAATCACAACCTCATCACACAATCGGTGCTTCTAATTGGCGGCTGCTGTTGGAATACGCGTATACAAGAAGCCCAAACCTCAAACATAATCTTTGGGCCAAGGCAATGGACATCCCGTTCAAGTCGAAACCAAAGGTTTCCATGGCAGAGCCTTTGGACCCACTTTTATTCACTAATAAAGCCAAGCCAAACCAACTAATATCAAATATCACACGAGTACCGACATCTCCTGAGCTACGTGATACGAGAAATGATGAAGTTTCCGAGCCTACCAACTATAAACTAACGAGGACATACTCAGAAACAGAGACAAACAACTTCGATGCAGACACAGGGCATAGACTCTTTGACGATGGCAAGATTCGCACAAAACCTTCAAGGATTCCGTCGCCCATCAGGCCCGAGTTCTACGACCGCTCGTCTTCAAGAAGCAGTGTGCAACTTTACGCCCGCTCGCATGAGACTGCAATGGACTCAGATTCTGCCACGTTTGCTGGTTTGGAAGATGAATATGTTCCTGGCTTAGATTTTGCCTTGTTGGCCTCCCAATGGAATAAAACCGGGTCCGATCTCTCGACACCGGTATCTCGTGACGCCTCGTATTTGGACCTAAATCAACTTCACGCAAAAGTCGCGCCACAACCCATTAAGACGGGGGTAACACAGTTTTCTAAGAAATTCACAATTGCCCCTGATTCAGCAGAAGATCCTCAGAAGAAGAAACACAAAGCATCACCTAAGGATGTGGATGTATCCAGTTTTGAGGCTGTGTTGGCCAGTCTCCCCTCCAATTTCAATGATTTTCCATATTCTCAACGAAAGAAACTTGTGAAGCAAGTCTCGGAAACAATCGATTACTCGCAATTTTCGCAATTCGCCAAGTCCTACTTCTCTGATAAATTTCCCGCAAACCTGAGCGCAAAATCCTTTCGCTCGGATCCAGCGTCATTAAATCGTAACGGAAGTTTCCTCAGACGTTCAAGAAGGAATTCAGCCAATACAGTCGCAGGACGCTTATTGGCACTTTCTCTGTCACTGGATTTAAAAAAGCTTGACAAAGTTGTTAAGTATAATGTGGATGAAAAGGGTGCTTTTGTTTTAGATCATCAACTTGGAAAAGTGATTGGCTTTGGTGCCTGGGGCATAATACGTGAGTGTACCGCAAAGGATGGCAGCCTACACGCCGTGAAAATTGTTAAGTCTACCAAGGAACTTGACAGGTCGTCTAAAATTCATAATCCAAAAGTCCTTCAAATTTTTAGGAAGGAAATTTCAATATGGCAGCAATTGCATCATCCCAACATTCTTCCCTTACTCGACAGCTTGGAAACCGAAGACATAATATTTTGCCTAACCAATAGGATCACCGGCGGAACTCTTTTTGACCTTGTGACTAGATGGGGTGTTTTTAATGAAGGAATTGAGAGCACACATGGACCCGTAACGTTTTCCATTGAACGTCAAACGAAGAGGCTTACAAATACTATTGAATTTGTGAGGCAAATTGTCGAAACCTTACTTTACATGCACGAAGATTTGGGTATTGTACATGGCGATCTCAAGTTAGAAAATGTTTTGGTCGACGACCTGAATCCCTCTGACATAAGAATGATACTCTGTGATTTTGGCATGTCTAGAGTCTATAGAACCAGACCAAACAGAAACTTTGCTCGTCCTGGTGACGACAGCTCACCCATGGCTCGCTCGAAGAGCTCTTTTGCATCCATCAGACGCCCTTATCACGGACCAGATTCGGTTAACACGAAAAATCTCTTTGCTGATGATTGCAAGATTGGAGTTCTGCAATTACTTAAATCACATGGCCCATCGATAAACTCTGTACAACTTTCAGAGCCATCATCTTCTTCAAGTCTAGCCAACTTTCACGAATTCAAGTCGAAAGATAGCCGTGTAGTGGAAGCTGATTCAGACCTACCTCATCTGCATATTGGTCTGTTGCCATATGCTGCTCCCGAACTCCTCGATCCTCAACCTCCTCCTTTGGGTCCATCGGCTGATATTTGGGCCCTTGGTGTTTTAATTTTCACAATGGTGGTGGGAAAATTACCTTTTCAGCATCCATACGAGCCAAGATTGAGGGCGATGATAGCTTCTAGCAAATTCAACAAATGTGAAACAAAACGCGCTTGTCTAATGGAATGGTTATTAAGTGAAGAACCTACCAAAGCTGGATCTATGGTTGATATGACCAGGATATCTGAATTGGAGGCCCTTCACAAGGAATGGAACCAACTCGATCACATGAAATTCGCTTGGTTCGAAGATTTGGTAAATGGATGTCTTCAAAAAGATATTACAAGAAGGTTAGACCTTGAAACAATTGCTTCCACCTTCTCTGAACATGAAAGCTGTGCTCCATGAGCTGTCAAGGCGGTATTTCTGTTACATTTGCCACTAAAGTTAATATTACATGAGCGCTCCGTTCACATCTTAATAGTAAACAGTTAATAGCATGCTTGCGAACATTTACAACGTTGTCACACATAGAACCTGTGGCAAATTGCAAAATATCAATAATTCTTACAATTTCATCAGTTCTGATCACATTTTTCTCTTTTGCTTTACCTCTGTGAATTTTATGAATACTTTGTTTTTTTGCATCATTTAGAGTTTAGGGGAAAAGTTTGATTTTCGAATTCTGAATGGAAGAACCACACAAACTCAAAATGTAAAAGTTAATGGGCAATACCCAAAAAAGGAATTCCAGACGTAAACTAAGCGACAAGAGTTTTTTAACGATTCTCATGGTGCAGATCGAGATATTTTTTAGCCAATTATTGCAAATCACCCTTTACGCTTTGCTTCATGATTAATCTAACGCTATGTGGCTGACCGAAGAAGTAGACTTGAATACGCTTATGATAGAAAATTCTTAGGAAATTCGGTTTTTTACCATTAGGCTTATAGGTATATATAGGTTTACTTTGATATCCACGGAAAGCCAAACTACAAAAACCTTCAGCCGAATAGTAACGGAACTTAGATTTATCTAAAGAAAAACAGCTACAGATTTAAATCAAAATTTTATTTTTTTTAAATAAAACATCAAAAAAATTTAACTATTTATTAATTCTTCTCGCGATTTGTTAGGTGTGACTTCGACTATCACTCCTATTGATTGAAGGTTCACAGAACAATGTCTTTACCAACAGGCTACTTAATTAGGCCGATTAAGTTGTCTGACTACCAGAGATACATTGATGTGTTGTCTGTGCTCACAACGGTTGGTAACGTTTCACAATCCCAGTTCCAAGAGCTCTTAGGTCATTGGGCTGCACATCCTCTGATCTATTTCCCTAGAGTTATTGTGGACGGCGAAGACAATGTCGTTGCAACTGGAATGATATTGATAGAACAAAAACTCATTCACGGATGCGGCAAAGTGGGTCATATAGAGGATATTGCAGTTGACAAGTCACAACAAGGAAAGAACCTTGGATTCATGCTCATAAATCACTTGAGTTCCATCGGAAAGGAAGAGGGATGTTACAAGATTATATTAGACTGTTCACAAAAAAACACAGGATTTTACGAAAAGTGTGGCTACAAGAACGCTGGGGTACAAATGTCAATAAGATACGATTGAAGACTTAAGCTTTCTCTAGGGCCTGTTGTTAGTATAAATGAGGGAGGAAAACTGAATAAACGCTTTGATGAACCAAAAGGGAAGCTTTATTTGAAAGCCACTGTGTAAATAATTTCCTTGTCAGTTATGTACATACCTCAACTGAAACAATCGAGCTTCCTCGAATTACGGTTGAACCGATTGCCATAGCTTCGCCTTTGGAATCCTGTTCCAAAGCGTCTGCTAGTGTAAGATTTAAGAAGACGTCATACCCTGTAAGAGTACCTGTTACACGCCTAGGACCATTTAGATGTATTGTGACTTTCTTATCGAGATACTGCTGTTAGTATGGGGTGAGACTGGTAATTTGTGAAGTAGTTTGAGCGCACATCAATTTAAGCTTGATGGTTAAAGCGCTCATATGATACATCGGTATGGCACAGCGATGGAGCCGAATGACTTCTGAACAGCCATCAGGGACAACAATGACTATACAGCCCATTGAGAAGTTTCTGTAACATACACTTTTTAATTCTGGAGCAGACACCATGATAACAGTGATAACAGTGATTGCAGTGGTAATAGTAATGACAGTGATAACAGTAAGTACTATGTATGATGAGGCTTTTCCCCATACTTAACTCTTTATGCTCAACATAAACTAGCGTTCTTTACAACATTGGCTCAAATTTAACTGAGAAAATATAGTTGGAATTTCTCTATTGTATCTATTTAAGAACTTTTCATTATGTCTTCTTAGCATCGTTTATCATTGGATTTTAATTGATAAGATGAAGGGTATAAAGCAAAAAATGCCCTAATTCAAGACTTATGTATTAGAAGAAATTTGCATTAGATTATCAAACTGAATTAGATGATCAAAATGGTTAAAAGAAGTCCAACACCAAACTTTTCCGTTTCATGATCTGTCCGTGATTGAAACGCGATCGAATTGTATTCCATCCTACAATGAATGTTCAAGGTTGTCAAGCATCGTGAATCGTAGAATCTGTCTGCCCTATCGAAGCAAATACTCACAGGCAATTTTTCACTGCTTAAATATAATGAAATCTGAGGTCGAATCACAAGATGCGTTGGACAACCCTTTATCTCCCGCCAGTTCGATTGATAGCTCATCTGTAGATGATTTTGATAAGCTCATTGACCAACAAACTCGCAAAACGGAACTACTTAAGAGGAGAGATTTGCTTTTACGCAAGAAACAGCAATTGAGGAACGATTGCGAGAATTTTAGATCGCTTTTGTCGACGTACAAAGAAGAAAAGGTCCGACAAGAAACAAGGAAAAAACTTGAATTTTTTCTTCACCAAAATGATCATGAGTATCTCAAACTATCCACTCCAGATGAAGCTGCCAACTTTGTTTTGGATAATCTCGGTATTCTTCCCTCCAATGACTGGGACATGAGACAAAAGTTTACCTATAGGCTCTACCCCCATTTAGAAGTTAACGATTGCTCAACGACTTATAATTATACAAAGAGTGAACCAAAAACCCAGATATTATTCACATTGATGGCAGCCGGACTACCGCCAATGAAAATTGAAGTTGATGTGGTGGAGGAAGAAATATCGAGTCTAAAAATCTGCAATTTTGAGGACATCTCAGCAACTCTTCAAACTGTTAGTGATTCTTATCGAAAATGCGTCGCATGCGATTATATTCCTCATTGCAAATTAGACATGCTAGTGTTTTCATACCAGTTGCTATCTCAAATCCAGTGCAAACGAGTGAGTGCGTTTAAAACCATGATCATCGAATTCAAGCGGTATCTCTTTTATCCACAGCCTTCTGCCATTGAGGAAAAGAGCCTTGATATCATCCTTCTGTGCTTACCTTATATTCAATTGAGTATTGAGAAGGGAGCAAAGACCTTCTTTGTGCGCCTTCAGTGGGATATTCTTTTAGTCAGGCATGAACTTGGCGAATTTGAGTCCCTAATTAATTTTTCTATTCTTAATCATGATTTCGAACATATGAGTTTTTCCAATGATGTTTTCCAGCGTCTCCTAAGTACCTACGGAGTCGTTGAAGCTTTTAGACTCATGATTCTGAACCTATTTACAAATGAAGTAGCCAATATGTGATTCAATGATAATTAATGTGCCGAGAAGGATGTATTAAATAGCGTCAAGAAAATCTCATTGTTTCCATTTCAAGATCAAATCTGCAAGTTTCGCTACCCACAGTTTTAAGCTTAATAGTGTTCAGTAAAACAGCGCCCATAATCTCAAAGACCGCTTGCTCGTGCGCCAGTCTTTCATTTACACGATTGAAATCATGCTCTGGAATATGGCCTTCTCCCAATTTTTCTAAATTTGCGAGATCAACCGGAGCTAAATCCCCAAGTTCTAAGTCAGACATAGCTGGGTATTGATCTCTTTTCACATGCTCAGGTTCGATACCGTACGATTTGTCTTCTTCTGAAACGTCGTTTTGTTGACGGGAGTGTAGATCCTTTCCGAGTTGTTGATAAAGGTAAGCCTCCACTCCATTGACCAATTCATATCGTATATCTTCCCACTCGATCCCAAGAAGACCCATTGACCTTTTTTTGTAATGAAAAAAGCGATTCATTCTTTTTAAAATACCGTCTCGTACTTCACTAATGTCACCCGTAACCTCAATTAGTTGCGCCATAGACACCAGTGTCTTCACAACTAATCGCTTTCTATTAGAAATTGTTTGAGCGGTGCCATTGCTTATGAGATTGACAAATGAAGCTTTAGTAGGACCACAAACTCTTTTCTTAATATTCGATAGATTTTTTATGGGAAATTCTGGATTCCGCCACTTTCCCTCTACAACGAGAGACCTCTGTTCTATATCAACCAAAGAGCCGAGAGAGGGCGTCGGCTTTTTACGCTTGCGGTCAGGGACCAATCGTTGCACACAATTCGGACGGCCAGCTTCGTCGCCTTCGTCCAAAGCGTCATTTCCGTCAATCAACGTCGCTTCACCTACCGTGTCCTCCGGATTTTCCGAACCTGATGTCAAGCCTCCGTCATTCAAAAGCTGTTTTTTTATTGGAATTTTGTCTTTCATTAGTCTGCTTCCTTTTTTTAAATTTGTTTGGCCACTATCATCACCAAGATGAGACAATCTGAGATCGTACATTCTCTTCGCATATGCAATTTCTGGCTCTGGCTCAATATCACACGCCATTGTTTCCTCGTCAGTGAGATACTTTTTTGGTGGAATGACTCCTGGATTGAATGGATTTTGTTCTAACTCTTCAGCAGTGAAAGATGTCTCTAAATATGTATACAAGAGCCAGAGTAGGCGCTCAGCTCTGTTTTTTGGGCAAATATTATCTTCCATGAAAAATTCCATGAATTTATTTTGGGGCCCAGCTGGAAGAGGAGCTGATGATGCATCTTGAAGATGTTGCATCGTGCTTTGATCACGAGAAGAATCTTCGCCGTGGAATGGTATAAGTTGAAAGAACTGGCTTAATAAGAATACAAGCTTTATGACATTCGTGTTTGGCTTATTAGGCGCTGGAGAGCGCAATACATCTAACAAGGTTTGCAAGTGCTCTTGACCATCGCATACAGCCTTTAAAATGGTTTTAAGCCTAGGTGTATCCTGTAAAGGCTTTCTAGAACCATCATGGTCCGATTGTAATGAAGGGATAGGGTGATATGTTCTATAAGTTGTGCGCATGTCAGGTAAAAAAATGACGGTTGTATTTATTCGGCCGGCATTTACGAGAAAACAGACTTTGGCAACATTCTTCCCCATTTCGGGATCCTTGAGTAAACGATCTCTTAAGACTTTGGATGCTTTCAGCGACTCGGCCATTGTCCGAACATATAATTCGGAAAAAGTTAGCTTTAACGAGTTCACCGTGTTTGGAATCTCACACCAAGAGAAATAGTTAGTGAAAACTTTTCGATCATCGTTAAAAAGAGCCTCCAAAAATTCGTGTTGTATGTCTTTTCGGGTAAAAGGTTGTCCATCCTTCTTTTTAATATGCTTCAAGCCCCTTGTTAATAAATCACCCGTAGTTGATTGGGATTGCCTAATGGGCGAGTCGCCGTTTGTGGACTCTGCACGCGAGTCTGGAGAACCCATGTTGTCCTTAAACTCATCATCTATATCTTTCTCACCTTTTGTGTTGTTCACGAGCTTTACCGGGGTTTCAGAACTTTCCTTAGTTATTGCTGTTGAGGCAGATGCGTCATCGATTCTACCATCGGAAAAAGAGATTTTAAATGGTTCTTTGCGGGTGTAATCAACTTCAAGAGTTCCAGTTGATTCTGAAAAGGCCGAATTTACAGCTTTGTCGCTCAGCATAGATGAGTTCAGCTTAGATTCACCTTCTTCGTCAGGTTTTTTTGTATGGTTGGTGGAAACTGAATCGTCTTGTCTATTGGAAATCTGACTGGTCTCCTTCGGCGCGTCAGTCGACGCGGTAAGGTCCTTTGTCTCACCCATGTTCAAAGCTTATGATTGGTGTTTGCTGACTTGAAACTTTGAGAGCCGTCTGAGGGCGGTTCGTTTTCACGATTCTGTTATCGTTATCCGCTGGTTGATATATGTCGTGATCAGAGTCGAGTTAGATAATATCAGTACCAGAGACGAGCAAGAAAACCGAGAGGGAAACCAAGCACAAGTACTTGATTATTCTCGGACGTGATTTTGAAAAAGTAGTTGTGGGATTTGGTTTCAATCAACAACCTGCCCTATTCGTTGTAGTGCGAAGTATTAATGCGGAACTTGAAGTCGCATAAAAAGATTCGATAGTATAGAGGATAGATAGATTTACAAATAAATGATGAAAATGAAATTCGAGTCTTTTGAGACGACAAAAATTCATTTGGATTTAAAGCATCATTTAATCTAGTGACGGTTAACTGGAGAGATCACTTTATGCTTAGGCCCTGAAAGCCAACTACCATTGAGTTGGGATATTTCTTGATTGGTACAATGACAACATGCGAGTTTTCCTCCATTTTTTGTTCAAATCTTTCTAACGAACGATAACCATTACTACAAAGAATTTTCCACTCGATTAAACGTAGTTTATAGGGTACATTATACACATATGAACCTAAAATGAAACATCTTCAAATTTTGCAGGTTTACCATTGAGAAGCGGCAGCCTCTTCACCAGCAGGGGTGACACCAGAGTCAGCCCAGTCCTCGACGTTGGTCTCGGTGTTCCACTCGGTCTCAGCCTCTTGGACAACCTCCTCAGTCTCCTCAGAAGCACCAGTAGCCTTAGCCTCCTCAGCAGCGTTTTGCTCAACCTCCTCTGGGTCTCTGTAGAAGTACAAGTCAGGCATGACAGACCATGAAGCCTCTCTGTCTGGGATGATACCTCTCAATCTCAAGACCTCTCTAGCCAACAACCACCAGATCAAACCAATAGAGTGCTTACCTTTGTTGTTACATGGGATGGCAACATCAACGTATTCAGATGGAGAGTCGACATCGGACAAAGCGATGACTGGGATGTTGACGTAAGAGGACTCCTTGATAGCCTGGGAGTCGGTTCTTGGGTCAGTGACAATAACCAATCTTGGCTCCTTGAAAGAACGTGTGATGTAGTTAGTGAAGTTACCTGGGGTGAATCTACCGGCAATTGGGGTAGCACCAGTGTGTGCGGCGAACTTCAAGACAGCTCTTTGACCGAAAGTTCTAGAAGAACAAACAACAACATCAGAAGCGTTTGGGATGGCAGCGATGATTCTAGCAGCCAAGACGATCTTCTCCCAAGTCTTAGAGATGTTGATGATGTTGACACCATCTGGTCTGGTCTTGTAGACGTATGGTTGGTTGTGAACCTGGATGTTAGTAATAAGCTCAACACATTGAAAAATAGTTCTTAGCTTTTTGGTGATAGATCTGATAGAGACTTATTCAATCTTCAAATGGCCCTACAGATTGTGACATGAGACTAACGGCGGAAAGAGAAAATCAACAGAGGCCATATCTTCGAAATTTATCGAGAGAAACGAGGCGTCGATGTTATTTCCACATTGGTTACGACAATGTCGTCTCCGTGGTTTCTTTCTTTATTCAGGACCTTCGGTGATAATTTTTCAGAACTTGAATTCACCATTTCTTTCGCTCTTTTGAGGAATTTGTCGAGGAAGATTTCCAAATATTACGATCATTGATGCACATGGATATTTAATTTGGTCCTGAGGGACAATTTCAAGGGTTTTTGGACACAGTCTCGTATCGGATCTATAGCTAATGGGAATGGGAGAAACATACCTGAACGTTCTTGGAACCCAAGTGAACGTTGGCGGCCAACAACAACTTGGCGTCTTCGGCAGTCAAAGCAAAAGATTCAGGCAAAGACATGATATATTCTTCGTGAATAGAACAGCTGGTGGTGAGAACTGGAAAAAGAGAAGGAAAATTTCTCAGAGTGCGCAGGAGGGACTGGCACAGAGTGTGGAGGTACGGATGTCGCGTCTTTTGTTAGTGTGTACTATGTATGGCGATGGGAAAATGTACGCAGTGGGCCTTATTTTCCTGTATATTACAATGCGCCTATAAGAGTTAGAATAATGTGTCGAGGCATATCACGTGAAAAGGGCACAAGCCCTACTTAAACGAAAAACAAGGGAGATTAACCATTATTGAAGGTATAAAGGTGCACATATTAGCAAATTTCTAAAAAAGATGAAGAAATTTCCTTTGCGTGTGGATTATAGTAATTTCTTCTTTAGACTGATCAGAAAGCTTATCGTCTGCTGTAGACACTCAGAATCAAGGTAAGAAGCAAAGATTATTATTGCCGAAGAAGAGAACAGAAGCTTACATCAAAACCTTTCAATGGTGCCCAAACGTTTTGAATCACTCAGTTGATATCAGATCTTTTTTTGGGTTGTGTTCAAATTCTCGAAATTCTAACAGAATTATTTACCATCGATTTTGTAACAAGTAAAGCAGTCAATTTCGGTAAGAAAGAGAGAATTAAGATTACCGACTGCTTTCAATTTATAATTCGATCCTGATTTGTATGTGTTCTCTTGATGCTATCGAATAGCTCTATTGAAAGTCACACGTTGGTATAATTTGATATGAACAAATCAAGAAACAAAGGGCTGCAATAATAGTGTCAAAGAACAAAAGACTTAGAGTTTTGAATTAGTCAGCACTCACATTAGTGTACTGGAACCTTGTTGGATGCTTGCATTCCTTATCTCCGGCCGATCTATGATAAGGATCTGATTGACGTCGTCGATTCTAGAAGAATAGAAGTTTTTTTTTTTTTGACATCCCAAAGCTTCCGTCGTGCTCGCTATCTTTTTTGGATAAATGAACAAATTTGAAATTACCTAATGTTGAACTTTGTTTGCTCTGCTTACTCAGACTGGTGCGCCTCTCACAGGCAAACGGCTCCGTTTTTAAACTTCCGAGATTGGGGTTGATAACAACTTTAAGGCAGAATTTAAATTGATAACGTTCGCTGACTGGTCCTCCTTTTAATAGAGTCGATCTAGCAAATTTCCTTTGAATAGACAATGAAGCACGACAATGCTCCAACAGCTTTATCCGAATTAGGCGGATCAGAGGCAGAGCCCTTAGTGAAAGCACAACCCACATATCAAGTTGTAGCTAATGATGATGATTTATCCCATCTTGACGATGAGGCCGACTGGCTTCAAGAACAACGAATCTCTCACCAATCGATCCATTGGTTTCGTCGGCCCTCAATTGTGATGATTGGTGTTTGCGTCTTTCTCATGACCTTCGGCATTTCCTCAGCTGAGGCATCGAGACAGGTTATCCAATACAAGCTTGCATGCAATTCTGTCAATAGAGATTCAAAGCTGAATATTTGTGACCCCACAGAGGCACAAATTTTGTTGCTGACTTTGCAGCAAGCCCTTCAAGTAACACTGAGTATCGCCACAATTATCGCTTCAGCCAAAGTGCCTTCTCTCTCTGATCAATACGGGCGCAAGATATTTATTGTTCTATTGTTTTTATTTTTTCTCATTGGAAGAACGTTAAGGTACTTCATCACATCATGCTTTCCTGTCACAATGTTTGGATTAATGATCGTGACAGAGATCATCGGTAATCTGTTTGGGGGAGCTGTTACCTTGTTAGCACTCTGCAATTGCTATGCCTCTGACATCTCTGAGCCTGATCAGAGAACGCATTACCTCGGCATAAATATGGCATTCTTTTTTACCGGCTTCTCTCTTGGTCCAATGGCTGGTAATTTCCTTCTTTCGTATTTTGCACCTTCTGCCTCGTCGAATACACCACATGCGAATTACGGACCAAATCTTTCTGCACACGACTTCTTACCGTTGCGATTTGAGTTGCTAATGATCTTCACTCTGTTTGTATTTGCGTTGGTGGTGCTTCCAGAGTCAAGAGGCAAGCAAGCTCGCAGAATGTCAAGAACTGTTTCGCGTTCGCTGTTGCCACGTCCAAAAGAGTCGTCAGAACCGGAAGCTCTCCTGAAGAAGTTCCTTAGAGTTTTTAACGTGATCAGACCCTTGAGAATTATATCTTATCCTAAAGATTACGTGAACCCTTCGAGACACGACTCTATTGTCGCACACAGAATTGCGGTTATGATTTTAATTTTGCTCGATTGTGTCATGGTTGGATTTTCCTTGTCTTTGGGTGAAATCTTTATCTTGTTCGGTATTTACAAACATAATTTGACTGCTCTGGAATTGGGTCTTCTCTTGATGATAGGGTGTTCGTGTCGAGCATTTTGCTTAGTGGTTGTCACTCCCATTCTCCACAAAAGGGTCCTTGTGAAGTTCTTTCGCTTGGATGTTCACAAGAGGCGTTTTGACAGAGTTGACTACAGCATGGTCGCAATATCATTTATTGTAGAACTGATTGGGTTAATTGCATTGGCAAATTCACCCTCAAAGAAAGTCTATTTGTCTTGTTTTGCGTTCGCTGCGTTTAGCTCAATGGCCAGCCCTGCTTTAAACTCTTCGACGATCAAGTTCTTTCCTGAGTCAAAAATTGGTGAAGTTTTCGGAGCAATGGCTTTAGCAAAGAATTTTTTCAACATCACATTTCCATTGATTTTCTTGGGTTTATACAAGCTTACCTTAAGAAAATGGCAGAAGCCCGAGATTGTATTCTACTTCGTGTCTTTCATGTTCTTTTTAATGTTTCTCGGAGTTACATACGCCATCAGAGTTTTGGAACAAGAAGACAAGGATAAGGAACGTCGTGATTCTTCTGTATCGTCACTTTGCTCGAGCTCATTGAATTAGTTCAACCAAGAGATGATACACAAAAGATTAAGTGTGGCATTGCTTCCGACTTCGTCGTTAATGAAATCACTCCTGGAAATTTGTGCTGGCTCACAAAAGTAGATTTTATTGCGAAATTCTATGTAATTGTTTAACATCCAGATATTTTGAAACAGAAGATTATCCATCGCAGCATACATACCGCCAAGTTCCACAAGGCTATTTATGAATATGTCTATACACTTCTATTGCTTAATGTATATCTTAATAACGAAATCTTAGAAATAAAAACCAGATTAACGCGTTCATGTTGTTCGCTTTGGAGGTAACATAGCCTTCATCACTGAATAAATTAATTCCAAAAAATAAAAAGAAAAAAAAAATCGAAAAAAAAACCTTTCGAAGTATCATTTGATTTATGAAATCAAATCGGCTTTTGAATTGTATGTTTAACAAAGTTGACATGCCCAGCCGCACTGGGATAAACTGACACCCTACACCTCTGGTCCACGAATACCACAAAGAGGATACAACATAGCAAATCGCTCTGTCACATTCCGGCTAATTCCTCTCCAATATCAGTACTTTTTTCGCTATCGACTTCTTATAGTCGTCAACCTCTTTGGATTTGTTTGACGTGTATATGCTCTGCAAACAATCACTCATCTTCTAAGCTCCATGACAGACTCTGCAGAGTTCTGGGCCGCGTTATTATATTCAGTATACTCTCCCGTGGGGTACCGTCTCCTATTGCTATCACTAGTACTCGCCTTATTATTCTATCTCGTCGTCTTCGCAGTAAACTTCTTGGTCATCAAGAATAACCAGCCTCTGAATCGTCACAACGCGGTGTCTCTGTCCATACAATCACAACAAGAAAGCCCTTTGATAACTGACGATATACATCTGTATAGCCTGTTGAGCGAAAAGTCCCTAGCGTCAACACCTGTTCTGCATCGGTCAATCCTGGGCCTTCTAAAGTCTCGAAGTATCATTCGCTCTCCCACGCCAGACGGGTCTGATAGTGCTTTTTTTGACCATAGAGCCTTTTATCAGACTTTAAATAACAGCTCGCATTACCTTAGAAGAGATAGCTTTACGATTTAGAAAGTTCATGCACACTTACATTTATTTACCTTCAGCTGGACTTCTGCCAAAACGGCTCTACCAAGATCCAATTTTATCTCTTGTTGGATATCGCACAGGAAATACATATGTTGTCATTGATTACACCTCGCCGACGACATCTGATTATGTGGCAATAGATCCAGATCTCCAAAATGTGGGATACATTGTTAAGAAGGACCACGAACAAGACCTTCAGCAATTACCTCCTGTAGATCTCTACCTACGGTATCTGTCAACTTTTGAATTTCCAGGTGTTGATACGAAGCTTTCTTTGTCCTCTGATTCATACACTGTTGTCGTATTTTCTCCCCCAAAGCTTCGAAACCTTGAGTACTTCACAATTAATCCAATATTATTACAAGGGTCGGATACAGAACCTCCAACGGAACCTCTTTACAGGAAAGTCGACCGATATCGTAGGCACAGTGAATTTAACGGTGCAGTGTATGTGTCTGATGAGACTGTGCTTGAAAGAGTCAACCACTGTCTGGAAGTCCGACAGAAACTTCAAAATGTCTACGCATCAACAAAAAAACGCTCAATAGTACTTCCGAAGCTACGTTTTGTTTTGAAGTTGATTCTGTACATATTCACCTCATTGGCAGAATTTCTAATAGCCAATGCCTTGGCATTTTTTGTCAAAGTTATCGCCCTTCTCAATCAGAAAACCTTAGGATTTGTACCAGTGAACAACTCTTCATTCTGCAGACAATTGGATCTTCGTTTAAGGCAGTTAAGTTTCCTTCCTATTCAATTTCTTTGCTACTATAAAGGTGATGTTTTGTCCGAACGCTCCAGGAGGCTTCTCAAACTTTCATTTCCGAATGAAAATCATAATATCAAGAATTCAAATTACATCAATTTTTACAATACCGTCTGGCTGATCCTTAACGATATAATTTTAGGAAGGGTATTTTACAATGTTTGGAAAGAAAACTACCATCACGTTCCTGGTCTTATCCAAGCATTACGTTACACGCTATTTGATGAGCTTAATAGCTTAATTTCATGGGTCGGCTCTGACCATCCAGCAGGTTTTAAATTAAATAATGATCTAGGGCTGTTCATGGAAGCTATGCTTCTCTGGTCGTCACTGTCTTGGCAACTTGTTACTGATGCTACCTTTCGATGTTTTGAGACAATTTTTGTCATCAACGAAGCCTCTGCTTTCATCTTCAACTTAATATGTTTTAGTGGGTTCTCATTTGTGTTGGCATTTCTTGTGGACTACGTGAAGTTTATCAGCTTTCATATTCATTTCTTCAATATCTCTACAACAAAAATCTATAATCAACAAGTTGAAATGTTAAAGTCCCTCATGCAGCTTTTTCGTGGCAAAAAATACAATGTTTTGAGAAACCGTATTGACAGCATCGAAGAGGACGATTATCGAGTCGATCAGTTGTTACTAGGGACGTTCTGCTTTATGATTCTCATATACCTACTTCCGACGACTTTTGCTTTCTACTTCCTATTCTTAGGTGCTCAGCTCTGCTTGATGACAATCTCTAAATTAGGTGAAAAATTGATTGTGATGCTCAACTTTTTCCCATTATTTGCTTTGATGCTTAAGTTGAAAAACTCCCGTCGCTTACAAGGAGGAGTCTATTTTGAAAGAAGAGGTAGTCGTGGAGCTACGAACTGGCTAATCATGCGTAACAGGGCTTTGACATTGGAGTCTATTCTCGGACCATTTATAACTGTATTCAGACAGCAGGGCCGCATTGTCCGTCTCTCTTTAAACTTTCTCGAGGGGAAAAGAATATCGGTTCAGAACTGCACGCCCTTAAAGTTCAGGTATCTCATGCTTCCTGGGGATTACAGTCAACTCTTGGAGGTTTGGGAAGGAATCTGAGCACATTTCAGGAAGAACCAAAGGGATTGGTAGAATTCTACCAATTTAGTCACAATACAATACAACTTAATGGCCTAGAAGTACATTTTAATAGCAATTAAGGTATATTCTAATAAAATAGCGTTGGTCCCACTATTAAGAAGAAATAAAAACTCACCAGAATCAGTCGCCTTTGTCGTTCAAAACCTGCTTGACTGGCTCTGTTTCGTCGATATAGAGTCTATGCTCCTGGATGTACCGGATAACAGAGTTAGGGAGTAAATACTGAACAGACATTCCGCGCCTAATAAATAAACGGATTTTAGTTGACAGAATATCGTTGTAGATGAGTTGCTTAATAACAAGAACATTGCGTCTGTGCTCGTACATTATGTCATGACTGAGCAAGAAGCTTCTAACATCAGCGCCAGTTCGTTCCACAATCAAACACCCATACTTACCTAGAATATGATGTAAGTCTCGGTCTGCCCAAACATCAGGTTCTCCCATGGATTCAATCAAATCGCCGCCAGCTAAAAGCATGACCTTGACCCCCCTTCGCTCCCCCGACTTTGTCTGTATCCCCTTTCTTTTGACATTGATTTCTTCGTTAAAGTGATCCAAAACAAGAGCAGTTCGTGTGTACTTCGGCTGCAACAGCTCCCAAGCGTCAACCATGAGCCAAGAAGATGTTCTTTCACAAGCCAATTCGCACATTCGCACTCTGTGGTGAGAAGGAGCCAATCCTGGCTTTTTGTAATTGTCGGAAACGGGTGAGTAATATCCGCCGATGATCTCGAAACGAGTTTGTTCCAGAATGGCATCTAGTGCCATCTCAAACATACGTAAGTGCAAGTAAGTGATGGGCGAAAAAGAGCCACATGCCACAATCACGAGCGGATATTTCAGCTCATCAGAGAGCGTCGTAGCTAAGCGGTGAACTGGGAATTTATACAAATCTAACGACTTTGCTTGCCGCTGAACGCCATGTGGGACCTCTTCCAAATCAGCAATCTGGCTCAGCCGAACTTTTATTGTCGGAGGAAGAATTGTCTTTGTGGGAGGCGGGACAGTTTCTTCATCGCTCAGAGAATTATTGAATTGGGTGTGACGGCGCGGGATCTTGGAGTGATACACCAGCAGCTTTTCCAGATGAGTCAGCGAAGGATGTGGAGTTGGAGCGTCCATCTTTTCACCTAGATCAGCTAGCACAAACGGCTGAATCGGGAGATTTGTTGGTATTTGTGAAGAATGAGCTGGAGGCTCGAAGTCTCTATTCTGAGATGGAGGTTTGAAGTTAGGGTCGTTTGTGGGATCCATAAGAGCGGATAAATTAGAGCCGGAATGACTAAATTTGACTTTAACAAATTAGACGGATTTAAGTCAAGAAGATGGCGTCCGGGTGTTGATTATCTAGTGAATGTAGTGCTTTCGGAGCTGATTTCCCTTTGTGGAAAAACAAGGGACTTCTGAAGAGTATGCTCTCACTCGTGATGGGTAATGTGGTGCGAGGTAGCTCGCAAGCAATGCGAGGTTCGGCAAAGTTAGTGGTGCGGTTTATCTGAGGATAATAAACAAACAAATAGGAAAAGAGAGAACCTTTTCTGAAAGCGTTAACAAAGATAAACTTTAAAATTAACCGATAGAGCTTTCGGCTTGTGATGAAAAACGCAATCTGAGTGAGGCTGATCTTGAAGGCTCACAAGACACACAAGGCAACAAAGGGCGACAATAGGATTGGCTTAGCAGAAAAGTCGAGATCTAAAAACGAAAACGAAAACGAAACGAATAAATGGTGAGATCTAGTTTTCTTGCCTCCTGAAAGCACTGCTTCAGCTGCAAAATCAGTCAATAGTGGTTGCTAGTGTATGCTTACGACCTTGAATAATTTGCGTACTGCCTATATGGGGGAGTCCAGCTAGTGAATTATGCGTTTGAGTTAGCAATATTTGAAAACAATGAAATTATACGAGGATCCGACCGGTTTTATGAAGACATCTCGGTCGATAGATTTTCACCCAAATTCAAATCCTTATTGCCGCCGATCTGTACTTTTTGCGGGGGGACTGGATTGAGGGGTGATCGCACATGACAAACTCCGAACGGACGGACCCTCATGGTCAACACGTGACGTGCTATGATAGATAACGGTGGATCCAATCCGGCGATAAAGTCAACCGGCACCAAACACTCAATAAACGTAGATCAAATGAAGTTAATTTAGTATAGAGGTCATTTGGTCAAAAATGAAAAAAGAATAGCCCTAAAAAATATCGTCACAGACAGGATTCGAACCTGCGCAGGCAATGCCCAACACCTGAACCGCTAATAGCAGGGTGTCGCCTTAACCACTCGGCCACTGTAACATTATACAAGATTGGATTATATATTTGATATATTTGATATATTTGACTCAACATACTTGACCGCAACATGTAAATATTCTTACCTTCACTATAACCGTCATTAATCATGGAAAATCCATAAGAAATTTATTATCTATAAAACCCGAATTAAATATAGTTCTATCTCCAAACATTAAACCTCGAACGAGCACAGGTAGTCCTTCTTTGTACAGCCCATGCACTTTTCTGTTTGGCTGTTCAGCACACACTTGATCTTTCTCTTGCGGCAGGCAGAGCATGAGCTTTTCCTAGTGCTGCCTGCAGCGCCAGGGGATGAAGAGATCTCTAACGAAGAGTGTGTTGGGCTAGGAGTCGTGTCACCAGCAACGAGTCCTTTGAGCTTCGCACCAACCAACTTAGCGTTGACAGATGCTGGCAGAGCCGCCTTCTTGTTTACTTTGGTTGGACTCAGCTTCTTGTCGCCAGCAACAACACCACGCCAAGTCTCCTTCTTTTTATTGTGAATGACATCCTCCTTGGTGAAACCTTTTGAAAAACAACAAGAAAGATTTTTTGTGCGACACGACGAACATGGCAGAAATCTTATGAGTTTGTTGTTGGATACCACCAATACGGCGTTGTCAGAAGTGTTCACCTCTTCACCGGACGAGAGCTTGTTCTTCTCCTCGGCGCTTAAGGTGTACTCTCCTTGAAGCTCAGAATCTAACTCGGCGACGTCAAAGAATCTGCTCAACATCATGACATCTGCATTGCATTTTACCTTTCTGGCACGGCAATGATCACACGAGGGACCAAGTCTTTGTCTACGCTTCTTCACGTTAGAGTCTTCTTCTGTCAATTCGGGAGCACATGAGGACATGGAGGTGAGTTTTTGAGCAGCCTCAGGAAGAGGTGGAGCATGAAGTTCGGAGCTAGTGAGTCTTGGTGAGTTGAGCGGCAGTTCTGCTGCCAGAGATGAGGAAGTGAGCGAGGGAGTAGCACTTACCAGAGAAACCAGCGAGTGAAAATTGAACAGCTTCAAAGTATTCTCTGTAAGACGAAATAAACCGGTGATTGGAGGCAAAGTGATTTTCTCCAACTTGTCATTACCAAATTCTTGTGTGGCATAGTGTGACGAAGTGTGCGTAATTGCCTTCTCTCCATTCAACATGATGGAGTATTCGGCAAGATCCGCATACATTTTTGCTGTGGTCAATTATGGGAAAATTGGAATTAAGGGTATTAAGGGCAAAAAAAATTAGTAAATCCGATAGGGAGGTGATTGTCAATCAGCCCTGCGATAATTAATATTCTAAAGTACTGCGAATATAATGGCGATGAATATGTGTGGGTGTTGCAATATAATGTAACAAGCTTTGGTTATCTAGAAGTCTCTTTAAAACAAGGATACGCTAAAGCCCGTGAAAACCGATGGGGAGAGCATTTATATTTATACTGGACATACGGAGTTCCTCCGTAAAGTCGTCTGCTGCATGTCCGAAGAGAGCCATGCATCTGGGGTATCCTAGTACAAGAGGTGCATAAAGTGCCTGCAGTACAGGTTGCTCACTTCAGAGGTGTTCCCCTCGCTCAAACTGAGAATTCTTAGTTGATTTCCTTATAAGATGCCATATCGATACTGCACATGACTCCTATTAGTAGAGGTAGGGACGGTATATAGAGACGCATCAATTAATCCGAGAGGCAGTTAGGACACAATTCTCGGGTGACATCGGAACAACTTTTCACAAACCGCTACGATGCCCTTAGATTATGGCACGATGCCTAAAGTTGGATTGTTAAGGAAAATCATTCTCCTGCAGAAAAGTTTATCTACTCATATGGTATTGCGGTTTAGTTTTCGTATGCCCATATTTTAAGGACGGTATAAACATCTCCAATAATCTAAAGTTTGATATTTCGGACATGAACGGGTGCCGTAAGTGCGGAGTATACCCCGAAGTCTCGTCTGAAAACCAGTTGTGGGAGGGGAGAGAAGATGGCGTGCATATACGCCATTTAATACTGAAAACCGCTCCCCATCCATCCTTCTATCCGTATCACCTCAGTATGCAGCAGCGGGTAGGATCGGGTGCATTTACTGGTAAAACCGATGTGAAGTCGAGCTATATACCGGACATGACTCAAAAACCAAGTATAATTTCGGAGCTGACTGAAGCGACTAACCGCAGGCAGTTTTAACAAAAAGCGATCTATCTATTAACTGATTGATGAAGAGAAAAAATGGCAGGATTTTAAAGGTTGCAGATGCCAGGATTTCAACGTTTCAATTTCTTCTTTCGAGCTCTGAAGATAAGGCCAGACCACCTCTGGCGCGTCTCCTCCCAGCTCGGAGTTTGTTACGGCGTTGGGCAAAGCCGCCCGTCGGACTTGATGGAGCATCGGCATCCGGTTGGGAATCCAAAAAAATCGCAAAAATCTGGCTTGCTAACAAACTTGGAATAAATGAAGGATGTCGAAGAAAGATACGCAGAGGATAGTCACGGAGAGAATTTGGAAGATAGTTTGCTACTAATTTGTTTTATACTGTCTATGGCCGATGGCTCCCTCGCTGGTCCACTTACTACTGTGGAGTCTGGGAATAACATCATTGAACGCCTTATACAGCCTTTTCTTTTTCTTTTTCTTTTTCTTTTTCTTTTTTTTTTTTTTTTTTTTTTTTTTTTTTTTTTTCAGTTCCATTTTTTTTCTTTTGAAAACTTTCTCTATTTAAGAATAGGAATACTGATACATTCTTCGCAGTTGGCCTTTATTGTTATTGTTTGCATCCGTCATCATATCGGAGTTGGTGTTGTCGGTGTTAGGGACAAAACGGCTGTGACCTTGGTGATGGTATTAAGACGCCGACATGATAAAGGACCATGGCTCATAACAAAGGAATAATATACTGGAATGGTTTTTGATGATAATGACTATTTCCGATTTGAGTGTTATTTTATGATTAATTCCTCGAGTTAATCAATTGCTTAAGTACATCATTTAGACAAGTAATGAAGAGCTTAAAGTATGAGCCTGATAAATGAGACGAGATTCAAACTTAAATCACTTAAACAGAAACCTTGAATTAGTTGTCAAGAAACTCTCTATGTATTTAAATGTTTGCCTCTAGAACGGTGTACTCAAAAATAGTATGTCGGCTTGAAAACTGAATTTACGACATCAAACGAATACCGGGATTATAGAAGCGAACACACCCCTCCTTTGCTCAAGGTTATGAAAAATACTGAACAAAGCCTGATTTAAGAACCAAAAAGAAGAACCCATGCCGGGACTCGAACCCGGAATCTTTTGATTAGAAGTCAAATGCGCTAACCATTACGCCACACAGGCTTATTATATCACACTAAAACAAGAGATGTACAAATCGACAGTATTCAAATTGGAAACAAAGCTCTCTCTACTAATTGAAAAGCTTCTCAAATCGAAATATTACGAAGTAAGCCAAGCTCGTTGACTGTTCCTCCGATTGGCTGTAGAAAAGCCTAGGAGAGAGAGTAGAAGTTACTGCTGATCAATATTCAACGAAAGAACAATTCAGGAAGACAAAATGATTGAATTCCTTTTGACGCCACGATTCAACAAAATCATCAGAATTTCTTCTGATTATCTTGTTACCGTTATCGTTTTACTCCTGAATCATATCGCACCTTCCATATTAGGCAAAAGGTAAACACTCAATAACTTCTCTCAATTCACCAGATCATCGCAGCGGCGATAGCATAGGGAAGCGTTACATTTCATCTCACGCGGATCCCATTATCGGCATATCTTCCGATTTTAAAGCTATTTATCGACAATACATTCTCTGTTTGACCACGGTAATTTGAGTCAAGGGCCAACCCTCCTGAAACGTTTTGCCAACAGGCCACTTCGGAAATGCAAGAGGCATACTCAAATGCGCTCACGACGCCGATTCGAAGAATTAAGGAATTGTCAATAAACAGCCCAGATGATAGTTCTAATGGACCGAGCTACGGTTTCCTATCGTCTGTGCAGAGGCCCAATCAACACACTCAAAACAACGAAAACGCTTTGAACCTAAGTAGACAAGAGTCGATCTCTCCCATCAGATACCCTAGCATGAGCGACTTTTGTGTCCAACCAGTGCCACTGGAACAAATATCCCAGAGTATGATTGATAGAGGCTACTCAAGAACCCTCAGTAATAAAGTGCTACGCGAGTTGGACTCGAGAGCCAATGAAATATCTCGACAAATTACTTCAGGAAACAACTCGACCACTCGTCCCAGTAGCGCTAAAATTAAACGTTATTCACAGTTCCACAAACCAATCTTTCAGAAAATGGAAAGCATATCTTCTCATTATGCGGCATCTCGCTCGGAATCCACAACCTCAAAATCATCAGACTTGCTTTCCAGTGCTTCTAAAAAGAGAAGGACCTTGAATGGTCCCGAGGAAATATTTGCAGCTGAAAAGGAAAACGAAAGTCCAGTTCGTCGTAAAGATCCTAATCAAAACAGATCGACACCATTTTTGGGGGCCGTGCCAGTTCTACTGGCAGATACATCTACACCTACTCAACTTTTATCATCTCCATATCGTGATCTTGATGCATCGCCGTATGTACCAGTTCCTATTCAATCTTCACCTACAAGAACGCTTGATCCTGCTTCCCTATCATCTTCGCCCACCAAATTTACTAAAATTTCACCATCAAAGGGCTCCATGAACCTTAACAAATTACTTCTGGACGATTCTGGATTTGTAAAGCCAGACGGACCAGTGAAAATAAGACAGTCATCCTTGCAGATCGCTGGAGTGACACCCATATCCGGATTGAGTGGGATTCCGCAGCTCCAGAAGAAAACTTCTATGAACCTACAGAAAAAGCCTTCCACTTCAAGCCTCCTGTCTTCTTCATCAAGCTTACAAAAAAAGCCTTCTGTAGGCGACTTTCTGCGCTCCTCAATCCACACACTGCAATACAAAACTCTATCAAAAAAAGAAAACCTATCAGGTACAATTACAAAGAGTGAATCATCGGGGTTGTACAATAGCGCAAGTCCTTCGTTGCAAAAGAAGACTCTGACATCACTGCTCTACAATAGAAGTACTTCATCAACTCCAAAAGTTGCTTCCACTTTGAACAAAAAGCCACTTCATACTTCCTTAGACAAGCCTAACATCCAATCCTCAGTCCGAACATCGCCTAAACCCTCTACGACTCGTCACGTCTACCACAATCTTCCGGCCTCCTCGTCTCAGAGGACTTCAATGTCGGAGTATGGAAAGCTGCTTGATCCATCGCTAAACTCATCTTCATCGATTCTGTCAATCCTGTCCATGCGCTCTAATATTACGATACCCAAACCATTCTCGTTGTATAACAAGCCAACGATTTCTTCGAGCCAAAAAAGCTTTGGTGCTATGCAAACCTCTGCGAGCCTGCGCTCGTTGGCGCTGAACGCAACTTCCAAGAGCACCTTCGGAAAGCATTCGTCTTACAAAAGCAGTTTCGCTTAACTCCTCAACCTTTCAATTCATTCACCCTCATTCGAGACGTTTTACTTGTAATTGCTTTTAAAAGGGAATTAAAAGAAAACATTTACGCAAATACACCCTTGATGCAGTTCTTTGAGTAGTCTATCAAACGGCACTTTCATTAAAATATAAAGTGAACCATCGTATACATGATCTATGGTCAAAAGATCTTAATAAACATTCTGGTAAAATAGGTTCAAAGTGCTATTTTGAATATTCCGTCTATTCATGCGATATGCGGCTGTGGCCAAGACGGCTGGACTTTTTTGAGCGCTATCCAGATCCGGAGTAGTTTTGTTGAACTAAATTATTGAATGAAAGTTTGTCAAAATTTTAATTCATTAAAGATATTTGTCACCAAAAAATTCTTTTTTCGAATGTGTGTCCGATATGATTCTGTATACAAATCGCCTTTTCCATGAAGAAAAGGTTCATTCGAACTCCACTCAGAGTCATTTCGCTACAAATATACCAAAAAAGAACCTAATGGGCGTTGAAGAAACTGACACTAAAGTGGTTCTCACACATCCCACTAGTCCAAACTCTTCTGTTACCATCTTGAAGTATGGAGCTACTGTAATCTCTTGGACTCACCAGGGCCAAGAGAAGTTATGGCTTTCCGAAGGAGCTTTCTTGGATGGTTCTAAGGCTGTGAGAGGAGGAATTCCCTTGGTTTTCCCCGTTTTCGGTAAATGTAAAGATCCTGCCCACGACACTGAGCCATTGCCTCAACATGGTTTCGTCCGGAACTCCACGTGGCAATTCTTGGGCCAGGTGACCGAAAGCCCAGTCTCTGTCCAATTCGGATTGGGCCCAGAAGATGTTGACCCTGCGTTGTACAAATTATGGGGCAAAGGAAGACATGATTTTACGTTGATCTTGACGGTGACATTGGGCGATGATTTCCTTAAAACCGAAATTGAGGTGGAAAATACCGGGGCTTCAACCTTTGAATTTAATTGGTTATTCCATACCTATTACCGCGTTGAGGACGTCACTGATGCTTTAGCTACAAACTTAATGGACTCTGAGTGCTACGACCAGTTGCTCGCTGAAACCTACCGTGAAAAAGCGCCAGTTCTTAGCTTTCATGAAGAATTTGACCGGATTTATAAAGGTGTGGAAGAAGAGAAAAGTATTCAGATTGTTGATAAGGGCAAGGTTTTGATCAATTTGGAGAGAAAGAATTTGCCAGATGCTGTTGTGTGGAACCCCTGGATCGAGAAATCGAAGGGTATGTCCGATTTCGAGCCAAAACTGGGCTATATGAACATGCTTTGTATCGAGCCAGGCAATGTTGCCAATTTCATTAAATTGCCCAGAGGCGAGAAATGGAGAGCCTTCCAAAAGATCACTCCATCTGGTGAGATTAATGTGCAGACAAATATTTACTCGTTATAAGCAACATTTAGTGATCAATGAGAAACTATTTTTGTTCTAATTTTTCCTAAAACGTCACTTTTGCACAATATAGTTTTTCGTTCGCAACATTTCTTGCGTAGACTCCATTTCGCATTATCAGAAATTCGCTAACAGTACAGTCCTAGATCAGAATCCCCTATTCTGCACACAAGCGGTTCTTTTTTTTTAATTGCCGATGCCGTCATCACCTGACCTATGTTTAGAGTTTTGCTCTGCGTTTCTCCATCAACCTCTACATATCCACCAGACCTCGTCAATTCTCGTTCTAACACATTAATCTTTTTCAATCAAACAAGCGGAATTCTTTTAATCGGCGACCCCAAGAATACAGCTTCATTTCAAAGTCCACCAAACCGTTTGAAGTCTGTGTTATTCGCAACGGAATCACGGTGACAAACTACCTCATCAAGAATATCTTAAAAATAATTGAAGTGGATCCTCATCCATATTTTTGAGCTTCTTTTCAGTTCCGCTAAGATCCACATTCATTTTAGAACCCCAAGTTTGTCAGCACTGTTCCAGAACCTCGGCCACAAACAAGGTGTGAAACAAGACAAGCAAAGAAAACAGCCGGTACTACGTCTATAATATACTCGGATCAATCCCCACTGGTCACTAAATTTTCATTATACACAAAATGTCTCAAATTCTCCTGGTTTCTCCGATAGAATGGGTGAAATCTACCTTCCATCATTTCTTTTTGAGCGAACAGCAAGAAGGTAACTACCTAGCCAGCTTAAATTTCGATACAGATATTAAAAAATCAATCGACAAGGTTCGGCGCCATCAGTGGACCGTTCCGGAAGCACTTCACTATGGGTTCCTTTCGAGCGTCATATTCTTCGTATTTATCATATTCCCAGCATCATTCTTAGTTAAGATTCCCATTTTGGCAGTGTTCGTTACCTGCTTCCTTATTCCCGCCACTTCTCAGTTTTTCCTTCATGCATTGCCAATATTCTCGTGGTTGGCGCTTTTCTTCTCGGCGTCTAAGATACCTGATTCATGGAAACCAGCCATTTCCGTCAAATTCTTGCCAGCCATGGAAACTATCTTATACGGCGATAACTTATCAAATGTTCTTGCTGCCACGAATAATCCTTTTCTCGATGTATTGGCTTGGTTGCCCTATGGTTTGATTCATTTCACATCTCCCTTTGTGGTTGCAATCTTTATATTCCTCTTTGCTCCTCCAACATCCCTTCGTTCATTTGGGTTCGCCTTTGGTTACATGAACTTGACCGGAGTATTGACTCAGCTCTTGTTTCCTGCTGCTGCCCCCTGGTATTTGAACTTGCACGGTTTGGAGCCTGCTAACTATTCTATGAACGGATCTCCAGGAGGTTTGGGCAGAATCGATCAACTTTTTGGAGTAGACATGTACACTTCAACATTTGAAAACTCGCCATTGGTATTTGGTGCTTTCCCGTCATTACACTCCGGTTGCGCCGTAATGGATGTCTTGTTTTTATCTTGGTTATTTCCTAAATACTCCGTCGTTTGGTGGTCTTACGCAAGCCTTCTATGGTGGAGTACAATGTACTTGACACATCACTATTTCATTGATTTAATATTTGGTGCTGCTTTGTCTGTTACTTTCTTCACTTATGTCAAGTATACCCAACTTCCAGTCATCGACCATTCTAAATTCTGCAGATGGTCGTACACGGAAGTTCATCATTTGGATGTTGCGGCCAGTGATCCATTGAATAGCTTTGTTTTCATTGGCGAAGAGGATCTTGAGATGGGTTCTTTTGGCGAATCAAACAGTCTAGAGTCCTCAGATTCGGTATTAGGACTTCAAAGAAGTGGCCTTTTGCTGACATCCAATTTAGATAGCAGCAGATCAAATTTGTTTTTTGGCGAAGATAGCCATTCACAAGCTTTTGAAGGAGCTGAGACTGATCACAGCACTGCCACATCGGTCTTTGACATAGATGAAACTCACCACCAAACAAGTCTGCCAGCATCTGAAATATCATTAAATGAGTCTGTTGCATCGCACTTGAACACATACAAACCTACTTCAAACTTCGTTTATTCTAAGGACCGGTAATAGTATATGGTGTAATTTGTCCTTTTTATTTACAGGGGTGTTTCAATGGTCAACGAAACATACCATTCCTAATTGACCAATACATTTTAATCAAGAGGATACAATGTAGTGACTAGAAACATTTTGCTTGTAAATAATTGCAAGAATCGTACCCTTTACCTTTGTACACTTAAGTTCTGGTAAAATTTCTACATAGCTTTATAATCCGTTAATATCCATTCCTTTCTATGTACATGTGAACATATGCATGATTACGAAATCGAAGCAATGTTAAAAAAGTTTTCATAAGACGTGGGGGCATTGAGTTTCTTAGCCAAGTCGACTTTGATGATGCTGCATCTCAAGATTCTTGGGTCTCTACGTAACGTTCTAAAGAGTTCCTGTTGAACAGCCGATGAAGAATCAAAGCCCATCACAAAGTGATATCCTTGAAAGTGTTGTTCGCGATCCTTTGTCATAATCTTAGGAAGAGGTCTTGGGCCTAGACTTGTGATATTTCTGACGAGACCTCTGTTATTCAAAATCAACTTTCCCACAGTGGAAGCAACCTTGGTTGCCTCTTTATTCATGGCCACAGGATCATGGATACGTGTGATGGCAAATAGCTCGTAATACATAACTATTTTTTGGAAAGTGTAACTATAGATTCGGCGAAGAAAATGATATTTCACTTAGTGAGGTTTTTGCATACAGTCTTAAGGTGGAAAAAAGAGAAGAGCACAAATGCAGTGGAGGTCTATAACAAAAATTCATTTGAATTGCCTAAAATTTCACTTAAAGCCTTTTGGCTTTTTCTTTCAATTCTTGAGTCTTGAGATTGCCTGGGCCTCTGTTTTGTGCTCGATTGACATGAAAAATTGGGCTGTGAAAGTAGTGCTAGGTGAAATTTTTACTTGAAAAGTGAAAAAAATACATAATTTAGTTCGTTGTTTGTGTCGAATATCGAACATAATCCTTTATGAACAAGCTATAGGTAAAAACTTTAGTTTTATTAAATTGATTTGTAATTAGAATCGTATCTACATTTTATCTTTATTATAAGAAATAAATAAAAGCACGAAAAGAAGATTTTTGTATTCAACTCTTTTGTCACTAAAATCTAAAATATTTTGTTACATTTTTTTCTCTGAATCTTGTGCCTTGTCAACCGTTGGGACCCTACACGTCTGGTTGAACGCGCATAGTTAGTTTAGATCAAATCAGAACCACTCTTCATCTCAATGTCAAGTACTCGTCCAGATTTAAAGTTCTCTGACTCCGTCGATGAACGGCTGTTTTACAAAAAATTTCAAAATCTTCCTCCTAAGGAGTCTGCGCTGGTCGTCAGAATCGTAGACCACAAGGATTACTTCTCTCTTTTGGCTGAGGATGCTGATTTAATCGCGGACGCCATTTACAAGACACAGCTGGTGATCAAAACAAACAATTCTGTGCGCTATGTTACCATTTCCCCCCAAGTCCTTGTCTCTGTGCTCAAATTCTGTTTGGTTCAGAACGCTTACAAGATTGAAATCTACAATAAACAGTTCGGCCTAATTCTCACTGCATCGCCTGGTAATTTAGAGGGGTTAGCTCAAGAGTACTCAATTGACTTGGAATCAATGTTATCCGATGGCTCGGCCCCAATAGTTGCCAGTGTCAAACTCGCTTCAACTACTGGGACTAAGAAGGTAGGCGTTTGTACGGTTGACTTGCTGAACAGGACTATTCAATTATCAGATTTTGAAGACAATGATCTTTTTTCAAATTTAGAACTGTTGCTACTTCAGCTAAATGTGAAAGAAGTGTTACTTCCACTGTCTTACGATGCCAATGACCAAATGTCTTCTGATACCAATAAATTATTTCAAGTCCTTAACAGAATTGGTGGCCTAGTTGTCGGCTCGATTAAATCATCATTTTACGCTCATAAAGACCTTGATCAGGACTTGGAGAAGATTTTGGTGGCTCAAAGTGCAGAAACAGAAGTCACCAACAATGTTGAGCTCACTTTGGCTTCCAAAGGTATTAGCACAACAGAAAATTCCCTCTCTCTTTCTTGCTGCAATTCCCTTATACACTACTTGAGCTTGCTTGCAGATGATGCGCCCTCCTTTGACATTGAAAAGTATTCGATCTCTAAATTCATGAAGATTGATTCCTCAACCATGAGAGCTTTGAATATTTTTCCTGTTGTTCTGTCCCTCCCCATGTCTGGTATAAAGGGAAACACCGTCACATCAATTTTCGAGCTCTTGAACAAATGTAAATGTGCCGCTGGAACTAGACTCCTTTCACAATGGCTTAAACAGCCATTAACTTGCATATCTGAAATTGAAAACAGACATTCTTTAGTTCAACATTTCATTACAGACACAAATTTAAGAGTTTTCACATCCCAGGAGTGGCTTGGAGAAGTTCCTGATATTAAGAGGCTTCTTAAAAGAATTTCCACAGGTATAAAGAAGGCATCTTCCGCGGAGAACAAGAAGTTAGAGGATGTTGTTAGGCTTTACCTGCTTATCTTATCTTTACCCGAGCTTCTCAACATGCTTCAAATGTCTGCAGACGACTGTAAGGATGAGTGCACTAGAAGTTTGATTAATGACGAATGGCTTAATCCCCTCGAGGGGTACCACGCTAAGCTTCGCAAGTTTCAGGAACTTGTAGAGACCACAATAGATTTGTCTCCACTTGAGGCTTCTTCTGCAAGCTCATTACTACACACTGACTTCAATATTAAACCCGAGTTTGACGAATCACTCATAAGCATCAATGCAAATTTGACTTCCACTACGAACAAAATTAAAAAGATTCACGAGGAAGTCGCTGATGACTTGAATATGGAAATGGAAAAGAAATTGAAGCTTGAAAAACACCAAATACACGGTTGGTGCTTCAGAGTGACCCGAACGGACTCTGCAATTTTGCGTAATACAGGAGATCGATACATTGAGTTACAAACTGTCAAGGCTGGTGTATTTTTTACGACAAAAAAGCTCCGCGGGTTTTCACAAGATTTTGCTGACTTGTCGAATGAGTACAATGCTAAACAAAAGGAGTTGATCAAAGAAATCTTGTCAATTGCTTTGACTTATCAAAATGTCTTCTTGGCCTTGTCCTTGACACTTGCAAACATTGATGTTTTGTCGTCCTTTGCAAATTCAGCGATTTTTGCGCCAACTCCATTCGTCCGTGCCAAACTTCACGGATTAGCAGACTCAACAGACTCAGAGGAGTTTAAGAAAAGAAGGTTATTTTTGGAAGAATCTAGGCACCCCGTCCTTGAAGTACAAGATGACGTGAGCTTTATATCGAATGACGTGAACCTTGCAAATGCGCTGGGGTCCCCATTTGCCATCATTACGGGTCCAAATATGGGAGGAAAATCGACGTATATTCGACAGGTTGGTGTTATTGCGTTGATGAATCAGGTTGGTTCATTTGTACCTGCTCTTGAAACAAACCAGAGCCCGGAACTTCCAATATTTGACGCTATTCTTTCTCGTGTGGGCGCAGGCGATTCGCAATTGAAGGGATTGTCTACTTTCATGATTGAGATGTTGGAAACTTCTTCAATTCTCGCATCGGCAACACACAATTCTCTTATTATTATTGATGAACTTGGAAGAGGAACTAGTACTTACGATGGTTTTGGATTGGCTTGGGCCATTAGCGAACATTTACTAAAAGTAAAGCAATCAATAACTTTGTTTGCGACACACTTTCACGAATTGACGAAGCTTTCGGATAAATACCCTGGTAAAGTTCAGAACTTACATGTTGCGGCACATATCGAAAAAAATGAGGATGGCGATAAAAAAGAAGATGATATTACATTAATGTACAAGGTGAAACCTGGCATCTCTGATAAATCTTTTGGAATTCATGTTGCTGAGCTAGTCAAGTTTCCAACAAAAATCATCAACATGGCAAAGAGAAAGGCATCAGAGCTTCAAAGTATAAATGTTGGCTCTGATCAAGATCCGTTTGTCAGCCACAAGAAAACGAAGTGTGATAACTCTGAGATCGAGTTGGGCGTCAAGAATTTAAAACTGATTCTAGTCAGGTGGAGAGACCAGTGTGTGACAGAGTCTGGAAATTTTGAGCTTCTGTCTGAAGAAGCAATTCTGAAGCTCAGAGCACTAGTTGATGGAGAGTTCAAGGAGTTCAAGAAGGACAAATTCATAGACGAGATTTTGACAATGTTATAGTTTATAACTTCTGCGTTTATAGCTAATATCCAATATGCAATAGGTTAACAATTCATTCCACGTAAGCTTTGAGAATTTAAAGCTCCTTCTTAGGATTCAATCTATGAGCCTCCAAACCCTTTGGATCTTTGAGAGTTAAAACAGGTAAAATCAACAAAGTGCGCTTTAATTCATAGAACTTTTCACTTCCTGTAAGCCAGCATCTCAAATGTTCGATGTAAACCAAGTAAAAGTACACACCCAAGCCCGTGAAAAGATGCCACCATCCGTGGCCTTCAAGTACGAATCCATACGGCATTCCCCAATCTCGACGAGTGGCTCTTACAGAATCACAAAAGTGTACATCCAAGTTCCACAAGATGTAACCTAGCAAGAATGTGGCTATGCCCAGAATCATCGTCAAGTTAAGTTGGCGAGCTGATTCTGCATCTTTGACGTACTTTCTAGTCAACACCACAGACCGCATTATCAAACCTACGTTTAACAAGGCGTAAACAACTTGGTGGATGGTTGGGTCTTGAAACCAAAGGTATATTCCAGTGAGAAAGCCAACAGTTATAGATAGATATAGACCAACCATGAAAGAGCCCCTGCGGTCCTTGAATTCAGAGAAGGCACTCCAAAAAGGGATGCATGTGGCATACAACATGGGCAACTCATCTAGTAATTGGTACTCGTATTGTAACGTCATGTGAAAGAGCCATGACCCGACTCCAACCACTAAGAATCCAAAAGCCGTAAGAACAAAACGCTTCTCAAGCTTGTTTCGAATAGCCAGAACGATTGCGTATGTAGCAAGAGCAATGAAACCAGCGTTTGTCACAGTATTTAGAGCTTCGGCGACATATGGCGAAACGACATAATTTTCCTCGCACCAATCTATAGTCGAAGTTGGGATTCCCCAGAATCCGTTCTTTTGCTCTGGAGGGTATGGCTTAGCAAATGGTAGCATTGATTCTATGGTTGGTGAATTGTATGTGAAGCAGGCGCTTTAAATACTGAAGTAATGAATGACACCCTATCTGTGCCACTTTCTCAAAGGTAAGTCGGTTATAGTGCGAGGCACGTGAGCTTTGTATGCCGGTGATAACGGTCCGCAAGAGCCGTCAAATAATTCGGAGGTTACCACTTGCCATGGAAGAGCAATTTCGCGATGAATTCGATTACCATTTTATTGCAATTTCAAAGTTTTAAATTGAGATTTCTTCTTTTAAAAATATTTTTTGACGCTGCTTCTGTGTGAAGCGAGATTTTCTGTTAAGTCATGCTAAGTTAGTTTATCCGAAACGGCTATTTTTGGGCAGCTACGTCTTGGCAAGCTGTCATTGCAATTTAGGGTCGTTGCAAGAAAACTTGATCAAAAATGCTATTTTTTCATTCATTCGAAGTTCAATGAAGCGTATACATTCAACGATACTTTTTTTCTAGTTCAATACATAAGTAGCACAATATTTGTAACATTAGTTACGTGTGCCATCCCTTGTGACGAGAGTATGTCTAAATGAAAAACCGTCTTGGCCATGAACGAAAATTTGACAATCCTCTCTGAATATCTTGGCACCGTTAATATGTCTATCTTTAAATGTTGGTAGCTTGACATGAAATGACAGAGCTTAAGTCCCCATTACTTTTATATTTCATTACATTCATTCCAAACTAGCCAGCACTCATCAAGGTGGGGACGTGTAGTGTATCCGTCTGCCATTGCCATCATATTCAATTCTTTCCCATCATCTGGTGGGTAGGTGGTAAGTTTTATCGGTGTGGCGAACAACGAAGTTCCTGGCTTTTCAGGCTCACACCAATCGGTACAAATAGACAGTGAATAACGCCAGTACAAGTTCGCCAAGACTAGTTTCATGTCAATCAAGGCAATTTGCATGCCCAAGCACATACGAATGCCTTTTCCAAAGGCAAGCATTTGACGTTGCATTTGCTGAAGACGTCTTTTAAATTCCGCCGGGTCCTCAATTCCTGAAGGCAACCATCTCTCCGGGACCCATGCATCTGGTTCAGGAAATACAGATTCCACCCTTTGCATAGAGTATGGCTGGCAAGAGATTCCTATTCCAGGGGGAAGGGTAACTGTTTTACTATTGATGACAACATCATAATTTTTGTCCGTTATCCTTGGTTCTGCTCCAGGAATTGCCGCGTGAACCCTAAGATTTTCTTGCATCAAGGCTTCCAAATACTGTAATTTGTCGACGGCCTCAAAATCACTAACCGGACTATCTAAGTCACCAGGATCCCCAAATGCCTCGCGTAATTCTTTTCTCAATAAGCTTTGTCGGTGCCAATTGGCGGGCCTGGAGAGCTCATAGCACATGTAGGTTAACATAACGGCGGTAGTTTCGTGTCCAGCAAAGATATTATCAGAGATAAACGAATAAGCGGCCTTGCCCTTAAACCCGCTTTTCTTCAACATCTCTAGAGTTGTTAAGTTTTGAGTGAGACTTTTCTCTGGAATATTTCCCTCAGCCCCAGCGTACAACGCCAATTGCCACTTCTCAATTCTCTGCGAAGCCGCCCTAACTATGGGGCCAGCAGCCAAGTCCCAATATCGAGGCATAAGGCAAGTCCAAAAAGTCATGCCTGCTTGCATACGATGCGGTATGAGAATCTCACGTTCAACTTTGTTCGCAAGCAAGGAGGTACCATTTTTGATACCAAGCTCAAAGGCTGATACTACATCCATGGCCAAAGCTCCAAAAAGTGAATACACTTCCATTCCTATGCCTCTGCCATCAGGTTTTGGTTTAAACCAAATTCCAGAGCCCATCTTGTGACCTTTCCCATGAGGATTGAATTCCAGCCTAGCATGAGACCAATCAGGCGACTGTCCTGTTACTGAAGTGTCATAGACATCCTTTACCACTTCGGTAATCTTTTCAACGAGGTAAGCTCGGATTGGATTTTTTGGGCTGTAAATTGCAGTCTTCAAATACAAGCTTTGGATCAATTTCTTATAGCGCAAGTGACGATCGTTTTCGAGGCTAGCAAAAATGTTATCCTTGAAGCCATGACAACGGAAATTTTCATAAAATTTGGCTTTGGGCATGTTTTTGACGTAAATATCATGTATGTACTTAGGATCACCGTTGCAGCTGATCTCGGTAGGAGAAAGTATGATCACGTCGCCATATTGTTGATGCAACTCATGTACTCTTTGAATCCAGAAGTGTCTGAGTTGGGCATACAAAGCAGGTATTCTTGAGATCCTGTGAAGGTATGGACCAGGTATGTGTCGAAGAGGAGATATGTAGAATGGTCGTATCACCAAGAAGTACGCAGCGAACGACATGGCCAAAGCAATGAGTGTCAAATTCTGATTATGAGAAACCCAAATGAGGGTTGAACATAACAACTGCGAAAGCATTGGAAATGATTTTGTCAAACATGAAGACAAGAGAATGACAAGAACGCAGTCATTTATAAGATCGCGATTGAGCTTATTCCTGTTTAGGGACAAATTCCGCGATACGGAATCTGGGATCAGATAATGAAAACTCCACAAAAAACGGAGACGTTCTCCGACGATGAAGCAATAAAAAAATGCAACAATGTGTCAAAATTCACTTGTATATCCCGAATTTGTGACTCCATGGCTGTAGAGGACTTGTGTAGGACATAGTGTAGACACTATCATATGGTATGATTTATGCTAATTGGAAGCTTTTTTCAACATATCGAAGACTTTGCTGAATTTGCTCGAGTTTTTTTGCGTCTAGGTCTCAATAGCGAAACCTCGATAGGCACCTTGCGTTTAAAAAGACCAAATGCGCGGCCTTTTTACTTAAGGCAGATAAGAAAGATGTAACTGATATATGTCTACACACGATAGCGTTCGAAATTAATTTTCAGCATAAAGCAAGGAAATATCTATAAAAGCAACCAGAATTCTGTCACTTTCAAAAAGGTCAAACTGGTTTTCTATAACTTTATGAGTAATTTGTCCCACAAAAAACTATGTGATACAATTAGGAATTTGCGCTTGCCTGCAAATACTGGGCAAAACGGGACGTTTCATGAATTCCACACTCGGTCTTGGCTTGACCTTTCCATCTTCCCGATCTCTCGTCCTCTCCGTCTGCCACGGGAACTGTCGAGTGCCAATCTCCAATTGACTTATAACCCAAATCAAGAAGTTCATTGTAGGGAACTTCATTATCCTTGATGTATTTCTGGATTCTGGCAAAATCCCAATCCCAAAGTGGATTGATTTTGATAATACCGCTGCTCTCTTCGATCTCAACTACTGGAAGTGAGGCTCTAGCTCCGCCTTGCGATTTTCTACGACCGGTAAGAACAACCTTTACACCCAATTCCTTGTAAGCTCTTTGTGCGGGCTCCACCTTGACCAAAAAGTCATAAAGCTCGTCGTTAGCCTCCCATAGTTGATCGCCATGTTTTTTAGCAAATTCTTGCTCATTTGCTAAGCTGAGTGGAGTGTAAATGTGCAAGTTTGGAGAATATTTTGCTTCAATTTTTTTTATCAATTCGTAGGTTTGAGGGAAGTGATGTAAGGTGTCAATGAAAATCAAGTCCACTGGTATACTCTTTTTCGACATCATATCTAAAATCACTAGTCCAGTGAGGCCAAAGGCTGTGGTCTGAAACAATCCAGGGAAGGTGAGGGCAGCCCAGGTCAAGAGCTCTTCCGCAGATAAATTAACAAGCGTTCTGTTCAAATGCTCTAGATGATCTTGACTTAGAGTAACCATGGTTAATAGTGAGTTGTAGCTTCGATGTTCTTTTCGTATCTCTGATTATTCATATCAATGGTCACGTGACATTACGTGTTTCATCATGAAACCTATTCTCAAAGAAGAGATATTGATTGAGCTTTAACGCTAAAATTTTTTTTTTTAAAAAAAGGGTTTCCGGTTAGAGTTGACTATCCGAAAATAATTATAACCCCAAGAAAGTCATATATAGAACCCCGATCTACACCCCATTTATTTTGTAATTCACAACCTGAGAAAAGAAGTCTTTTACGAAAACTGAAGATCAATAATTTTGGAATGGGTTATTAAGGTTGATCACCGAACTTCTCCTTTGAGACAATCCTTTTTCGGGAGGATTTAACATAGATTTTTCGACTAAGAAGAATTATATGTGGTTGGTTTTGGATTCACCGGCAAAGATCTTTAGAGTTGAAAACTCACTCTTGGTTAGTTTTTTGTCAAATGTAATTCTCCAAATCCATTTTAAGCAAAAATAAAAGCTTCCGAGACCGGCTGAGCCAGTGGCAATTTTAAATTGGTCCTGTGAAGTACTGTCGATCTGTTTAAATTTGCTCACCTCTATTGTCGCTCAAATCTGCTTCTCGAAATGGGTTTAAATTGCTCAGTGTCTCATGATAATCATTCTATTAATCAAAGTAAAGTCTCTATTTGACGACCAGAATTCGAAATGAAAATCTTGGCCATTGTACAATTTTCCCTTCAATTTTATGAATTTGCTGGCATTTCAAGTGTGTCTTCTGTAATGGGTTAGTCTCATTTACAAACAATGTATCACATTGCGCAAATAAAAGGGTTCGAGTCATTTCCCAATGCGATCTGCATTTGATGAATTCCTAAATCAAAATAACTTGGCATTTCACCGGTGTCGAGAATATAAATTGGCAACTTCCCTGTAAGAGTAGGCGCTCCATTCAAAAATTAATTACAGAGTAATTCATCATGGATATGGGACATTCAAAGAAAAGCATGTGCAAGATTTCCATGCTTTGGAATTGGTACACAGTTGATAGCTGCTTTATCGCTAGGAGCTGGCATGTAAAACTGAAAGGCACTTTTGCCGTCTCGTGTATTGGCGTCTTCTTCATGGTTGTATTGCACCAGTGGCTTCACCGTTTCTGCAGAGAATATGATGCTGCTCTTATTAATCGTGGTTCGCAAAAACTTGAAGAATTAGACACCAAAGAAGGGTCTGTCTCCACCGTCAAATCTGATGGAGTTAACCCTATGGTTTCTGCTATTTCTCACAAATGGTTGTTTGCTTCTAGATCAATCGGAGCTATTTATGCGACGCCCTTTGAGCATATTACGAGAAGTTTTTTGTTCACCTGCGAGTGGACTTTGGCTTACTTCATCATGTTATTATTTATGTACTACAACGGATACATTATTATCTCTTGTATTTTGGGTGCTTTCGTGGGCCGCCTTTTATTTACTTACACTGAACCTTTGAATTGCTCGACATTCAACGATTCGTTTGACAGCGACAGAAAGTGTTGCCCTTGAACCCGCCGCAGGAACACCTTATGGTTCGTATCCACGAAAAAGTAATTTAAACTGTTCTGTTTGAGTATTTGACTCATTAATTGACCTAATCTTAAATATCAATACTATGACAGCTCCTTTAATTAAACTCACCTTAAATATATCTCAAAACTAATGACGTGACTATCTTCTGTCAATGAAAAAAAACTCAAGAAATTCAAATAGGGTTACTCTATCTTTCCAGTTGGGATTTCATTTGACAGGGTGAGGCTTCTTATACGTTATTAGCAATTTATGAGGCTTACTTTTGTCAAGAATGAACTCTAATTTTTTGTCTGGGTCTTCTGCTTCCCCAAAGAGAACTTATCCTTATCTTTTCAAGTAAATCCTTACATCTGGGTTTCCCGCCAAGTTTTCTCTTCTTACGAAATGGCCTGCTTTTCTTTTGGAGAAATGACTCCGTACGTTGTGTGACATTCCCTCCTTAGTTCATCATTCAAAACTCAATTTTAGAAGAACTCATTTTGCCTTCTGAGACATCTTGGTTCAGTTTATTTTTAGTTGGCTATTCCCATGTTCTTTACGAAATCGGCTTAGATTTCTCGTTGATTTTCCTAAAATTATAAAAAAATAGCTCGCGTCGGGTTCATTTAAATTGCAAATATTCTTTAATTTGGGGTTTCCGCATTTACACTTATTTTCTAAATTCAAAATGAATCTTCAATTTGCGAACCCACTACTTTCTGAGCAAAGCGAACATTTTTCATTCATTGAATGGTCTTGGTTAAAAATAAGAAATAATAATAATAAAAAAAAAATGAATTTGGAACAAATTAAACCAATATCACACACATGTTTCTCTTTAGATTGTTCGAACCCTCAACCCGCGTTTTGGTTTAAGGTTCTATGTCTTACATACGGGACTACTACCCACTGAAACGCTTATTAGGTCGTAAACTTGCAAAGATGACGGAATCTAATGACTCAATTTCAGGTGCAATGAGTGCATTGAATCTTGACATGGTTGAGATCGACATACTGCAATTATCTCAGATGACCTATCAAGAGCTAGCACAAGCCAAAGGGCTAATAGAGTCTAATTTGTCTACCCTTTTCGACCTTTTAACAAACAAATACGAATTCGACATGAATCTGCCGCTTGTTATAGATGGATATCCTCGAAATGATATCGATGTTGTCAGCGTTCGGCTTATTCGAACGAAGATCATCAGACTCAGAAATGATCATTCAGTAATAATGCAACACTTGGCCACGCACTTATCGCTAAAGTTGAGTGGTAACGAAGCAACATCTGACCAGCCATTGGCAATTGACTCAGAAATTACACATACCATCCCATTTGCCCTTGTCAAACTCGTCGTGAACGAAAGTCCGTCTGCTAAGGCTGGTCTTAAAAGTGGTGATAGGATTATTGTGTTTGACAAAGATATACATGTGACTAATCATGACAGACTCACAGCTATCGCAAAAAGAGTCAACGACCGGAAAAACGTCGCTGTAGAGGTGGTGATCCTAAGGGACAACGAACGTATGGCTATATCCTTGATTCCGTCAGATGACTGGGAGGGCAAGGGCCTTCTTGGCTGTCAAATCGTTCAAATTTGAATATGAGCATATTTAAAGTTAGGTTAATCGTTAATCAATGCGACCTCGCACAGCTGTTCTACTATGCTCCATTTTTAATATGATCCTCCCTTGTTGAGTCGTAAATCAACCTCCGTGTAATGTAGAGGTGAACGTAACTATATCACCAGATTCTACTATATAATCTTCCATTCCTTCAAGCTCCCAATCCGTGTCATTGATTAATACAAGGATCCCAGCTCGAACTGTGCCGTCTTCTATGAATACGGGGATGTCTTTGGGGTCACAGATAACCGCATTAGCAACATGATCTATTAACAGCTTCATTGTAATTTCCCCCTCATTGCCATCTAGAACAACTTTGTGTTCTCTGACGCCATTGGATACGACGTCGAGCCCTCCCAAAAATTCCACTTTTACTTTAATCATGGTTTGAATAAGGACGACTGATGGGCCTGCACTCATCGCATCTAAATTTAAGATAAAATACAGTTAAATTTAAAAAACAAAACTCACTTGGCAAATTGGAATTTGCGAAATGGGAGTACGAATTAGTTAACTTCAATCGAGCAATTTGATTTTCGCATCATCTAGGCTCTGATGGTAAAAAGCTCTACAGAGGGCTGAACAGGGATGAAAGAAAGACGGCAGCATCTTCAATACGGTAAATTTGAACAACGTCACTCATTACCCAGGTTTATAAGAGATTTTAAGGTGAAAAAGTGTGGCTGAAGTGATTACTTGGTCGTAAGTTTCTTTTTGTTGAGCCCCTGTTCAAGATCACTATTGTAATTGAGATTACTCTAACCGTACATAGGGCCAGGGAAGCCACAATAGACATCAAATTACATTTTTATTGTGCTTTTTGAAATGCAAAAGAATGGCCATTATGGCCGAATGTGGATATTCTAGTATAATATGTCGAAATTCTAGCAGGAGACTTACCGCCGATTATAACATTAGAATCAAGTTTTAATTTAGAAGAAAAAAAAACTTGATAACTGGAAACTTTTCTGAAATATCTCGAGCAATAGCCAATAAATCAGGTCCTGCCGCTCAACACGTCAATTTCCATAGTAGTTTCGCACACGTATACACCCACACAATCGCTTCAATTCTCAAGGCTAAAGAACAACATGCTTTTCTCGTCAATTGCCAAGCTGGTGGCTTTGTTGGCGCTTGCATCCTTATCTGCAGCAGTCACAAGGCCTGGCCCTAGAAAAACAACCGTTCTTGTTGTGTTCGATCCCGCAATAGTGGCTGATCCTCAAGAATTGGTGACGAGATTCACGCTAGACGCAGAACGATATGTCTTGGGTTTCCTGGAATATTCCAACGAAAGCCCTGTCTTGGTGCACGACAACAAGCCAATTTTCGATCATGTTGTGTACTTGCCCTCTGTCAAAAAGGCTCCTGCTGCCAAAGGTCTTACTGACAAACATAAGCTTCTCGAATACTTCAACTTAGGTGGCAATGTTTTAGCTGTTGGCTCTTCTGACCATACTGTACCAGAAAGCATTGGCAAATTCTTGAACGAAGCTGGTATTTACCCTGCTCCTAAGGGTTATTCAGTAGGAAGCTTCTTTGAAAAACATCTCCAATTGACGGAAAATAACTTAGTGTCAACCAAGATTATGTCACTGTTTGAGATTAACAGTTACAATGGAAGTGCAGCTTTGATTTCGAATAGTGAGTTCTTGATCCCTATCCTTAAAGCACCTAAATTGTCCTTTTCCTCCATCGCTGATGGCAAAGCATTAACTGCTGACAAAACGTGGACAAACGGCGAACAAGGCTTTTTGGCCGTTGGAGTACAAGCTTTGAACAATGCCCGTGCTGCTTGGCTCGGATCTCTTGACTTGGTTACTCCTGAGCTAGTTTCTTGGGTTTTCCAGGAAAGAAAGGTGTTGAAATTACAATTCACCGAGCACCACAAATTGGATGAGCCAGAGGTGGAAAACAGATCGTTGTATAGAATCAAAGACGAGGCCTCTTATTCTGTTGGTGTGTCTGAGTTGCAAAACGACAAATGGGTTCCGTACTCTCCAGCTTCAGAAGATGACGTGTTGCAATTATCCTTCAAGATGTTGGACCCATATCAAAGATTGAACTTAAGTCTTGTTGGACCCATCTCGTCAACGGGTAACGGACCGGTAGATACAAATGTGTTTGCTGTCAACTTCACCCTCCCCGACCACCATGGAATGTTTACCTTCGAATTGGACTACATGAGAGAGGGATTATCTTATCTTAGTGATAAGAAAGTAGTCGCTGTTAGACATTTAGCCAATGATGAGTACAAGAGGTCATGGGATATTCCAAATGCATGGGTCTACATCACCAGCGCGGCAGCAGTCGTGATTGCCTGGCTTTTGTTTGTAATGAGCTTTCTTTTTTTGGGCGAAGATAAGCCCAAGAAGGCTACGAATCAAAAAGAGGAGTCGGAGTAGAGTATTAAACGGATAATTATAATTAGTTTCTGATTAAATCTCAAAAATTCATCAAAATTGAAGTGAAATAATTTGTAGATAGAGAAAAAGGTAAGTCTTATCGTTATTGGTAGCTCAATACGTTAAGAATTTGAAATATTGTATTCTGGTTATTCTACCAGAAAATTTCACTTCAATGAATTAAGCTGGGAGTGGAAGGACACCAAAAATTTTATGAAATCAGAGATAATTATGAAATCAGAAATAGGCCGATGACTGAAACTCTTTTTACAATTTTCAGGTAAATTGGTAATAAATGTTTGAATCAGAATGTCTTTTTTTGTTCCATCAAAATGTTTCAGCCCCAACGCTACTCCCACGTTACTCCCACCAAATGTCAGACAAACAGAAAGAACACGAGCAAAAGGTGCAAGAACACCAATTACAATACAACAAGTATCAAGAGCTTTTGACTGAACTCCAAAATCAGCTATCTGCGATTTCGTCCCAGCTTCAAGAGCACACAGTTGTTGACAAGACCCTTGTACAAATACCACCAGAGAATAGAGAAGGAAGAAAATGCTACAAGATGATTGGAGGAGTGTTGGTTCAAAAAAGCGTTGATGAGGTAATTCAAATCCTCAATGAAGAGCTGAAGGAGTTAATCAAGTCTAAAGAAAGTCTAGAGAATGAGTTGAATCTGTTGAAAAAAGAGCTCAGCGAATGGATGACCAAGAACAAGGTCAAAATTGTAAGACAATAAGCGAGAAACTTGTAAAAGTTATCAAGAAGTGAGACCGTGAGAATGGACTACAAATTGGTTGAACAATTTCATTACATTTCTAAGGCATACTTTAGGAACGAACGATCTAAACTATGTGAGCTCATACGACGAAGAAGCTAGACCACGGAGATCGATTTCGCATATTCCAAACGTGCAGGCGTGTTTCTGTTCTCAGATCTGTTTATGGCCTCCCATTTAGGTTCATCCTTAAACAATCTGAGAGCAGTGACATTTTGTAATCTACTCAGCAAAGTAAAGCGGTGGTAAATGCCCGCAGGCAAAATCAACAAATCATTCTTTTCGACACATGCCCGAATCCAGCGGTCACCTTTGTCACGAACATCAAAATAGCCTTCTCCGTCCTTAATATATCTGATCTCCTCGTCCTCGTGGTAATGTTCCGTGTAGAACTGGCGCATTTTAGCTTGGTAAGCTTCCTGATCTCCTCCGAAAGTGTCAATATTCAAAACGACCTGATCCCTGTTTTTGTAGTCTCTTTCTTGTACAATTGCCTCCAAGTCGTCTGCATTATCAATATACTTATAGATGATCCCTAGTTCGTTGAGTTTTTCTTGCGAAACTTGCTCGCCGGAGTTATGCTCATCAGTGAAGTTTTCAAGAGTATCCTTATCGTCGTGATAGAAAAATGAGACCATTTTCGATTATATTTTAACGGGTGACGAAGAAAGTGAATAGTCTTACAATGAAATCATGGGTATCCACGTGATGATCACTAACCCCCCGATGTGGCTGCTAATTACTCAGTAAACAAAAGTCCAATAATTTTTCGAGTTTCAAAGAAAATGGACGCAATCTGACCAAAAAAAGCAAACTCACGAAAAATTATTACATGAACATTTGGATTTCAGATGAAAAAAACTATCTTAGTTGTGAAAATAGAACAAACTCCCTCCGACCTGAAAAACCTGCAAAGAAAATTAAATACTTAGGAAGTAAACAAAGCAGTGGCTCACGGAAGTCACAATAGGCTTACATCTGAATCTCTAGCTTGGCTAAATCGATGTCCTCCTATTTAGTTCGTTGAATCCAGTTATAAGATATCAAGTTACAATAGAAGTCCAAAACCAAACATTTTTTTTTTAAAATTTCCCTTATCAAATTCTAAATGTCGTTTTCACCCAAATCGTTTCTCTTCGTGATTTAAAACTATTCACTTGTGTTGTACCCCATGTTAAGCCATCCCTACTTGTTCACTCGATCTGAGTAGTCTCTCGCCGATCATTGCAAGATGATGAACAATCGCTACACACAAAATATCGACCAGCAGCTACAGCTGCAAGAAAGAAAAGGGCAATACAGAAGAACCGTAGACCATGGAAATAACATGACTCGTTGGTACTTGAATAGGTCCTTGGGCCACACCAGACAGAACATAGGTGTCATACGACCAGAATCATCATACTTGATTGATTTGCTCCCGTCTCTTGCATATTCAAAAGACTCTACCGCTGCTAATCCTGCTGTACTCGATATTCAAGCCAAATTCGTACATCTTTCCCTGAATAAAGCAAGGCATTCAATTAATACAGTTAAGTGGACTCCAGAGGGAAGAAGAGTGGTTGTCGCATCCCATAGTGGAGAATTCACGATTTGGAACGGAATGACATTTAATTTTGAAACCATTATGCAAGCACATGACACTGCAGTTCTTGCTTTAAAGTACTCTCATAACGATGAATGGCTCTTGTCCGGTGATCAAGAGGGCTGCATCAAATATTGGCAACCCAATTTCAATAACGTTAACATCATTGACGGTCACAAAGATGCAATTCGAGACATTGCATTTTCTCCTAACGATTCAAAGTTTCTAACAGCATCTGACGATTCTACAATGAAAATTTGGAACTTCAACAATGGAAAAGAAGAACGAACTTTAACAGGTCATCATTGGGATGTGAAGTGTGCAGATTGGCACCCAAATTTGGGTCTTTTGGTCTCTGGTTCTAAAGATAATCTCATAAAATTGTGGGATCCTCGTGTCTCTACAGCTATCACAACTTTGCATGGATTCAAACACACAGTAACGAAAACAAAATTCCAAAAGGTTGGAACAAATCGACTCCTTGCCTCCGTGTCTAGGGACCGATCTTGTAGGATCTTTGATCTTCGAACAATGACAGATTTTAAGGTGATTCGTGACAATGAAACTGATCTTTCTTGCGTTGAATGGCATCCAGTCCATGCTTCGCTTCTTACTACCGGTGCATATGATGGATCTATGAATCATTACATTATTGACAGACATATCCCTGAACGCTCAGATGACGGCGGCCAAGCAGGAGGTGCAGAAGCTGTACATAAAATACCGTTTGCCCATGAAAAAGCTATCCATGCATTGGAATACCATCCATTAGGACATTTGCTATGTTCTGCAGGTATTGATAGGTCCGCCAGATTCTGGTCGCGTGCCAGGCCGAATGATCCAATGGCATTTAAAGACCCATTATATACCAACGACAAGAATGGTGCCTGGTACTATGGTGTTAACAATAACGTTAATGCAGTGCTAGAGGATACTTCTGCAAATGGCTCCAACATCTCTAACTCCGTACCCTCCGGTGGCTTTGTGCCTGGTCTTAATAACCTTCAAGACTACAATAACAATGGCCAGCAAGGTATTCCCGGTATTCCTGGACTCAATGGATCAGGCTACTCTTACTAGAGGGTCGAGAGCTAAATTGAACTAAAGCATTTTAAAATGAAAGGACCAAGGAGTTATTATACATCATCAAAAGAGCTTGTCAGCCATAATAATTACATTCACTACAATCACAACTGTGAGTTCTAATAAACAAATGATAATCCCAATTTCTATAAAAATCCCTAAAATAATACTTAAACCCTTGAAATATTGGCAGCTTCGAGAAAACTCTCGACGGCTGCATGATAACGCTCCCCGAATAACTTGTAGTAGTTTGTGACAAATGAAAGTATAGCCTTGCTTGCTGCGTCTCCGGGAACAACTTCTTTGATGACATGCTGCTTTCCACCGTTGTGGATGCGAAGGTATGAGACATCCTTATAACCACCAAGTTCTTCTTCCAGAAGAGGTTCATAGACTTTAAAATAATGCTCTGAACGGCGCTTGAAGTCATTTATAGACTGCGAAACATCGCATCCGAGGTAGTCTGCGTTAAAGGCTTTGCTGGTCACATTGTAAGCCGCAAGCCTTTCGTCAGTACAAGAGACATCCAAAATGAATATGTTGGAGAACTCAACGCCGGAGTCGTGTGCAAGCTGGACCATCTTCTTTCTCCTTTCTATAGTTGTATTCGTTGCATCCAAAAAGCCAACATTAATACGGTTTTCCTTGAAGTCATCAAGCATATTATCCATGCACATTTTTGCGAAGGTCTCTCTTTGACGGGAAGCTTCTACGTTTTCTGGATTGAAGAATTCAGAGTCAGAGAATTCTTTGATAACGGCTCTGCGGATGTTGCCCGCATTGTAAATAAGTGACTTGTAGCCGTTCTTATTCAAGAATTCCACCATTTGTTTGCAAACAGAGCTCTTTCCAGAGGCAGGAAGACCAACTAGTAGAATGAGGGTCTTTGATTGAATTTTACGTTGAATGAGCTCGCTAACATGACTCAAGTTGAGTTGGGTGTCGATCTCCTGAGTTTCAACTGGTGTGCTAGAGATAGTCGGAAGAGACTCCAAGCGAGAAAAAAGCGAGTCAAGGGACGTGCTGGAAGTATTTGAACTCATAGGATGGGCACTATTTCGAGACATGATATGTTATATGCTAGAATTTATGAGGTTTGGCGGGCAATGTCTGGAACTACTCAAGGATTTATTGCTGTTATCCTTGATCTCAAGTGACGTGGTAATCGTATTCTTCTCAAAAGATTCTAGAAAACGCAGCCGAAATAGATATCGCAAATGCTCAAGTGTGATATTCGCGAGCAGGAGAATATGGAAAAGGTGTTCTGTAAAGAAAATGTCGGTGTATGGGTATTGACAGAAGCGCAGAAGGAGAATATAAATTAGGCTCGTAGACTCATCTGCCCCTCGGAGGGCATGCAGTTGGACCACCGGCCAAATAGATACCTACTCACGAATTGTCGACTGTGTGCAGTACAAAGGGTCAAATTTCTGCATAATTACGGGTTTCGGAGACGCGGCGGAGGGGCGATTGTTCCGGAGATGGGGAGTCGGAGCAGCGGCAGAGGGGAGCATGAGTCACAGAACGTGAATATGAAACATGAGGTTGAAATAGGCAACTGCCAGTTGTTTGTGTTTGTTTCTGTAATTATCTAATGATATCTGGCGATGTATTCCATTATTTTCTGGCCTTACTAATAATGATCTGGTGATACCTTTGTGATGTCAGCATGCGCTATGACGAATTTTTCCGATGCGCATACACACCTATCAAGATGAGATGAGATGAGATTATGGCTGCAAATGTGAGAGCTTATGATGCCGAGCTTTCAACTCTGAAATCCAGTTTGAGTAAATCAAATAAGGGGTTCTGGATGTCTAGGGCTCGAACTTATTGCAAATTGAGACCTGACTCATTACCTTTTTGCTACTCCTTGTCGATTTGCGATCGTACACACTACTTAGTACATCATTTACTACCTAACTAGTCTTGAAAGCTATGGAAGAGGTTGTTTTCTAAGGCGGTTTGTCGAATATCACAATTTTGTTTCAAAGATCTTTATGTTATCGTTTCTTATTGACACCACTTTAGTTTTGGCTGTTCATGAAAGAATGACCTCGTATTCGTAAAATACACGATAAGTGTCGAGATGTTTGGCTTATTGAATTGGTCGTTTGTTGCAATGCTTTTAAACTGTAGTGATTTCTATAAACATCGCACTTAAGCTCTTTGATAATAGAGCCTTCTGTATGCATTTCTTTTATTTAGAAAGAAGCCAGCTAACCCAGAAACGATTTAATTCAATTTGATTCAGAAACTTGATCGTTGCTCTCTCTGCAATGCTGTAACTTCCACTCTTCGTCTCTGAGTCTACCGACCTCTCCATACTTTCTTACGATTTGAGTGATATCAGAACCTTTACTTTTAGAAGTAGCCATTTTAGTGCTCATGGATATGACTTCCGCTCCAGTCTTCATTAAATCCAAATAATTTTCTCGGACCTCTTCATCGGTGCGGTAGTTGCCTGCTTCACGCTCGATGGTGTATCTCCATTCCCGACATTCACCAACTCTACTAGGGTATGGATGAGGCAGAGAATGAGGACCTTTGATGTTATAAGATGCCTTCACCCTATAAGAAAGGAGATCAACACTTTCAATAACATCCTCATTAAGAGCATTGAGCTCGCGCTCTGCTTCTAATAAATTCAGCAATCTTTCATTTTGTGTGAGATTTTCTCTAAAAGATGTTTTGAACTGTGATGCGAAGTTTTGCAACTTGCTGAGCTTTTCGGATGTCAATGGGACAGCGAAGACTGTCAAGTATGATTCGTATTCTGAGTTCGAGGCCAAGTACTTTCTTGAGTTATTTACAGGGACGGTTTCTCTCTTGAAAATGAGTCTATATGGCTTATCTTCGTATTCTGTGCCTTCAAAATCTTTGTGAATTGCTTTCATAACATCTTCCCAAATAGCTAATGAAACCTTAAATTGGGATTCAGCGACATAGCTGGCAATATTCTCGTTGGCCAAAACATCTTTTGCTGAGTAAGATAGTTCAATTTGGTTTTGCACGGTTTCGTCGGAGTAAAACACCTTATCAATCTCACTCAAAGGAAGATACTGAAATCCACTAAATGAATTGACACTATGGTAAGCAATAAAAATGCCGTCCATTTGCCCGATACGTGCCTGAAAGCCATACTTCAAGAGACCACCCGTTTTGATCAAATCCTTGTACTCCCGCTCAAAAGACTCGATGTTTCCATTTAACTTGCTGATTTTATAATTGGTGTGCGCAGACTCGGGACTTTGGTCATAACGAATAGCGCAAGCTGCTCGAGTCTTTAAATCGAAGGTTCCATTACCTGGGAGCCTGGGGTCATAGCAATCGAGCTGAGATCTCATAAGGAAGCCACCATAAGACGAATAGTTATATACATTTATAGCCTTGTCTATATCCTCAGATGATGGCACAGATTTATCAAGTGTCAGTGGTTTCACTAGGTAATGTGCAAATTCATTTTCCTCGGTTGTTAGAAGAGCTTCTAAGCAGTGGCCTAACGCCAGCAAAAGGATTTCAACATCAGTCGATTTATCTGAGCTGACAGAATACACGTGTTTGCCGTTGTCGTTCAAACCCTTTGGCTCAACAAGGAGGCACGAGGGCATTCGTAGAGCATTTCTAGTGAATTTAGGGAAGTTGAAGCGATGCTGTGAGGAAGGGTGAATGGAATAATTATTCAATAGTAGGTAGAATTGAATGAGAGTCAGTGTCATGGAGGATGTACTGGAATAAAAGGTCTTGTTTTGCTTTATTGCCTCTTTTAGAAGTGTCTCATCTTTGGATGCGCTGATAAACCCAGGAAACTTGGAAGCATCAAAGTCATCATATGGCCGTATCTTTTCAAGGTAGTTTGTGAAATTGAATATTCTAGTACGAGGGTCTTGTAGAAAATGGACGCCAGGAGAGAATAGTACTCTGTCGAGGCCATGGGCTATACGAGGAATCTCCTCTACAACTGGTTTTTTCGCTTGCTTGAATTCTTGGTTGTCCGATACGACTCCTTGGACGAGATATTCTTTTGGTTTTTCATAGGTCTCAAGGTTTCTAACACATGGTATAGGTTTTCTATTCCAATCCTTAGGCACTGGCTTCAAGCGTCTTTTCAATTTCCCATTCTTGAAAGGATTTTTTGGGGCATTCACCATCAATTCGGAAACGCGAGAGAGAGCCTCTGACTCTAAAGCTTCATTACGCCATTGGTTCTTACCAGCTCTAAATGAAACTTTCTTTTTTTGAGAGACACCCGATTTTATGTATGAATTATGAGATTGATGCTTTGCACCTTTATCTGAACTATGTGACTTTCTTTTAGTCTTCTGAGGTAAGTTTGAGGAAAGAGATCTTCGTGACTCCACCAAGATATTAGAAACCTGTGTTCGAAAAGAGGGACATTTTTGAGAAAGGCCTAGGCTCAACAATGCTAGATTCCTAAAAAAGACTCCGGTGCTTGCCAGAGATTGAGGGACCTTGTGCATAAAGTGGCTTTAGAAGTAGAGGTAATGCGATGATAGGGTTAATACAATGTGGGGCGAAGAAGTACTCATCGGATCAACGAGGGAGCCACCAGGTCCAACTTCATGGACACACAAATTGTCAAAAGAATAGTATTTACAATTTTCTTCATATAAATAGATTTGAAATTAATATATTTTTGTTCAATACTATCAATTGTACATATCGAGGTTCGATCAGATACACGCATCCTAATCGTAAGCTTTCCTGTCAAGCTCACGTATAATATTGGCAACAGACTGAACCTCGACCTGCATTCCTCTTGTAGTTAGCCTTCCAACCAAGTTTGAAAAATCTACAGAATTGAAGCGTTTATGTCTTGAAAGGGTTTTGTAAGCATCAGCACAAGGTATAAAGATACCTGAGCTGCTTGCCAGTGGTTGACTGTCAGGCTGGGGAGTAGAAGGAAGCAATTTTGCAGAAAGCTCAGCGTTATGTCGTTCCGCTACATTCTTCGACGAACCCTCATCTCCTCTTTTCTGCATAGCGGCCTTACTAGCTACAGTAGTACAAAATAGAGTGGACATTGGATCCAGCTGACATTGCGAGCATGTTCCTGGATTCCCAGTACAACCCAGACTTTCTTCCTTGGATTCGGCGATAGGAGTATTAGACGATGTCACAGCAGTGGCGTTAGAAAACTCCCGAATTTCCAAAGAGGGCCCTGGATGTAAAACGGGTAAAGACGTCTTGCGGACGGTAGATTTAGAGTTCAATTGAAGAGGCGGCAAAGCAGTGGGATGACTTTCATCTTCATCTTCATCATCATCATGATCTTCGCCATCGCCAGAGTCAAAAAGTTTATCTGAAAGAGATCTGCTAAGCCTTGCAGCTTCTAGAGCAGCTTCTCTGCAAACACAGGGCGTGTCGTCTGAACAAAACCCGCAATTTTCCACAGGAGAATTCTCGTTGAACTCAATCGATTCATTTGGCTCCTTTTTGATCAATAGGGAGTCAGAGGGTTTCTTAGATGCATTTCGCAAACGCTTAAGGTCCGGCATTTTCTTGGAAGAGAACATAGTTGTAAAGTCAGTTTCTTGAGATGAATTCTTACGTTTTAAAGATACTGCAGCCAATGGCTTGAAAGATTTGTAAGTTTCCTCCATGGAAGGAGCAGTTTTCAAGCCAACATCCACGCACAAGCACAGATCCTTGATACAGATACCACAATCGTCATCTTGGGAGTCCTTCACCTCCCTATATGAGTTCATATCCCTTAAAATGCTGGATGTGCTTCTGGACTTAGAGATGGATACTCGAGGAGAGTCTGTAGAGGGAGCAGGCAGAATTTGCTGCACCGAATGTACCAGCAGATGCAGATTGGGTGTTCCCCCAGTTTGAGCTGCCGGCAGAGATTTGGCAAAACTCAATAGACTTTGAGCGGTCTGGTTGATTTCTGCCTCGGCATTTCGGAGATTTTCAGGTTTAGACAAATTGACACTAGGCTCACAAGGAGAGGCAGCCGCCAGAAGAGCTATTGGTTGAACGTAAGTGGAAGTATTTGGAGATGGTGCTGGGCTGGAAACTGAAGATTTAAGAGATGAAAACTCCAGTCGAAGTTGATTCATAGATTTAATAAGGAACTGATTTTCGAATTTCAACTTGTTTATCGTGTTAACCAAACCGATTTCTTTGAGTTCTTTTTCTTTTTCAACCTCCAGTAGTTTTTGTTCAAGTTCTTGAACCCGTGTAGCTCTACGCTCTCGAAAAGCTCTTTGAGCAGCACGGTTTTGGGCTTTGCGCTTCAGGGCAGGTGTATCGGCACTAGGCTTTCTTCCGGGCTTTGGTCGTGGCGGAAGAACCCACTCCCTTGACGTTACGATCGAAGTAACAGCTCCTGGTGAACCAGCCAGCTCAGGAGACGACGCAGCCCCCGAACCAGCCGGTGACGGTGCCAATACCGCACGTGGTGCAATAGAGGGTCCTTTTGAAGCAGCTACAGCCATTGTTCAGATTATCTCTCTATTAAATGTGTGATTACTGACCAGTTAGTTTGCTCTGTAGATAGACTGACGGAATCACAGATGAATTCGGAAAAAGAGAAGTAGCGCTTTAGTGTGCAAAAGAAGCAATAGTTACAAGTCAGAAAGAATAAGCGAAGTAATGGGATTTATGTTGGAAAACCAAGAATTGATCGGCTTTGCCAACCTACATATGAAGCACTGATGGTTTAGATAACTTTTATGTACAGGATTAATTATCCGTTTATTGGATTGGATGGCATCAACACCCGCGAGAAACATGGAAACAAAAAAAGCAAAACGGGCGCACAACTTAAACCGATTTAGAGCAGCTCATAGTTTTTTTGACTTTTTAATAGGGCCGAATTGTTTCCGAGTTTTCTGATAATTAAAAGAAACGGTTAAATATTATGCAGGATTTCCGTAACTCGGTCTTGAGTTCAAAGTTGTGAAAAACACCTATACTCGGGGACTTTTGAGTACGTCGTTTAAGCCAATAACAAATCGTTATTTGGCGAATCACAAAGGTAGTATGTAATTACTACACGGCCGATCCTTCTATCACAAAGAACTTTAATTTGAACCTTAACTGAGGCAATAACAATTATGTTAGGTAGTTGAGATAAGAAACTATTAAGAGCCAGTCATTTTTTATAGTCCATCATTACATAACTACAGCTACATCGTTCCAAGTGTCAATTTAGTTAAGCTATGTTCAAGTGTGTATTAGAGAGAGAAGTCATTATGCTTACTTGGCAGCATTGGCTTCCTCTCTAGCCTTCTCGGCTTGGGCTTTTGCTATTTCTTCAGGGTTGGGGATACCCTCAGTCATCAATTTGTTAAGAGTCATCTTGCCATATTCCTCCTTCATTTTACGCTCCTCTTCCATAAATTTGGCTTCGTTTTCCTTCAAGTACTTTTGTAAACTCTCATACTGCAATTGACCATGTTCACGAATGATGTCCAACGGCATTTTGGGTTCCTTGTTTACAGAGCTGATAGGTATTCCCATCAAAGAAGCAATTAAGTTACCAGCGTTGGGCTTGTTGGCACGAGCAAGCAAATCCTTGTTGTCCTCTCTCCAACGTTTACGTAATTCTGCCTCACGAATAGCGAATTCATCGATAATGTTAGCCTTGTCTTTGAAGGAGTCGAGAATTGGTCTGACATCCTTGATGGGTTGGTTAGCCAAATATTCCAAAAATGGAATCAATCTCACAAGGGTGTCGTCAGGTTTGCCATCCCAGGGCTTGAGAATAATGGAGTTGTGAGAGTTCAAGGACAAGGAATCCTCGTTGACATCGATGGCAACTGTCTTGTTCAAGTCACGATTCAAGAGCCCCAAGTCTTTGATCAACTTACCATCTTTGTAGCGACAAGCCTCTCTATATAAGGCATATTGAATGTAAGCTCTCAAGGGATCCAATTTCGTAACAGTCTTTTCAGAATACATCTGGTATTCGGATCCAAAAATGACAATTTCATAGTACTGAGACAAGTAGCCCAAGAAGTAGTCCAAACCAGGTCTCTTAGCCGTTCTCCAACCGTTCTTAGCATCCCAAGAAGAATGGATCAAAAAATCATCCAAAGTCAAGACCAAGGTCAATGGACGTCTATAAGCTTCGGGAGGGGGAGGGGGTAACAAATTTTCAAAAACTGGCTCACTGAAAAAGGTGAAGAGCGACGAAAGTCTTCTCGTTAAACGACCGTACATGTCTCCGGGGGCAAAGCCACTTCCAATATTTTTGCCATCCAATCTTTCCTGTTCTTCCTTAGAGTCCCAGGCTCTAGACATGTATCCAACACCCGCAAAAGTTCCAAACAAAGTAGCAGCGTAGAAGTAGTTAGCATATCTCTCTCTCTGGATATCCTTGGATGTCTGACGACGTCTTCTACGAGAAGATCTTTCTTTATTGTCCTCACCATCTTTACCATCTTTGCCATTTTGGCTATCGCTCGACTGTTCTGAAGCACCTTTCCCCTCGGTATCCACACCAGCACGGGCTAGCATGTCCTCGTTAAGGATAGGTTCCTGCTTCTTGGAGTACAAACGAACATTGGCAGCCAAAGGACCGAAAAGTGGGGTGCTGCGAGATAGCGTTTGTGAAAAACGGGTCGTAGCCGAAAAAGGCACTCTCCGAAGTACAGAAAACATTTAAGAGTTTCTCTGATAAGAGTCTAGGAATGAGGACTATCTGACTGTGGTCGGGAGATTTTTTCCAGGAAGCGAAAGAATCCGTACCTCAAATTAATTCTTGATGGAGATGCTACAATACATCACCTTACACATGAATATCCTGTTAAGATATTTTTATTTTGTTTTATTTCTAAATGGTTGATTTAAGTTTATTTATAGAATTAAGAAGCGTTTCGTCGTCTTTCGTAATTGGCACTGTCTTCGATTACTTTTATCATTAGTGGACGATTTAGCAGCCACTAGAGGGAAGTATCATCAAAACATCGAAACAAAAGAATATCTGAGCATAAATCTGGGTCGAAAAGAATTCAATGAATTATAACTTCCCTAGAACAAATCTTAGTAATAATTATTGTTTGGGTTGAAAGTCTATTCAAAGCTTTGAATTAATCAGGTTGAATAGTTGGGAATGAAGAACCTAAATATTCTATCCGAATGATAGAAAATTAGCTTTTTATTTTAGGTTTCTTAGACGTCATCAACAATCACCGTGCCATAGTTATAAAATAACTGATCACGAATCGAATATCAGTGAAGAAACGCCCCGAATAAACGCGAATAAAATACATCAACACAAAAATTCCCTTCATTTTTGAATTTTAAACAGATTCTTTAACTTTAAGGTTTCATCTTTGTTAACATAATGCTTTGTGCATTGTCAAACATCAAAGTCACATACTCCAGCCTGCACTACCAAAATATCAGTAAAGAGGGTACTCGTAAGCACAATCAGAATCTTCGCTGGAATGCATCGTTTTTTGACAACCAAAAGAACAAGCATATACATAAGTAATCGATGGTCTTCTTACATATGGGCCACACTACCGGCGCGTCCCCGTCGCTTTAGCACCTCGGACACATACCTCCAGATAGATCAAACAGGTACTGATGGCCTTCTAAAAGCAAGAAAGCCTTCGAACGCAACGAAGCAAGTCAGATCCAAGAGCTCTATAAGCAATGCGACCTCAAAGTCATCTGCAACCACAAAAACGACCGTTTCCTCTACTCCTCGTACGCCTGCAACTCTTATCAGTGAAAGTGACACAACAACAGGGCAACTCGACAAGTCAGCGACGGGTCAAGAAACACAAGAAGAAAAGGAGGCAGAGATCTCGAGTAACGATGACCACGCAAATGCTGATGAATTTCTCACCACCATTTTTGAGCAAATGGAGCCATATATAGACACATATGCCGTGTACAAACGATGCCTAGAAGCAGGGTTCACGCCCACACAAAGTGATGAAATCATAAACTTACTTATAGCTCAACTTAACACAAAACTTTCAAAGTTACTGACAAAGTACTCTCAGATTTACGAACTCGAAAACGAACAATACTTGTTTGAAAGTGCCAAGGAGGAGTTGGGAGTTGACATCACAAGGAACAGAGAGCACCATATCAACGAGGCAATCAATTCGATCAACGAACTAGAAAGAGACTATACAGTGTTGAGTGATGAGCTTAACAATCTACTCATAGAGATGAAGAATGATACCCAGATAGCCATTAACGACCAGAAATCGGAGAACACACTAATGAGTAAACGTATAATGCTCCGAATTCAAGAAACTAATCACAAAATTACCACCGAGATCACCATGGCCATGCGCTCAGAAATCGAATCGCTTCGATGGCATTTATCTCGTTGGGGTGTCATCTCCATTCTAACTTGTGTTATTACTGCCTTTGTTGGTTTCTACCTGTACCGCCGTAGATTACAGAAAAGAATAGCTTCAGCAAAAACAGAGTTTGCACCATTGCTAATTTACGAGCCCAGTGAGCTCGATGACGACGACTACCATGCTGATTTAGATCCTGATTCTGTTTAAGAGTATAAAGTTTCGAGTTTCTTCAATTTATACTTTAAATCACGTGTTCGGGATTTTAACTCGCAACTCCACTCATACTCTTTCAGCCAATACTAGGAATCACCAGTAGGTATTTTGAATATGTCTGATGATAACGCATGCAAGCCTTATGCTTGTGCTATACAAAACTGCCTACAAGAGAATGGTTACAATGAATCTAAATGCACGAAAGTAATTGATGAATTGTACAGATGTTGTAGAGAGTTTTACGAGAAGCAAGGGCCGGATGCCCAGAGCGTTTGCTGTCCAAAGTTCAACTTACTACAAATCAAATTGAAGCAAAGGGAAATGAGACAGATCGATGCCAAGCTCATTGGCAAATAGTTCCGATCTGAACTACCGGGCAAGGGAGTATCGAGTTGTAAGTTAGGAGCCGCGAAGCACTCATAATGAATGGATTCGACATTCAGGCCGTTAGAACTATTACTCTAAGGCTTACCCGAGCACGAAGAACCACATAGTGGTAAGACTGTATGTGGAGGAATTCATACAATCCGTGACTCTAATGGGCGCCTACTTAAGACATTGGAGAAGTTGAAAAGGTTGGGGATGAGCCTCGTATATATAGGCTGTGGGAGGGGCGGGTAACCCATTTAGGTACTAGAGTAAGGTTACATTTTTTTTGAAAAGAACAAATTTTAATAAATGTTGAATGAATGTTTGTTTTATTAGATATATATGCAATGGTTGAATGTGCCTTAGTTGTCTTGAACCATCAAGAGTATGACTGTCACTATGTGAGTGATAGGTTAAGAAACTCAATAAGGCGAATTTATAATTACAAGTTCTCTCTCTCTTATTCCCAGACTTTAAATTATAAGCAATTTCATCATCTCTTATTTCCCCTTACGATCGTATTCTCGGTAGTCAGGTAAGTTTGGTTTGTACCTCGATTCATCATCCAACCACAAGACTGTTCCGGGCCCGGAATTACTCATCTTCACACTCTTCTCAAACTCAGCCGTAAGCTCATCAATAGTTTTAGGCTCTACACCCAATTCTGTTAGCTGTTGTCGAAGCATTGCTATGTGTAATGCCATCTTAAAACAACGTTTAGACATGGACATTCTCTCGTTGAGGAACCGGAGCTCTTGTTTCTTAATAGCACCAGCAAAACTCTGCTGCTGCAATTGAAGTGTTTTGATATTAATTGCTGCGGTTTCCTGACTGACTTTCTCGATCTTGATTCTGCTTTTGTAGTTGTCTATAGCCATGTAAGCCAATGAAAGAGATGCAAAGACCAATGCAAAATCTTTCACGGATCGCAGGTTCGGAGGTGGTATATCATCGCTGGAACTTTGGGATTCTTGTCCGGTGCTGCTGCTGCTCCTCTGCTCATTGAAACTTTTGTAAGGTCTTGGAACTGACAGTGGGTCGTTGAAATATGATGGCGGCTGATGAATTGACCGCTTAGACCAAAATCCGGATGCGTATTTCAGTGCGTTCAATCTCATCATCTGTATTGCTTATGTAAGATATGGTTTACCTTAATTTACAGATTCGGCTACTATCAATATAGGTAGCAGATCCAGTATCCTCTTGAAAAAAAGGAACAATAGTGCGTAAGCAACACGAATCAAAGAGACTAACCAATGAACAAAACCAAGCACGATGAAAAGTAGATTTTGAATTGTATCGTAAATTTTTTTTTTACAGTCTTATAGGAGTGTCCTCTGGTTTTATTAAAGAGGCCAATTAAAATGATCACAAAGTCAAATTCTTCAGCAACCTAACAGGCGAAAAAAGATTCAAATTTTTCAACAAATTGGACACACATTTAATTAGAATTACGTTTATTCGTTCATACAGCTTAACGAGCCTTGCCGTCAGCTGCCTTGACAAACAAGATGTCACCATCCTCAACGTAATAATCCTTACCTTTGCTCATCAATTTACCAGCTGCCTTAACGGCGGTTTCGTCTCCCAACTCGACCAAATCGTCGTACTTAGTGACTTGAGCCAAAATGAAAGTCTTCTCCAAATCAGTATGAATAGTACCGGCGGCCTGTGGAGCAGTGTACCATCTTCTGATAGTCCATTCACGAACCTCGTCTGGGCCAGATGTGAAGAAAGAAATCAAGTCCAACTTAGTTCTCATGGTAGTAATAATTTTAGGAAGAGCGGATTGAGCACCGATTTCCTTACAGTAAGCCTCTCTCTCCTCATCGGTCTCCATGGAAGCCAAATGGGACTCCATAGAAACGGAAATTGGGATGATGACGTCGCCGGGGGAATTGGCGTCAACCCATTCCTTGATCTTCAACAACCACTTATTCTTTTTACGCACATAGTCCTTCTCACTCAAGTTTAGCAAGTAAATACATGGCTTGGCACTCAAAAGGAACATGGTGTTGATCACCTCCACCTCTTTCTGGGTCCACTTTTGGTTAGCGACTCTACCACCGTTCTCCAACAATTCAATAATTCTCTTGACTAACTCGGCCTCCTCCTTCTTCTGCTTGACCTCCAATGACTGACCACCTCTCTTTGTGATCTTCTCAATTCCCTCCAAATGCTTTTGGGCAAACTCAATGTCCTTCAATCTCAATTCGTCTCTGATGATGTCCAAGTCAGCAATTGGGTTCACCTCGTCGTTAATGTGAATGATGTCTGGGTCATCAAAACATCTTACCACCTGGTAGATGGCATCGACAGCTCTAATGTTAGCCAAGAAGTTGTTTCCCAAACCCTCTCCAGCGTGGGCACCCTTTGTCAAACCAGCAATATCGTAGATGGTCATGTAAGCTGGAACCTCAGACTTGGGCTTGTACATTTCACACAACTTGTTAAAACGAGCAGAGGGGACAATGACTCTGGCCTCCTCAGGCTCAATAGTGGCGAAAGGGTAGTTGGCTGGGTTACCAAGAGGACATCTGGTGATAGCTTGGAAGAAGGTGGATTTACCAACGTTGGCTAAACCAACAATACCGGACTTCAAGTTGTTACCTGGTCTTCCGAGCAAGATAGGCTTTTCGGCGGCTCCCTTCTTTTTTGGTGGCATTGCTATTAAGAGTGTTGGTTTGAAAAATTTTTGTACGTTACTCTATATTGTTCAGTGCGAATCCACACCCTGCGAGGCCTAAGGAATTTCTAGAACAAATAGAATGGCTTACAAGGTGTGAACTTTTTCCAGAAAGTATATTTTCTGTGATATTAAAGACAATTATCTTTTTTTTTTGCCTTGGACTCGTTTACTTAAAGACAACTTGAATGTGCGTTTATCGGGTATAATGTAGATTCAAATTGACTAAAGCTCATCTGGACAGATGCGGAGATCGAAAATTTCTGATTAAATATCTTGTGTTTTTCTTAAAAATTCATTTAAATTCTTAAGTTTTTCAGCTTTTGTTTAAATACCCACACTCTTTAAGCTTGTTCCCCCAGTTCTCCCATATGCGATTCCACAACAAGATAGCTCTTCGTCAACTACTCCAAGATGCTCCGTCTCAGTCTTCGTCTCCCTTTTGTGAGATTTTTCTCCAGCAGTATCTTGAGGGCTAACCAAATCCCATCATCTTGTGCAGCAGGTACAGTTTTAAACTTGAAAGTCAGAAAAAACGGCGATGAGCCAGTGGCTTTGGAAGATTCAGAGTACCCCGACTGGTTGTGGACCATTCTCGACAAAGAGGGCAATGACGAGTTGCTAAAATCTCAGGATATCATGAGATGGAGAAAAAGACAGTTGAACAAAGCCAATGCAGCCAAGATCAAGGCAAACAACTTCCTTTCCAAGAAGAAATAGATTTAGCGGAACAACAAACAACAAAACTAGTAAATTGTACATAGGAAAATGAAAACATATCAAATAGTGGTATATGCTATGCAATTACTATACAGACACTGTAAAATAACTTCAATCACCAAGGATTGATATCTATCCCTTCATGACCATAGTTCTTATGGGCAACCAGAGGAGGCTCCAATTTTTTGTAAATGATGTTCTCCCTGTCAAAACTTGCCCTGTCATTCCTGTTAGCCTCTAAGTCGTGGGCATCAAGGTTCTCGTCTTCACTGTTAGAATTGTCGTCATAGTCGTAAGTCTCGTTCACACTGTTCCGGTTTTCGGTTAAAATTTCGTCGACATCATCAATAACTGCAACAGGCAAATGGGGTTGGTATTTTTTAGCACGAAGCTTATCAATACCACCAAGCCCTGCGCCGAAGCTGACTATGAGCTCACTTAGGTTTGGAAGAGCGATACCGAACACAAAATTCGGGTTAATGTTGATATATAATTCTTTCAGTAAAAACGAAGATTGGGATATGTAGCTTGTTTTCAATCTGTTAATTTGATTTTGGCCTTCTTGATCCACAAGCTTTTTAAGTAGTTGGATTAACAGCTTAGGCACTTTGGGTTCATTAACTTCGTAACGGTACATCTTTCTGGTAACCTTATAGAGTTGATAATAATTGACATCATCAAGTTCGTTTAAAGTCGAAATGAAGGTATCCTCATCTTGAAGACCGGTCACCACTTGCAACCACTGAAGCAACTCTATCAATGGGTTTAATTGGGCCCTACCGATATGATATAGCGAATTGTAAAGAAAACCAATGCAATATGGGCTCTTGGGGTTGTCCTCTTCGGAAAGCAAACCTGTAAATTTGAAATTTGGGTCATTGCTTCTATCAACTAGCAGTTCTAGTCCACCAAGACGATCCGGTTTGTAAATCGGGATATTGTGCGACCTTAGCCAGTCCTCTAATGTTGAGATATTCAATCTAATTTGAATGGCTTTCACTCTAGAGCAGTACTTGGTGTTGGATATTACCCTGTTGAACATGGTAGCATTAATATAATAAAATACCTGGGAATAAGTCTGGAACCTAAGTAATGGATGCACCAAGTGCAATGTTAAAACGTAATCTAAAGCTCCAAGCACTTGAAGGTATCTTACTGGTGATGGCAACATAAGTTGCTCCTCTGAGGGTGGGTATAGCATATCTAATATGTCATCATAGGACTTTGGTGATTTTTTCTGCTTCATAAAGTTCCAGTCTTTCTCATAGAATGTCTGAGATACATCAACAAGATTAGTGTAATCTAGTAAGCAGTCTTCCACCAATGAATCTAGTCGAGAGTCGATTGAGAATGAGATTGCGGCAATTAAATTTTGCGTGACACTGATTAATGTCTGTAAGAAGTTGGCATTAGTCTCATACACCTTAGCTCTTGTCAAATGCATATGGAGAAACTGGATTACGGCGAGCCAGTAACTGAGTAACACAATGTCGCCAGGACTTGCTGCTTCTGCAGTATCTTGTGATGTTGCACCAATTACTCCCGATTTTGTGTTTGTTACGGACCTTACTCTTGAAATAAATGAATCAAATAGAAAAATCGAGAGTTCAGCGGAACCAACTTTGGTGTGTGAGTATTGCAAGAGTTGAAATATTACAGCAGCAGGGGCACGGGCGTCATGCTGAAGCACACGCGATTTGAGGTGCATACTGAAGATATACTCGAGCAATGATGGAATATCCGAGTCCGTGAATTTAATAAACTGGCCGGGCAATGCTTTGGAGTAGTCGAAGTCAGGCAACTGCAAAAGTGCGTCGTCTTCTTCAGAGGGTTCGGTATTTTGGTACGTATAAGCCAGTGGCTCGGGAACACTGTTGGCTTCTATGCTCAGCATCTGAATTTTGTATGTGAGGTCATCGTATGCATCGTCGTTTTGATTGCTAAACGAAGCCGTCTGGTACACAAACGGCTCAATATGGCTAAACTTATTGAGCAAATTGTGGCTTTTGAAGTACTCGTAAACCGCTGGGCTTGTCAGTGAAACTAGCGTGGCCGCGCTGATATTGGTTTCGTGGTTGGGTGCAAGATTAGGGTCAGCCTGGTACTCCAAAAGCAATTTAGCCATGGCAAGATTGTCAAAATGAACAGCCCACATAAGCGGTGTATGCTCCAGCTTGGTCAGATCTGCGGTGTCGGGATCCACGTAGTATTTACTAAGGAGTGCTTCAGCGATGGAAATCTTGTTAAACACTACGGCAAGTACAAGCGGCGGGAAGCCATTGAGGACGGAATTGACGACCAGTGAATCAGAAGCAATGGCACCTTCCATTGCCGATACATCTCCGTCAAATATCGCCCGGAAAAACTGAAGCTTTATATTCTCTGAGGTTGGTGAGCTATCCTCTGGATCAAAAGATCTCGACGCAAGGTCGTCTGTCAAACTCACGACTTCATCCTTGGCATCCAAAATTGGAGAATGAAGTGGATTAGTTGGATCAAGACTCCGCAATTCCTTCTTTGAGTCCTGCGTACCCACACTACTCCAGGCATCCATTGTGGGGTTGATGCTTTGTGTGTGGACTCCTCAACAATTTCAGGGGAGACAAAGGTGGAACCAAACGAGTTATTTGAATAATGATGTTGTGTTACGACATATAAAATCAAATATATAAGAGGAAATTTTTTTCCTCAAAAATTGAAAGAAAAGTGAATTTTATGGCAACCTATGTTTGGACTTTCTTCTTCATTTGATGAAAGTTTGAACAAAGATGACTCTAAGAGGCACCAAAAATAACTAGAAGTGGACTCGTTTCAGCAAAAAGCCTCGATTATTTTGGACTCTCTTTGAAAGATTTGAAGCATGAGAGACATTTGGAAGAGCTAGTCGTGTTGTTCAGCCATCGAATCGTCCAATTCTTAAAGGCGGCTGAACATTAGGTCATTTTTTCGAACCAAGTAATCCAAGGCCCTAAATGACACTTATCTCCCTGTAGTAATTATAAGCAATTTATAGATACTACAAGCGCCTCAAAGCATTCTCCCTTTCAGGTGAATGTGTTCATTGAGTTCGGTTAGCTCACGAAAACATTCAAAAAACGTTTAATGTTACATTCGATATAAACTGTAGTAGTTTTATTCACTACACTTTTTGATTTGAAATCTTCAAGAGAAGTCATCGGTTCTTTGATTCGATCGCTTTAAACAAAACCGACGAAAAGCCATGAACACCGCTTGAACCAAAATGGAGGAAAAAAAACTCCCACGCTGAATATCAGTTAACCTCTAGCAAATTTACGACATGTCTTTTTCTTAACTCGGCATTCTCACTTTGTTATGTGTGCAGATAATCCGCCATTTAGTATATACTATTCTCAAACAGACTAGCGGAGTACGTCTTTCTATAGGCTTCATAGCACCGATATACAAATTATAACTATGGCCTCCCGAATCCAGACACGGATATTCGTGATTCTTGTCGCGATATTTTTTTTCATTGGTCTATTCACCATCGACCAGCGACCCAAAAACTTAGGTGACAGGTCATCTCTCATAGATCAGTTCCAAGAAATAATTGGCTCAGGCGAGCAAAAGCCCGAAAAGGACACGAAGCCTAAATTCGGAGAGCCGCTAGACTTTGACTCCAACTTGGCACTTCCTGACGCTGGCTTGGATCCATGCACTGTGATGCATCCCCAACACGGGTTTATTGATTTAAGACCACTTATAACAGAACGTGGGAAACCACATCCTTGGAATGCTAACGGTTACGATTCGGATCACAACTACACTTTTGGAATCTGCCTGAGTCCTCTCAGTAAAGACACAGATCTAATATTCAGAGATATAGAGGATCCCTCGACCGTGGGAGCGTTTTACATGGACCCAATAAGTAAAGAGTACATCCTGATGGGACAAATGTCCGAGCAACCAAAATTCGTGGGCCGTAAGCTAATGCTTAAATACGAAGATGGCTCGTACTGTGACTCCATCGTATCGGCAAAGGGCGAACGTCTTCGTAGAAGTACAATCATTACCTTCAGATGCGACCACGATATGCTTCACAAGGCCAGTGTCTCTCACCAAGCCTCTGTGCACGGGTGCACGTATATGTTTGAAGTGAGATCCCATTTTGTCTGTCCTACCGCTGCGAAGGCAGATAACTTGGCAGCCATCTGGATATTCCTATTCATTCTCTTTGCAGCGGCATTAGTTTTTTTTTCCGGTACTTACATCATGAGTACTTTGAAGAAAAACAGAGCTTTTTAAATTGGATTCTTTTGGGGCCGCAGGTACCTAGATTGGACAAGGTAACCCCTGGAATAGTGCTCATATTCTTAAAAACAGGACTATTTCTTGCTACTTGACAAATTTCTATTTGTGCAAGTATTTTTAGACACATCTTACAGTTTAGCTCATTTCATATGTACACTCAGTCTTAATTACATGCATTAACCAACGATCCAGTTAATATTATCACAACAAAATAAAAACGCCACTTTCAAAGATATTGACTTTTCTATGAAAATTCGAAGTTTTATTCACTTTTTGCAATACGTCTGAAATTACTTATGTATCTCGATACGTGTAATTCTCATTTTAGTAGGCACCAGAGGCAACTACTGCCGCCATACCTTCCGTTTCAGCCTTCACCTCGAGCTTTGCCACAACTTGCGTGCCCCGAAGAGCCAATCTTGCTTGTACGGCAACCTTTCCACCCCAAACGTCTTTACCTAATAACTTAAGAACATGCGAAACAGAATCGGATGGCACGTAGTCAGTGCCATCCAAAGCCATACAGCTCAAAGATTGTGTAAGCTTATTAACAGCGTTCTCAATGCTCGAGACATCACTGACAGTAACCACTGTGCTGTCTTCACCTGGTAATTGGTCAAAAATGGGTGTAAAGCTGGGTTTATAGAGAGGGAAAATGAAATCTCCTGCAACGACCTCCAAGTCCTCGATCTGGTAGTCATCCTGGATACCTTCATCGGTTGGGTCGATTCCACCTTCATCGTCAATGATATCTTTACTAGTGTAGCTCAAGGTGTTACCTAAAGCAGCCAAGATATCTTCTTCTAGGATATCGGGAACCGAGAACGAGATGTAGACGGTGCCTGTTTGCTGAGGTCTTAATTCGGCTAAGGGGAAGATATATTCCTCCTCGTAAGCGGCGTTGTCGGGCAGTGCCTCGATAGAAACATCTTGCAACACAAGCAGAGACAACGTGTTTGTGATTTCGTATTGTAACACCAACTTGTTAGTTTCAGCAAAGAAATGCTTAACAACTGTGACAACAAACTCATTTTCCTTGTCAGTCAAGTATATAGGTGTGGAGGTGGATTTTGTAAGTTTTCCATACTCGGAAAACTCGGCAACTTCGGCCAATCTAATGGCGTACTCTTGTTGCTTCAAGTACTCGTTAGCATTGTCATCGCCGCCAGCGTTTTCCTTAGAAGCAGAAGGGGAGCCCAGTACACCCTTGTCCTTGCTACCAGAACCGTCGGAGTTCTTGTCCAACTGAGACAACTTCTCGTTATACTCCATGGACTTGAGTTCATCTAAAGTAAGTAGTGGCACTTCAGAAATTTGGAAGCTGGTAGTGAAGTTGGCTTCGTCATTCAAGTAGTGGGTCAATTTGCTCTCAAATGCTGCTAAATTGAACTTGGAATCGTTAACAATAAGTTTCTGTTGTTTGCTATCAATAAAACGCAATGAAAGAGATGCGCGGTCTCTGACTTCATCATCCACGTCTTTCAAAGATCTAGTCAATAAGGTTTTGACATTAGTAGCCAACGGATCATCGCACAAAGCTCCAAATTTTGCCAAGGCGATGACCGCGGAAGATCTGATTATCAGGTTCTCCAAAACTAATCTATTGTAGATGTGACGGATGTAGAATGATGGCTGCAAAGTCTTTGGACCTTCGTCACCTAATAAATGCAAGATACGCACCAAGAGCTCAGTGAATTCACAATCCTCGATGTACTCACAGAAGTTTGTCAAGATTAGTTGCTTGGCGCTGTCATCTGGCAAGAATTTGATCAAGTCGAATAATGCCTCTACAATTGCCGACTTTAACTTCAAAGATCCGTCTTCTCTCAACAAATCGGAAAGGAAGCCCACCAAGTTTTTGTGTTTAGAGGGGAACTTCAAGGCCAAGCTCTCGATTGCCTCGATGATAACAATCTTGAAGTCTTCAGTGATTTCATCCATCAACGAAGTCATCTTGGAAATCAAACGATCAACGCTGTCTGAGTTAGTTGATTCGATAGTTCCAGCACCAAAAGTCTTCAACAACGTAGTGATGGCTAACGTGGAGACTGATCTGTTTGAATCATTGATCAAGCCTTCCAATTCAAGGTTGACAACGATCACCTTCTCTGGGTGCTTCAAAGAGATCTTATTAATCAATCTTATGGCAGCGAATCTGGTGGCAGATCTGGGAACAGTCAACAATTTTTGCAAAGTCAGGATCACGATCATAAAGTCTTCGTCCCTGACCAAATTCTGCAAATTAGTCAAAGTCTTACAAGCTTCCAACTCTACCATATCTGACTTGTGATTCAAGAAGCTGTGCAAGATAGGGTACAAGTTGCCCATCAAAGAAGGGTCATCGCTTAAAACGCGGTTGATGTATCTAATGAGTTGAATTATTGACAACGAGTTCTTCAAAGACAGACCTTCGTGTAATGAGGTAATAAGTTTCATCATGGACATCTTATCGTGGCACTTCAATTGATATAATAATCCCAAAGCGTGGTATTGGTACATGTATGAGTTGGAGGGCAAGTTTGTGGTGGAAGTTCCGTAGTACTCGTGCAACTGGAATTGGTTGCTTGGGAACTGTTTGTAGGAGTTGACGGTTTCCATAGCCTCATTGGAAAAGCGCTTGACCACGTCCTTGGCTACAGGCAACAAGTTGTATGAGGAGATTAATGCCGCCGAGGAAACAAGAGGGTTTTTGTCGACGAGACAGTTACGGAATAAACGCTCGGCGGATGATACAGTCAGGCCATCCAAGACCTTAGATAAAGTTCTAACAGCATTGGGCTTGTAGATCAAGTCACCCAGCTGGATATCCTTCATGATCGAGGACGTTACCATTAAGATATCTTGAGACGTGGCAGAAAGCTCCTTGATAGCCAAATATACCAATTGACGCAAAGATGAGTCCTTGTGCTGAAACAATTTCAGTATCGAAAAGAATAAAGACGTAGACTCCTTGTCAGGGAACAGGACACCATGGTAAATCAATCGTAACAACTTGGCCAACAACAGTCTACACTTTTTCGCGTCCACAGGCAGCGCGTTGAATTGCTGCAAGCACTCCTGGTACACGGCCATTTTGTCGGGCAAGTTACCCAGACTGTACGGGTCTTGGGCCTTGTAACTTTGCGTGGACATGTTGTTGTTGGAGGTTGGAGTATCGACGTGGTGAAAAGGCGCACCTTAGAAGGTTGGAGGACCTCGGTCACGTGCAGTAAAGTGGTGGATAAGCATTAATATATTGGAGAGATGTTTGTAAAAAAAATGTAGTTTAATTTGCTTAGGGCTTTTGATGAGTTGTGCTTGTTTTTGTGTTCTGTTGTGATGGATGTCATCGATGTTTCGGACGCTTTGGATGTTCAAGAGGCAAGTTAATAATACACTCAATGTTTCCCGCCCTGAACAATGGAATTGGAAGTTGGAGATATTTTCAAAGGCTAAACAATAAATTTAAATTGGTCAAAAAAATAATGATGCGAACACGACCTTGTTCGTCTGATTGCTTTCGAATAATTAGTTGTTCGAAACTACGGGCGTGGCCCTCTTTCAAAGAAATTTCTACTAGAAGAACAAAAATAAATGATTATGATTACTATCTTCTTTATCTTTATCTTTCAGATTTTGGCAAAAGACTCACGTCCTTATAAAAATGGACGTGAACCTGAGGTTTTGATCCAAGTCAGCTAACGCATTTCATACTACTGGGCAACCCGATTGTAAGTAATTTTTTTCAATTTGCTTGCGAGCTGGTTCTATTTACTTCCTTGATTCCGTTTATTATGAAGTATGTCTGGAGACCACCCCAACTGGCATACTTTAATCAAAAGAACTATTCACCACAATGAAAGACTCTGCGGTATAATTGACCATCAAATTCTGGAGACAAAATTTTTCTAATTTTTCGAAAAAAAATACAATTGAGGATCTGATTTCTTGCTGGATAGGAACCCCTGAGTCTATTCAGGATGTCATCTGGATAAGATCTCACCCATTCTATTTTTGCAACCGCTGATGCGTTATGCATTTGAAACCGATACGACGCAAATGGCTATTTGCCTTGACCGCAATTATTGCGGCTGGCTTTCTCTTGCATCTATACAAGTATCTGGATTCAATTTTGGAGCCCTTTGAAGACCTTTCCGACAATAGCTTCCCTGCTCATGATCAGCTCGTAAGAGAGACGATCCACTACGAAAACTACAAATTTTCTTTAGCTGAGCAGGTCAAATCTGACCAAATGTCGTGGAATGACTTCGAAAACCTTTCCCAGGAACAGAAATGTTTTGATTTCTTCTCTATGCTAGACGCTGAATGGCCAGAATGGGAAGTTTCGATGCTACGAGACCTCAAACACAATAAATTAGTTGTAAACAAGAAAAAATTCTTTCAAGAATCTATTCTTTCACTCAAAGATGATATCAATTTTAAAGAACTCGCCTTTGAAGCTCAACTAGCATCCCTTACGACAAATGAGAAGCAAATCATTAATGACAAGTTTAATGACCAATTGAAAGCAACCACTGAAACAGAAAGAATCATGTCTGACACCATGACAATTATCCGTATTTTTGGGCACTGCTTTTTCGAAAATCCTAGCTATAGAGCCTCACCTAAACTATCGGCTATTTATCGACGCTATTCGAAAAAGATCCTTCCAAGCATTTCTAATAGAGTAGCTCTGGTCCAAAACGATGATGTTCTTTCAAATTACCGCGATGAATATTTTGGTTCCTCCAAAGTTTTGGAAAATGAAAGCGTATTGAGTTTTTATCACGACAAGAGCAATGGCTCAGGAATAGTGATCTCATGCGCCACTCATCATTCGCGGGAAATGGTACGACTCATACATGCACTTCGTGCTCAAGATAATAAATTGCCAATTCAGATTTTTTACCGGTCCGACCTACTGTCTTTGTCGAAAAATGCTATTCAATTTGCTGCCACAGTATCAAAAAGAAATCTACTTGGACTGGTTTTTTCGGACGTATCTTTGTTAAAAGATCTCCTTAAAGAGATTGACATGACTGTGGATGATTTGCTAAGGATGCCCTTCCCACCCCAAAAGGTTACTCTTATCAACCTTGAAAAGCCATTATCCAAATTGGGAGTCAACGACTTATCCCAATATAACAGCAAGATCGCTGCTTTATTTTTCAGCAGTTTTGAGAATGTTGTTCTTTTGGACGCCGATACGGTACCCCTTGTAAAGCCCATTGACCTTTTAGAGCTTAAAGAATACTGTGACACTGGCGCATACTTTTTCCGAGACAGATCCCTTGTAGACCAAAACCAATGGATTGAAACAAACTTCTTTTCAAAACTCATGCCACATCAGACAAGCGTGTTGGATATGGCCATGGGAATATCACCCGTGACTAGTAAGACTATGAACAACCCGTACATGCGTGGCTGGGAACACATGCAAGAGTCTGGCTTACTACTTTACAATAGAAAGCGTCATTTCAAGACCTTGATACCTTTAATATCACTATCTTTGTGGGAAGAACCTGTCAGATCCTCGGTTTGGGGAGATAAGGAACTATATTGGATAGCGATGGCTGTGTCAGGTACTGAAGACTACACTCTACATCCAATGGGGGCTGCAAGTGTCGGGATCAAAGTGGAAAATCAAAAAATGAAGCACTATATCGATTCAGTTTCCAATGAGTTATGTTCGACGCATCCAGGTCATGTTTCTACTGACGGAAAATTACTTTGGATAAACTCGGGATTCTCATATTGCAAAAAAAACGATTACGACTTTGATCTTAAAACATTTCCATTCTATATATTTGAACAAGAGTCGGATGTTGCCCGAATATATCAGACTCCATTAAAATTACGGCATGCTATAGTTCCGCCAGACCTTCCTCGTCTTCGGAGCCCGTCCACTGACCTCACCAACGAATTAAATCTTTTAGAACATGTAAAGAATAACAGATTTGATGTGGATGACTTAGAAGTGGATCAGATCTTTGAAGCTGAACCGTCTAAAGGGTGGATTCGGGATAGATCCTGTTCACACTACATGTATTGCGCATACGATATGCCACAGATGTTTGTAGGTCACGGAACAAATGCCGGACATTTGTTCACTTTTTCTGAGGAAGACGCAAAACAATATGATATCCTAGGAGCTATTTGGCTTTCAGCGAAGAGGGTCATAAAGTTACCGCAAGGTTTCGATTTGGAAACGGAAGAGCATTTCGAAGAGCACGACTATGAGCCCGCCATTCCAAATTTAAAAATTGATTCTTCTCCCTTGGTCATTGATGATGTTCAATATGATCCGTCACAAGTGCGAGAACGACCTGAAAAACTTTCAATCGACTTTCAGCTGTTGTTGGAGAAGCTCTTATCGGACGAAAAGACTTAGACATTAACAAATTCTATTATTCTGTATAATATTTATCATTCCTATTCCCTTATAAATAATCATGGCATCATTAAATTGCCGCCAGGCGGCTCGTGTAAGAATTGATCGTAGACATGTTCAATTTATCTCCAACCTGTTCAAGTGCTGAACTGAACTCTCGCAAAATCATCTTTGATTCATGCTCGGAGGAAAGTTTAATCCTTAAGAAATACAAATTGAATGTCGACACTATCGTATTGTTCACCAAGAATTTGTTAAAAATAATGTTTAACAAATCCAGTGACTTGGTAATTGCCAATAGCCGAAGAATTTTCAGTAAGCTGATGGCACCGAGCTGCTTAAGTTTAAGTACCTTACAAAGCTTGATGACAGATTCAAAACGAGATATGAGGTGGCGATGGCAAGAAACACTCACCAAAGTAGCCGCCTTCGTTAAAGTAGTTACCATTAAGTCAAAAAACTCGGATTTGTTGGCGATAAGCAGTGAGTGGTTCTCGTAAATCTCTTTCATCGTCATCACATCAGTTTTAGTCAAAATATTCAAGGCAAGAGACTCTTCAGATCTGATCTGAAAGTTGAAATCGGTAGATTCGCCTTGTAAGGTACTTAACAACTCGGAAAACTGGAAAAGGTGATCCAACTCCACAGAGCGACCTTTGAATTTGCCAAACTTGTCCGTGACAGTTTTGTGTGCACCATTGGCAATATAGTAGTTTAAGAGGCATCCAAGCAACTTATTGGACTCGAGAAGAGCTCTTCCTCTCGATGGTCCTGAGAAAAGCTTCTCAAATAGTTGCCCAGCAGCTTCAGATTGTTTTTCATTCAACAAAGCGTCTGTAATTGCGGAAATCAAGTCAGCGGCTTTGTCTTCCGCGATGTCAAGCCGAGCAATCGACTCGTGTTCAGCTACTAGGAAGTCAGTTACAACAGATGACATCCCAGAAGCGTTAAATTTGTTAAAAAATTGAGCTAACCAGCTCTGATCCTGGTTTAAAGACCAGAAATATTCGACATTACTAGCAAGGTGATTCAAGAAGTACTTGTTAGTCGTAAGAGATGCATGAGCCGAAAGAGCAGACAAAACTTTATTTGTAAGAAGTGGCGCTCTTTGCTCATCTCTCACAAGCGACTGTACCACCTTGATACTGACCTTGTCATTGTACAAACGAATGAGTTTAGCGATGTGAGCATCGGCGTTTTGTGAAGAACTCAAACGAGTTATAAGCTCCCCAATCAGGAAATATGATTCATTTTCCAAAATTTCCATTGCAAAATTTTGTGTTATAATCGCATTCCATGTCTCGTCAGTGAAACTAAAGCCCTGGCTGAAGTATGTCAAGAACGATTCAATACCAGCTTCAGCTTTTACATTGAGTTGCGAGGATAAGTCTAACTTGAAGTCAACGGCAGAAAGTGTGTCTCCAGCTTCGAAGTTGCCGTCCAATCCCAACATAGAACATGCTTGCAAAATGTCTCTTGTTAACTTGGAACCAGACTCCAATGTTTTGAACAACGAAATAAAGAAATCAGAGGCGTGGAGCTTGAGTTCTTGCAATTCGGGGCAAAGCTCTGTGTAGTGGTTGTCGGGATCTTCAAATTCGTTGATAAGACAAGCCTGATACTGGAGTATCTTCACGGTTTCAGTAGCAGATAATTGTCTGCTAAGAGACTCATTCGTTAAAAATGTAGAGATCTCCATGAGGCCGTAAGCATTGTCACTAAGTAACTTAAAGTTCTCAAAGGCATTAAAAACCATCATCAGATTTAGCAAAGTCGAGAAACTCTGGGGAGACTTAACAACAAGATAAGCCACATGCTCAGATAAAAAGCTATTCAACTCGGTGGAATCTTTGGAGTAGTGTTGCGCTTGTTGTTCAACAACAGCCCACAATAGATTGTGGTAATACTCATTGCCATGAGTGATAGCGCCGCTGCATAAATATTGATAGAGTTTCTTGGAGATGTTCCAGTCTGTGATCAAGTGGTCCTTCACCAATATCTCCTTGATCAAACGGGCAATCATTGGATGGTCTCCCAAATCAAGAGTGAGGGAAAGCAAAGAGTCTCTACAAGACACGGATTTTGATAACTTAGAGTTCTTGCAAGTACTATACTGGAAATCCTGCCTAACAACCGCATAGTTGTATAAATGCCAGATTTTCTTGTACGTAGCCACCTGCTGTTCTGCAATCTCAGCGGGATTGGCGCTTTTGACTTTCTCGTACTCCTGCTGAGAGTATAAGTGAATGAAACGATTGATCATGTTGTTGTACACGTTGGCAGAAACCTCTGGTAGGTATGCAATTTCCCTAAATTTGAGTAGCAAGTTGAAACTGGTGAATAAATCCTCCGTACGCTCAGAGCTCATGACAGCCTCCAAGTAGGAAGAAATTAAACCCGAGATCTCCGGTATCCGAGCACTCTTGCCGGAAACCATTTGGTCCTTGAAATCAATCAAGATTTGGTCAAGGAACTTGGTTGCCACAGGGATGTTACCACAACTTACAAGAGTCTCGATCATGGCTTCGTAGACTTCGAATTCGCCTAAGGCAAGTCTAGAGTTGGTTGCAAGTTGTTCTTTATAGGTTCCATACACGGAAGACACATAGCCGTATAATTGCTTCTTGTCCATTCCCAAAGTTTCTGAGTGAGTGAAGTGCTTTGCCAAAGCTATAAGATTCCGGTAAAGTTCGTAGCTGTTTGAGTTCACGTTTGAGTATGATACAATAAGCGAACAAAGTTCTGGGGTTAAAACATGTGGAAATGCCAGTAAGCATGCAAGGAGGTCAGGAAAACCCAAACTGAAGTCGAGATCACTCTTGTTTTTTATCGACATAAATAAATTTGTGCCCACTTGCACGTAGTCCATTGCCTTCTTCAGAGACATGCCGTATTTGTGAGAGGTGACATCAGAACCAGAGGAGAGCTCCAAAGTCTTGAGGGCACCATCGAAAATGCATGGGAGAATCGTGTTGTATGTCTCCGCATTTGGATGAAGTTTATTGTTACGAGAACAAGCCTCAAGAAGGTCTTGGTAGACTGTTAAGAGTGAGGTGAGCTTGGCTTCAATGCTTTCAGAGGTGCCCTCACTGTCTAAGGGTCTGAGACAAATTGACTTCAACACCAAGTTATAATTTTCAACCGATGGAAGGTCGAGGTCATTACGTTTGAGCGACTGGTAGATTGGGTAGATGGTGTTAAGCTCTGCAGGGTCTGAATGGTTGAAGAAGATGTGGTTGATCTTTGAAGTTTGGTTTGCGAAAAAGGACTCCTCAAAGTCGTCGGTTTCGTCGACTTGGTCAGACTCTGGCACAACTGCTGACTCCTCCTTGCTTACAGCCGGTTCCACCTCTTTCACAAAATCCAGTATGCGATCTAGTTGTTTATGGCGCTGGATTGGTGCGCTTGTCGAAAACGTTCGAAGCTGATACAACTGTTTAAGAGACCGTTTAGGTTTGAGAATCGCCAGAGTCGAAAGCAAGTTTCTTGTAACAGAGCGTAATGTTTGGATGTCATTAAGAATGCGTTGGTTGGCCTGAGATATAACGAACTCAGGCACAACAGGTTGTAGCGATTCGGGAGCGAAAACTACGAGGAAGCCGCCTTTCTCGGGAACTTTCGACCGCTTCTCCTCTTTTCTAAGCTCTTGGCTGAAGAGCCCGAAGTAGAGACCATAGTGTCCAGTAGGTATTCTCAGTTTCGAAGGATGAGGCTCATCTTGGTCCCAGTGGCCCACCACTTCGATACCTGAATATGATAAGACGTTATTGTGGAGGTATGGGATCAGACTTTGAAAAAAGGTCCTGCCGACCCCACACTGGTGTTTCCTCCCAAGCTTTGCCATTCCTTCAATAAGTGGAGTATTATGGAGCTGAGCTCGGGCAAACGAAGGCTAAGGTGCAAACAAAAGGAAACAAAGTAAAAACCAAAACTTGGCCGAAATGGAAATAAAGAAAAGTGATAAATAATATGTGTCTTAGAAGATGAGATGGTCCAGGTCTGGTGTGTACCTATATAACCAGTTTAGGGATCCGTCATAGAGACAGCGAAGGTTCCGAGCCAATAGAAACGGCATGGTGGACGTCTGTGTGCAAGATGAAACCATATTTTCGGATAGATTCGGGGACTGCGTTTCAGCCCCTGGACGCCGATTTGAGTCTGTACGTCTCATTTTTAGAGTGTTTTCTTCGTATTCATAAGAGATCGCTAAGTTTCAACTTTATTCTTTTTTTAAAAAATTTCGAAACGTTTTCCGCACCCAAAAATCGCCGCTGTCACTGCGATCACTATTGCCACCGTTCCTATGTCCGATCATCTATGTGCAGGGTTACAAGTACAACGGTTAGAACTTTTCAACTTTGTCGTTAGATCCGGGGTACATGCATTTCTGGCATGAGTCAAAGACTAAGATTATGGAAAAGTGTACAGAAATTACTCAACGTTTAATTGCATCAACATAATTTTTTCTCTGAAAAAAAAGTAAGAGATCATTTGAAAACTGGATTACTTATTGCTTGTGCCATTGGTTTAGAGATAATGAGTCGTTTGCAACGTTAAACACTGCTTCATATAATGTCCCTTATTTAAAAACTCTATTAACCTAGCTTTCAAGCAAAGATAGCCTAAGAACCCTTTGTAAGGTCTCCTCTTCGGAATCGTAAACGTCTTCGAACATTTCCATTTGTGCACTGGATCCAACTGGCATCTCTGGACTGCCATTCTGCAAAAGAGAACTTTTCGTCTCATTCCAACTTTTGTCTTCATCTTCACCAAATTTGTTGATCATACACGATATGTCTTCCCTCAGAAGCGCCAACGCTTTTTCTAGATCAGTGTCTTCTACGTTGATACTGCTAGCACTAAGCGCCATTGCAACTCTTAGTTCCTCTTGTTCACTGTCAAAAGTAGTCCCATTAAATTTATCCACTAGCGCCGCCGCCTGGTCACTTTTAAACTGTAGTTCATCGTACTCCTCCAACTGTGTCTTAATATGTTGCTTAATGGCTCTCTTATTGCTCAAGTCAACCGCTTGTGGCGCGTTGGGGCGCTTCAGATCAGGAAGAATATCCCCATACCGAAAGTATTGAACTACGTCACCGCTCACCACAACACCGCTGGCGCCCTTTGGCGCAAACTTAATGTACAGAATGGGCAACATTCCATTTCTAGTGAGTTTACGCGATACTTTGGCACCTTCCCTTAAATACTGACCAGAATGAGAGTCATAGAAATGGATCCAGTCGGCTAGCGCTCCGATTGCAATGACCGAAGAATTTAATGCAACCTTCGTATACATGTTGATATTCTGAGGAGTTCTATCGTCATCAAAGGGCCTGATCCTCGTTTTAAATTTGACAGGACTCGTCGCTTCTCGTAGTTCAAATATTACCACACTTCCATCTGAAAGCGTCAATGCATACAATCGTCCGTCCCCTCCCGCCACATTTAAATCTCGTTCGCTTTCATTTTCCTGAAGGGTGTGACCTATTATTCTCAACCCAATCGGAATACTACCATTCACAACAGAGTACAGGTGTGGAGTTATTTTGAAGACCTTGAAAGATGAATCGTTTCCCATGACGACATTCATGCCGCCAAAATCAACATCGCACCACTTGATCTCCAGCTGTAGATGAGGGATTTTTTGCAAGACCTCTTTGGAGACATAATCTATTACTGTTATGTGAAGTGCGGAAATAACTGTGACCCATTTTTTGAAGTCCGTGTTCACATTAATGGCCCCTTCGTGTAAATGAAATTCTGAGATGAGTTTACCATTGAGCGACAAAAATTTAATTAGTCCAGAGTTAGTAAGAGCAATTACATCCTGGCGTTCGCGGTGTCGATCACATTCAGGATTCAACTTTAAACTGATAATTGGTTCAATGGCACTGGCCAATAGTGTGATCGACAGTCGACTAGAAGCTGACGAAGTTGCTGTGATAAGATTTTTCAAGTAAATCTCTCCACTTGCCTTTCCAATGCAAAGATAATTCCAATTGACGTCGAAGGCCAGCGTATTTGAGAACAATTGGTTATCGGGTATAAACACCTGATTCTTCCCCAGTGATAATGTACATGAGGTGAAAGTCCCCAGAGTTTTCGAATATGTGAGAAGTCTATCGTGCACAAAATCGGCCTCCATGCGATCAACTAGCCCATACTCACTATTGACGAGGGTATACAGCTTCGCTACTGATTTAGCTTTTGCCCAGGTTCGCAGCTGAGCAACACGCCCAAAATATTCCAGGATCCAGTAATGAGATCCTGTCACCGAAGCGAAAGTACTGCCTGTTTGGAATCTGTTGTCGAATGCCTTGGTCCACGCTGCTTTATCCAGGACCACGTTGTTCCATTGGCGGCAAACGAGTCGTATATCCCTGAGATCGACCGGGGAAAGATTACAAAAGATATTTAGTAAAACTTCAGGAGGCAAGTCATTTATATGCACCGAATCTATCGTATGGAACTGATCATCTTTGATTGTGTTGCCATCTGTGTCTTGAATCATATACTGGGGTAAAGACGTGCTTCGGAGCTGGACTAAGTAGCAAACTCTCTCTGAGAACTTTTCTGGAGATAAAAAGTCCAAAGAACACTATGAATTTAACAATTTAAGACTCAATCTGACTTAGGCAACAGGTCAGATTAAGATATGTTCCTTTTACTGATAGTTTCTTGGTCACGTGAAATTCTATTGCATACAGGAGCTGATTATTATGTAATTAAAGCAGATATCTTGCAATATTTAGTCGTTATTTCTTGGGGCTAATTGGAAAGTCTCTGTGGAACAGTAGCTCAAAAAATGCCCTGATTTGTCCATACCATTTACTTAATAGTGTGTCCCCACACTTCTGACCCGGGGTCCTCTATGCAGTACAGTTCAACGGTATTTTTCACTTCTTTTTGCACCCCAAAGGTACTCTTTTAAGTCCACTAATATGACAGAAACGTCCGAAAATGTGGCTGGTGAAATTCGCCTCACTATCCACTTGCCAGCATGTATTGAAGCTGGAGTCGACTTCGTTGAGTCTGTCCACAATCGCCTGGACTCCCTAGCCGAAGTAAAGGAAGTTTTAGCCGGAACCTCCCAATTAAACCAGGTCACAAACTACGATCTTGAGTATGAGGGACAGAAAATTACTGAGCAATTTGACGACGTGACGTCGTTGGATGAAATATTTGCCCCAAACGTTTCTGAGGCTAATATTAGATTAATCGAGAGAGCTTACAATCTCAAATCGGTTTATGAGCATCTCAACCGATTCAGGGAGAAAATTGGCTTAAATTTTTTCGATTACGCCAACAAATCCTTGGGTGTTGGGCTTGGCTACAGTCGACTCAATTATGTAGGCTTGAAGGATATTGACACCAAAAAACCTGACTCGGAAGAAGGTGATGGTAAGAAAAAGTCCGCTGAAGAAGGTGAGAAGGCTGAGGAAGAATCATTTTCCATTTCTGAGACAGAAAGCGCTTTTCTCAAAGAGAAAATCTTGGCTGTTTCGAGTGCTTCTCATGCGTTTCTGGATGATGCTCTCTCGGTATTGAGCAAATGGGCACTTCCAATCAAATCTCTTACTGTCAACCAATGGAATCCTGTACCGCAACCTCAAAAGCTCAAAGGAGACTTGTTGTACTTAACTTTGTCCACTTTGGAAAACGAAACATTTGCCATCACTTGTCATGCCTCTGGCTTCTACGTTAATCGTCTTTCCGGCGCTGTCTTTAACCCCGCCATCAAAGTCAACGACAAAGGAGTTTCACGCAAGCATTACATCTTGTATAATTTAATTGCTTCGTTGTCTCCTAAGGTATCCTCCACTCTCGAAAGCAATAAGACCGCTTTGTACGAGGCTTCTCAATTTACTGAGTCATACCTCATTCCATCCCAGGCTTTGTGTAGATTCCCATGGGCCGTTCCCGAAAAGTCATTGCAAGAACAAACAATCCCGGACTTTTCGAGATCTCAATTCCCTATTTTCGCTTATGGCACTGATGGAGCTGACCTTGTCAAAGACTGGAATGACGAATACCAGGCAATCAAGGATTTCCCCCGTGACTCATTTTCTGAAAGATTATTGAGAGACAAGCTTCTCAACAAATACATTCAAGAGTTCAACCAAACAGCCACCGCTACCGCCATCGATATCGTAAAGGGCAACTTGACTCCTCTCAACCCAAATGAGGAAACTAAAAAGCATATCTATTTGAGAAACAACATCTTCTATAGTTTTGGTATCAATGCGACTGGCTCCCATGACTCAACAGGTGGAGATGAGGCCGCCAGATATTGTTTCGGCAAAGATTTGAGCTCTATCAAAATCCTCAACAGATTCGACTCAGATGGTGCCCGCACTCTTCTTTCGTGTGTTGTTGACTTCTTAGGAGAACGAGTCATTTGTCAAGCACCAGTCCCTGGTATCTTTAGTGAACAGTTAGACCTGAATGGAGAACCAATTGAAAAGGTCTCCTACGGATACTCCCAAGAGAAAAGTGAGATCAAACTTGATAGCGGCATGGCTAATTCTATCAAGCACATTGCTGAAACTTTCCACTTAAAGTCCCATTCTTTGGAATTGGCCTCTGGCTCTAGTACTCCTAATGGGTCCGAGTTGGTAGTGTCTAAAGATACCAAGGGAATCAAGGGTAACGATGGCAGAAACTACGTCATTGATTTATACAGAACCACTCCTATTGATATTGGATTCTTGGAGAAACACTATGAAGAAGGCTCCGAAACCTCGTACCCACATAAAGAAGCTTCAATGAGACATGAGCTTATTGAGGAATGGTTTAAAAGAAAATCTGCTGCAATTTTTAAGGCCAAAACTGAAGAGTTGGAGGAGAACGGTACATCTGAGACTCACAATGACGAAAAGCCTCAAATCGCCATCCCTTATGACGAGATTGTCTTCAATCCTGACACCTTCCTAGGTGTTAACGACTCTGAGGAAGATAAAGCGACTGTTAGAGAGATTTGCAGTCTCGTTGTCAAGCATATAATTCCCGAATGTCTTGATGATGTTTCTAGGAACAGTGTTCCAGTGGACGGAGCCCAATTGACTGAATACTTTCATAAGGCTGGTATCAACATGAGATACTTGGGCCATATTGCCTTTGAAATTGTCAAATTTATTGAAGAACACAAGGCAAGTGTTGAGAAGCAAGTGGCTGCAAACGAAGAGAGAATTGCAGCTTTGAAAAAAGAAGAAGAGCGCAAGAAGGAGGCCAAGAAAACAGAGGCTGATGAAAAGAAGGAGGAAGAAGAAGAAAATAAGGAAGAAGCAACCTCATCTGCCAAGCTCTATCCTGTTATTGCCAATTTAGAAGCTCTTCACACTTTGGTCGTTCAAGAAATGATCGTCAGAGGAATCAAGCACACCTTGAGAACCGAAGGACTGAAAGTGCCTTTGCTTTTGAAGCTGGCATTCGTATCTTACTTCCACAACTGTCTTTTAGGAACAGACGTGAATGCCTGTCCAGAAGCCATTGTCGACCCTGATTTAAAGGGTCTCTTCTCCAAAGAAGAAATTCAGTTCACTGACTTGACCTCCGAGAAGCTTAAGAAACTTATTGAGAAGGAAGTCTTTGTTCGTTTCAGATACACATTACCGAACACTTGGTTCGAAACTATGAAAAAGCCACAAGTCTTGCGCGAAGTTGCAATCAAGTTCGGAATTCAATGGAAAGCTCAAAATTACCTTTTCGACTTAGTTGAATTTGAAGCCGCTTACAAGCCGGTCGAACCTGCCCAAGAACAAGTCGCCGTTAAAGGTAAGAAGAAGAAGTCTACCAAGGCTGGTGCTGCCCCGGTTGCCCGCTCAACTACTTTTGTTCCGGATGACATCGTTGCTTTTGTTCCAGTTGTCAAGGACTCGTCATACCGGTGCGCACTTGTTGATGAAGTTTTTGAAACTGCCAAGCAACAATTTCAGCTGGGTGAAAAAGAAGTGGGTTTGAATCTTTGCTCCGAATTGGTTTCATTCTATCAGCAAATCTACGGCGCAGTTCATGCCGAGACTGCAGACTTTTATTCATCTTTGGCTCAGTTGTATGCTGATAACGGAATGATCCCTGAGGCTTGTATTATGAGCAGGAAGTCAATTATCTTGAACGAGAGAGTTAAAGGCGTTGACAGCTTTGAGACTGCTAACGCATACGTGAAGTCTTCGTTTTACGAGTCCCTTAATAAAGATCCCTACAATAGCATGTTGTTGAACTTGAAGGTGTTTGACATTTGGTCCTCGATCTACGGTGAGAACCACCCTAACAATCTCAACATATTTTCCAACTGCTCTTTGATTCTGGAATCCCTTAAGCTCACTACAGAGGCACATGGATTCTACGAGCGTGCTATAAAGACATCTCGTGAGATCAACGGCGAGCTCTCTGATATAACCGCCGTCTTGAGATTCCGTTACGGTGTATACTTCTACCATTTGTCTAAGTTTGACGAATCATTGGCTGAATTCTCATCAGCTGCTCAATCGTTGGCTAAACTTGTCGGACCTGAGGATCATCTCACGAAGGAGTGCGTTAAGTTTATGGTTGCTATTAGTAGATACATTGAGTACACCAAGCTCCAGCAGCAAGAAAAGCTGAAAGCTGTTAAAAAACCAAAAGCTGTTAATGGCCTAAAGAAGGCTGCGTCAACTAAGCCAGAAAAGAGTAAGAAGGGAAAGAAGGGAAACTCGCCAATTGCTGTGGACCCAGAGATTGCATCGAAATCTGTCGATGAGATTTTGCAATTCATCGAGGGCAACTCAAAGTCTAAAAAAGGAAAGGGCAAGCACTAAGGCAGCAACATGTAAATAAAGTCCTTACGGAAATGCATATTCTTTCCACAAAACACAATATACGCGGTAGAATTTTAATTGAATGTGTAGCAGCTTTGAAATTTCAAGTCATTCTCTATGTTTGTTGTACCTTATAACACCTGATAATCTATCCTTACTTACTATCCTTTACAATGTACTCCACAAAGACCTTTCCAACGGTCTTGTCTTTCTCCTTTATTACCGAGATCAATTCATGCTCCATGGCGCAGATCTTTGCCAAAGAAGGGCTGCCTTCAGATGCCATTTTTATGATAACGTTTGAACGAGCGCCGGCCGATAAAAGAGAGAACTCCACGACCAGTAGGTTCAAATCGTTGGATTTTGCAACATTCTCAGTTGTCTCATCTACGATCAGCTTCACATTTACATACTGTTCAGACTTTGGATTCAAGCCTTTGTCTACCAACTCATTTGATGCTGAAATTAGAGTTTTCAACCCAACATTCACAATAAGAGCAGACACAAGCAACCCGCCAATTGCATCAAGCCATGAAATTCCGAAAATAACGCCAGTTGTAACCGTGATCGCAGCCACTCCAGCGGTAAGGGAATCAACACGATGATGCCAGGCGTTAGCGGCAAGAACGGAAGAATTGGTCTTTTTCGCGATTTTCATTGTCTTTTGATACAAAAGTTCTTTTATTCCAATGGAAAAAAGTGCGAGCCAGGCTGCGTTTATGTCAGGTAGCTGACGCTCAGCAACATCCATGGAGTCGTGAGAATGAGAATGATCGGGGCTAGAATTGCTAAAATGAGAGTGGGAGTGGACTTGGAATGCTTGCAAATATTCATAAATGTTAGAAGGAAGAAACATCTCGAGGATCTGTAGTAGAGACGACCATCCGACTGTAAGGCCAGCCACAAGAAGTACACCAGAGACGAGGAACGTTCCGACAGATTCAATTTTGCCATAGCCCAAGGGAAATCTGGCAAACGTTCCTTCCTTATTTGCCACATTTACCGTTGCCAATGTTAAAAAGTCCGCAACTGTGTCGGAGACAGAATGAATGGCATCTGCCACCAATGCCTGGGAGTGGAACACAACTCCACCCAATCCCTTTGCACCGGCCATTAGAACATTCACAACAAGGCCGATCCATGTGATGCGTACCGCTGGGTTCGTAAGAAACCCCTTAGAGAGAAGATCGTTATGCTGGTGGGTGTGGGAGTGGAAGAGCGAGTGCTCGTGTGAGTGACTGCTCGAATCATGCGAGTGTAAATGGCCCAGAGAAGCCGGGTTGTCGGAGTGGATTCCCGAGGCTTTTTTGATTGTCATATCGGATTGTTTCACTATTGCCTCTGTCTCCGAGTCAGTTACGGGGTTGGTTGTTGGTTGGTCTGGAGAAGGCTTAGTACTATAAGTTCGAATTTTCAAGAAGAAACTGGTGCTTTTTCCACAATTCCTAAATAGTCTCGTCCCGGATTCGAAATTTTTACTTCTAGGCCTGTTTGGGTTTAGTGAGTTGTAGTGTGCTCCGGCAGAACTCTGATAAGACCCATATGCGAGTGTACGGAGATCTCTGAGTCTGGTACCCAATCGGTAGCAGCGATGGCATTGGGACCCAATTAGAGGATTTGAAAGAAGTAGCATGGCTGTGTGTAGTTAACAGCCAATCAAGTCTATGCAGAAATGAATGTTGGGGATTTTATGTTTTCTACGGTTGTTCGCTTTTGGCCATGTAGTTCTCATCTGACCCTTCTTGATAGGCCATGCGATAAATTGCACTGGTTAAATTATTAAATATTTGAGTTCAGGGAAAAATACTGAGATATTATGAATTGAAAAGTTTGATGTATTATTAAGTTCGTTCTTTAGGAATGCAGGGCTTTTTTCTGTTCACATTGTGTCTTAGATCTTTTCTTTTGAGAATAGACTTGCAGATTTGTTAAGCACTAGATAATAGCGGAAGTAGTTATAAACCACAGCTTTCTGTTTTGTTTTGTTTTCTGTGTTTTGAGCTTGCATGTAGGTTGAAATCCTATCTCTTTCATACTGACCGAGATATAGCAGTCGTTGCCTAGAAATCTAAGACGATCCAAAGAGCTTTGCAACAGCGTTGATCTTTAATACTGGAACCGGCTCCTCCGCTTTCTTGTCATTTGCCTCTACTGCTTCCTTTATGGGCGCCTCCTCCTTCTTTTTCTTATCTTTGACGTACGGGTTTTTCGTAGGCGCTTCCCACTCGTGTCCCCAATCTGCTCCTTTTATCTTTCGAATCTCCGCCAAAGCAATAGATTTGTCTTGAGCAAGTTTGAGCTTCTTACGCATTTCGTTGCTTGGCCTGCGCACATGCATGAAGTTGCAAAGCCCGCCTCGATTACAGGAATTTGTATCATGAGCTCTACAGTTGGCTTCGTGGAAGCTAGCAACTGGCAGAAGGTCGCAATAGACAGGCCGCCCGCCAAACCATTCCTGATTTAGAGCCATCACGGCATTGTTTGCCGCAGCCATGGAAGTAAAGCGAACATACACATTGCCACTCAAATGGAAGTTTTCATTCTCGCATACAACTATACTTTCCACCTCCCCTTGCAGAGCAACCTTGATGAAAACATCAGCGTAAAATTGATCAAAGTCTGATGCCAGTAACGGCTCTGCCTTGGGGTCGCTTTTCTTAGGATCTTCGTATAGGTTAGATAGAAGAATCGTTTTCGATTCTGTAGGCTTGACATGTCTTCTGGAGCATTTGTCTCCATGTCTGCAGGCGCCAATCTTTTGATAAAATGAGCATATGGATCTGTCGGACATTCTCTCTGCGATGAATGTACAAGTTATATGTCTAAGGTTGGCTGGACTGGACTCGATTATTTAGGTCGATGTGGAGAAAAGGGTCTTGTGATAACTATTATTGAGATAATGCTTTGGCCAGAAAACGCTTTAGATTCGGCTGTTAATATATGGTAATGGTGTGTCTGTAGCCGTGGAAAATGTGTGGTGGTAGATCAAATAAATGTGATGGCTGCAACTGATGCATCATATGATGATATGGATAGAGACGATGAGGAGGAATGACAGAATATCAGAAGGTTTGGGCTGAGTATATAAATCTTTTCAATGTGATATTTATGGAGTTTTAAATTGTTTTTTTTTTTTATATTTTGTTGAAGCTTATACAATCCTATTTCTACCACAGTTCAACAAAAAACACGCATCTCTCTATTCTCAACTCAAAAATATATATCTAGCCTTATGAGAAATAAGTACCTATCTACCCAAGACATCATTTATCAGAAACAAAAAACTTGGTCAGAGGCCTTGGATTTCATGGTCGTCTTCTCCCAGCCCAACTCCGCGGTATCCTCAATCAACTTTCTCTTCATCTCAGGAGGGCCACAGATGAACAAACGATTGTTGCTAGAAGCCTCTGGCATGTATTTTTTAATCATTTCCCTCGTGACATAGCCCTTCTGGCCCTCCCAGGAGTCGGATGGCTTAGTGACAGTGTAGTGTACGGAGAAATCTGGATACTTCTTCGAGATTTCGTCAAGTTCGTTTTTCAATAAAATATCATTTTCAGTTTCGTTTCCGTATAGCAAGGTGAGCTTCGTGCGATCCTCTGGTGTGGTGATGACCTTAGTAATTACCTGCAAGATTGGGGTGATGCCGGAGCCACCGGCGATAAGGCCAATATGGTCTGCCATGTTAGCTGTGTATTCTAATCTTCCCACAGGGCCCCGGAACTTGACAGTCTGGCCTTCTCTCAAGGAGGCAAACTCCTTGGAAACCACGCCACTTGCATAGGACTTGACTAAGATATCAAAGAACCCGGCGTCAAATTGGTTAGATATGGGCGAGTAGTATCTTATCTCATCCTTACCATCAATGGTGAAACAGCATGCAAGGTGGTGTCCCGTAGGAATATCCAAAACCTCATCATCATGGAATAACTTGAATCTGTAGATGGCTGAGTCCTTGGACACAATTGTCTTGTCAATCAACTCCAACTCAGTCCACTTCACCTGGTCAATCGATTTGCGTCTATTCCACGCCTCCATAAAATTGTAGGTGCAGATAATCGCCACAAATGCCAAAGAGTAGGGGAGGTAGTGGTAGTCGATCAAACACGTTCCAAAGATCACAAGGCCCACCGGGATATAGATCCCATGAAGAGGTTGCTTGAGCAATGCCCTCTTATCATTGACAGCTGGCATTAGGGGGAAATGGGTCTTTTTTATAGATGAAAGCCTTTGTTTGGGACAAGATGACCTTGAACTAATGGATATGATGGTCCAGGAAATTCTTCGTATACACCCGTACCTCATCGTCACTGGCAACAACTTTCTCATTTTGGACTAGATTTAGTATCGCATATCAAAAAACCAACTGCTTATTTTTCGTGTCACTATTCGTTTTACAACTTAAGGGACCTTTATTGGGTCTTAACTAATTAGGTATCAAATTCTGCCAACTATTCCAAGATTGGATGCGCATCTGAATCGGTATGAAACGATCCGGTGTGCATGTTCTTCATGGCTGCAAAATATAAGTCGCGCACCAGAAAGCGGGTTGCAAGTGGGACAAGCGAGAAGAAATTAAGAGGACAATTAATGTGTGCACAAGAAGAGATTAGAAAAATACGTCTAGTACTCTTCTTCCTCTGGGAATGAATCGGTTCCAACCTCCTCGTAATCTCTCTCTAATGCTGCCAAGTCCTCTCTGGCCTCCGTGAACTCACCTTCCTCCATACCTTCACCGACATACCAGTGCACAAACGCTCTCTTCGAGTACATCAAATCGAACTTCTTGTCGATTCTCTTCCAGGCCTCGGCGATGGCCGTAGTGTTGGACAACATACACACGGCTCTCTTGGCTGAGGCCAACTCAGATCCTTCAATGGCCGTTGGGGGCTGGTAACAGATACCGATCTTAAATCCAGTAGGACACCAGTCGACCAATTGCACGGTTTTCTTAGCCTTGATCTGTGCGACGGAGTTTTGGACATCTCTGGTGACCACGTCTCCTCTGTACAACAAACAGGTGGCCATGTATTTACCCAATCTTGGGTCACACTTCACTAATTGGTTGCCTGGCTCGAAACAGGAAGCGGTAATTTCAGACACAGAGTTGGACTCGTGGCTGGCTCTGGCCTTGGAGAACACAGGCGCGTAACTGACCAAGGGGAAGTGGATTCTTGGGTATGGCACCAAGTTGGTCTGGAACTCATTAAGATCAACATTTAGGGATCCATCGAATCTTAAAGATGCAGTAACAGAAGAGACTACTTGCGCGATCAAGCTGTTGAGGGCACCGAAGCTAGGTCTGGAGATGTCCAAATTTCTGCGGCACATGTCGTAGATAGCCTCATTGTCGACCATAAACGTACAGTCTGCGTGTTCCAAAGTGGTGTGAGTGGTCAATACAGTGTTGTATGGCTCAACAACCGATGTGGAAACCTGAGGAGCAGGGTACACAGCAAACTCTAACTTGGATTTTTTACCGTAGTCGATAGACAATTGCTCCAAAAGTAAAGAGCCCAAACCGGAACCAGTACCACCACCCAATGAGTGAGTGAATAGAAAACCTTGCAAGCCATCGCATTGGTCGGACATTCTTCTGACTCTATCCAATACATCATCCAAGATTTCTCTGCCAACAGTGTAGTGACCTCTGGCGTAGTTATTGGCGGCATCCTCTTTACCTGCAATCAATTGCTCGGGGTGAAACAAGTCCTTGTAGGCGCCGGTTCTGACCTCATCAATAACGTTTGGCTCCAAGTCTACGTACAATGCACGGGGGACATACTTGCCCGAGCCAGTCTCAGAGAAAAAGGTGGAGAAACCTTCTTCACCTCCTTTAGGTCTATCCAAACCTTCCTGCAAGTAGCCATCAGGTCTAATACCATGCTCCTGAGAGTACAACTCCCAGCAAGCGTTTCCAATTTGACATCCGGCTTGACCGACTAAAAAGTTAGTACTTATAGAGAAGAATGTTGAAATACCAAGATGATAGCGGGGTATCAGCTATGTGGCTGCATTTTTGTTGGTATAAGCGAAACTTGGGTCGAAATGTTGGCGTAAACTCCTCGATTATCTTTGTGTCGGGGCATTGCAGTTTGATCCAGCTTTTAAGGCAAGCATAACTATGGTAAATTGGAATAAATACAGACAAAAAATATTTCAAACAATACTAAATTGTCTGTGGACCCTCGTTTTCTATTGGATCATCTTTCAAGAATGCTTTTATTGTCTTTGCCTTTTTGCCCCCCTTCCCCCTGAAACGGCTGAATGAGGCGCGTCACATGCGCCAAAAAAACGGAGAAAAAGAGGAAATGCTGAGCTTCTCAAAATGGCAAGAATGGTATGACATACCGTTGATACTAATAACCTCTCTCATGGTGTGAATTTGGAGAAGCTTGAAGTTTCAGAATGTGAGTTGTTTGGAGATACATGTTTACTTAATGGTTTGTGCACGCAAGTAATTGGTGCGGGTCCCCAATGCGGTGTAAATATCAATAACGGCTTTCACGTGATACACAAAATCAACAGTGGAAGAAAGAATTAGATTTTGGATTCTTAAATTAATAGAGTTTTTTTTTTCTTTCGTGGTTTGTAACAATGCTCTTGTTAGAATTCGTGACTGAAGAGCCACATGTCTCAGACAAATACAGAAGAAACTACTGGCAAAAACTTGGAAATACCGCTAAGACAAGTGATGCTAAATTCCTTTTCTTTTATTGATTTTCTTCTTTAGCTTTCTATTGTTATTCATTAACAGCAACAATAGCAAGTCTTGTATTCGTTGCCCTATCACTCGTGTCTATATATGAAGAATACGACTTCGAAACATAGGTCTGTGGGAATTTTATAATTATATTATATGGTAAATTGAGTACATCTCCCTTTTTTGAATTAAATATGCATGGCATTAGCCACGACTTGTCATGATTCGCAGAAATAGCCGTCTATAACTCCATTTCGTCAGCTGCAAAAGGCTCGTGGTGTGATGGATCATAGTCAGAGTCTTCAATAGCCAGTTCACTATCTACAACAGCGCTGGACGTCACCGCATCTTGGCTGTATTCCTCTTCGTCATCTTCGAAGTCTACATCGAAGAAATCATCGTCGCCACCAGTGATTCTTTTGTACAAAAGCTTTACTTCCCCAATAATACCATCATAACTCACCTCAGTCGATGGCATATTCAGAAACAATATGTCACTTGAATCTGTCACGGCCATACTGGAGATATTGGCTGTTTGTTTCTTTTCCAGCAAGACATTCAGAAGATCGGGATTGATGTACGTGGTTTGGACATATCCAATCTTACAAACAATATCCAAAGTCTTCTTTGGAAGGAAATTCTGTAAAGATTCGCCCAACTTGAAAGAATTGACAAGTATAGGCGTGCCCTGATTGCTCACTGCAAAATCGTTCTCATCTAGCAAGTCGTCCAAATTGGCTTCACTTTCTCTTATAAGAGAGCTCTCCATCTTGGCAAAAGCACTCTCCAAGTCCTCCTTGGCTTTAGATGTATTTGGTTCACAGGTATGAGAGTACCAAATCAGCTCACCTTCTGGGCATACACCAGAGCCACCGTTTTGAATAACAACCTGGATACTATATTGATTGTTTGTGGGCAAAGATCCTGGTGGAAATACCACCACAGCGGAGCATTCGTTTTCAGAAATCCACTCTTTACAGTCTTTTCGGACGATGGTAACAAGTCGAGTGACGGTGAAGAGTTGAAGTTTCTCTGCCAATTCAGTATAATTCTTTGCCAAAAACTTTGGGGTCTGAGTTGGCGATACTATTATTTTCTCGTTGATTTTGATCTTCGATCCGTCATCAAACTTGGCGATTTTCTCTTGAGGATCAAAGTCTACTAGCCGTGTGTCAAGCTTGTAGGTAGCATCCGCTACAGCAGCACTGCGGCAAAAGCCTTGTGAAATCTCACCAGGCCCACCATATTTCAGCATCATGACAGGGAAGCTTCCGTAAACGTCGAAGGACACCAAGAAGCGTTTTATGCGGGCAAGCGCCTCTGGAGTCTTTGTGTCCTTGGCATAACAAAGTCCAATTGAGTAGATAAGTTCGTCTGTTTGAGGCGACTCCAAGCGGAAGTGGTCCTTCAAGAAAGTCTCTATTGGAGTCGTGGAGTTTGCACGCAAGAGCTCCTCTTTCGCCTCGTCAGTATTGTCCTGCAATACAAACTTCAAAAACTTCATTAGCGCACGCTTTGTCTGCAACAGGATCGATTGGTCAGTGAATATGTCCTCCTTGGTCGTGTTTGACAATTTAGAGCGGAAATTGTCGTTCTCAAACACATGGAAACTCGACAAGCTCTGAAACTCCAAGTACTTGTACACGCGAGACTTTACCAAGAGGGCCAAAAAGTCCAGCTGTGCGAACATCACTCTTGGACACAAATCGACACCGTAGTCCTTGCTCGTGAAAGTGTTATTGTGCTTCCCTCCAGGGATATAGATCTGCGCGTCGGAAAAATGAGCCACACGTCCAGCGTTTACCTCCATACACCATTTCTTGAGTTGGTCAATGGTGAGGGTAGAGCAAGAGTCGCCGTAGTGGTTGTTGCGGTCAATGTGAAGCACGTTGACGCCCTGCCACGCCAACGCCGCGGCCAAGATCGACTCCACGAGGCCAGTTCCCAAGATCAAAATATCACACTGGTCAATGGATAAGCTGTGGCTGTTGGGCTTTTCCAAACCGGAGAGCTGTGGGATCACAGGCGGGATGTACGAGGCACTTGGCCGACGCTCAGCCATAGACTTGCGTCTCTCTGTTCTTCTGAAAGCGGGCATCATTAAATTGGGGTAGGCGAATTCAGACCGGAATTCAATTTCTTGAAATTCAAGTCGGATATGGTTGCTTAATTTTGAATTGTTCCTTACGGGTTGTTGTTCGTAGTGGTGTGAGACTTGTCAATTAAAGAGTTTTCATTATCTGGAAGAATTTTAGTGTCTCTGGTTAATGTGCAGGTTATGTGTGTCAGACGGGAGATATGTGTTCGTGGGGTAAAAATGAGACATCCGAGTTTGGTATGCCATAGACGAGATTGTAGGTAATACCCAACAGGACAAGGATTTTCTGAATTGCAAATTTACTTTTATTTTACGGTATCGAGTAACAAGGAAAATGGCACTTTGCTGTTCATCGTTGATTTGGCGTGACTAAGTCACGTTGATACCCCATAAGAGAGGACAAGCCGCTCGTTCGGGCAAATCGAAATCTATTTTCAGAATTTTGGCAGAGGCTTCTTTTTGACTGTCTTTTGACTTTGATAATGAAGGCGTGTTCTTTCGACTGTTCTTTCGACTGTTCTTTCGACTGTTCTTTCTCATTTGGATTACACGTGACAGAGTTACTAACGATAAATTCGCTTTGTCAATGAATCTCGACCTCAACCCACCCAAAAACGACAATCGAAATGAGAATCGGGGACCCGTGTATTAAGAGCAGTTTCTTCATCTATCCCATCCCAAAAGCCATTGCATCACCTTTGACTATAGGATTCGTAATCAAAAAGCATATGTGAATGTATGCTGAGATCCTTTCTTAATTAATTACGTAGATTATCGTAACTTTTCAGTTTCTATCTTTTGCAGAAAAAGAACTGTCTCACAGATGCTGCATCTGGCATGATTTTAGAACAGGGTCTAGAGATTAGATCACATCTCCAAGGGACCTGTATGTGTACTGCCTTCGGCCAAAGCAGTCTCTGCAGAGATACTGTTGTGATGCACAAAACCTACCCAACTTACCTTCTCTAAAAATTGCTTGTACTGGCAAAATCTGCAATTCGAAAAAAAACTCTGAATGTCACATTAGACATTCATTCATTGAATCACAACTTCCAATGTTCAGGTAATAATGTCTTTCAACGTTCAGGTAATATAGTACTCTTTGCACTCAGTATGGAAGCTCCCTGCAGAAAGAGGCCTTAGTACAAGACATACCTACTTCAACTTCATCAATATGGCCATTGCTTCCCTCCTTTTGGCCTGGCAGGTCAAAGATAAGCCATGTCTCGTAATAGGCGCCGGTGAGGTTGCCTTGAGCAGAGTTGTCCATTTGGCTAGAGCAAACGCTCGCATCACGATTATCTCTGGCCCATACGTTCATCCAAAGCTAGAGGAAATGAACAAGGAGGGCAAGATTGAGAAATTGGTCCGTCGAGGATACGAACCTGAAGATATCACAATGTACGAACATCCCCTAGATTTGGGCATTGAGTCCTACAAAGAGATAAATGAGGGCCACTTTGAGAAAATCACTGAGGCTGTATTTAATCAGCATTTTGCGTGTGTATGCTGTTGCATTGACGACCCAGAGCTTTCTGCGAGAATATACTTTCAATGCAAATATCTCAGAATCCCCGTAAATATCGCCGACAAGCCACCCATGTGTGACTTCTACTTTGGTTCAATGTATACCGACGAAGCTGTGCAAATCATGATCAGTACCAATGGAAAGTCGCCTAGGCTCCTGAAAATGATAAAGGACGATATTTCAAAACAGTTTTCCGGCTTAAATTTGAGCACTGCAGTCGAAAATCTTGGAGATGTGCGTCTGAAATTGCGTGAGGCTAAGGTGCCTGGTACTGACTTGGATTCCATAGATAAGAGAATGGAATGGATTAAAGCCCTCACTGATTTTTTCACTCTTCGGCAATGGAGCACTTTGAATTTGCTACCTTCTGCAGTCACAAAGATAGTTGACACATACCCACAATTTCCACCTCGAGATTATGAAGAATTCAAGAAATTTATAGAGCAGGATTCTGATTCCCAGGAAACTGAATGTTAGACGATTTAGCATAAACTCATGTATATATCCCTATATCAATTATGTGTATTACTCTAGGGTTAATTTAAAGATCCTCATGTACAAACACCTTTGATCCACCAGCTCCCACGTATTCAGAAGCGATATGTCCATCTCCCTTTAATTGATATTGGTAGCTCATGAGACCCTCAAGGCCAACAGGTCCACGTGCGTGTATCTTGTTGGTACTAATGCCAACCTCAGTACCAAAACCATATCTAAATCCATCAGCAAACCGAGTAGAACAGTTCCAGTAAACTCCTGCAGAGTCAATTCCCTTTAAGAATACATCAGCAGTGTCCTTGTTCTCGGTGACAATGCAATCTGTATGTTTCGAGGAATGTTCGTTGATATGAGTGACTGCCGCCGAAACGTCATGAACGATAGCTACAGAAATGTCTGGAGTCAGGTACTCTTTGTCAAAAGCGTCGGGGGCAGCATCTAGAATAAATGATGGGTCGATGGAAGAGTCAATTCTTTGTTTGATCTCAGGAGTAACATGCAATTTGACATTGGCGGCAACAAGGCAAGATAAGAGTTTGCGCAATTTTTCGGGTTCGTTAGCGACTTCAGGACATATAAGAAGCTGCTCTACAGCATTACAGGCAGCAGGGTAATTGGTTTTAGAATCAACCACTACACGACAAGCCTTTTCGATGTCTGCCTCTTTGTCAATAAAGATAGAGCAAATACCATCAGCGTGTCCCAAGACTGGAATTTTTGTGTTATCTTTAATGTAGCGCACCAACAGGTTACTGCCTCTTGGGATGACTAAGTCAATGTAACGATCTTGAGCTAATAAATCGAAGACCTCCCCACGAGTCTGGATAAGTTGAATGGCAGACTGAGGAACTTTTGTGTCTGCTAGCGTGTTGTTGATGATGTCTGCGATGGCCTTGAAACTATGGTAAGATTCCTTACCGCCCTTCAAGATGGCACAATTTCCAGACTTGACAGCAAGGGCAGAGATATTTGCAATCACCTCAGGTCTACTTTCAAAGATTATGAGAAGGACGCCGAGTGGAGCGGTGACTCTGTATAAGTTTAAGCCCTCGTCAATCTTTTTGGCCAAGGTGACTCTTCCAACTGGGTCAGGCAAGTTGGCGACATCGATCACTCCCTGAACCATTGCATCGTAGGTGTCTCCTCTGGAAAGATCCAATCTTTTGACTAAAGAATAGTCTAAATCGTGTTCCTTAGCGTAATCCATGTCCTGCTTGTTTGCAGCTAATACCTCACTTCTGGCTTCTTTCAAAGCAGAAGCAATTCTTCTTAAAGCATCTGAACGATCATCATTTGTGAGTGTTTTAATGACCCCAAAAGACTTGTTTGCATCCTTTGCAATTTGTTCAGCCATGTTTTCTTTGTTAATGTGAAAGAATGATCTGAGGGAGGTAGTGAGTCACTAGTAATAGAGTGATATAGCTCAGACAGTATCGTCCGTCATCCAGACCAAAAAAGTATGGGAAGCGAAATAAAATCATGAGACAAAGAAAAAAAATGATGGCGAATAAATTTAGAGACAACAACGAAATGTTTATAATCGATGAGTGTTTCTTCTTTGGTAATTGTCCGTTCACAAGGGAGAACCTTGGCAACAACGTCCCGTAAAGTCGAAAGGTTTAATTAGGGAAAGAAAAAATCCCTGTGATTTAAAATCTTTAGGCGCTTTTCCTCAGGGATCACTTTTATAGTGTAGCAATACTCACCTTTATCTGCATTATCGGATAGAACAGACGAATAACAAAAAAAAACAACAGCCGCACCCATTTCCTAAAATACCTTGTGTGTCTTTTCCTTTCAGGCCGTTTTCTTCTCTTCCATCGCTAGTTCGCTTTTAGCTTAATTCCTCTAGCGACATTCCAACTGTATCGATGATCTGTGACAAACAAAGGTAGCTCGTCTATTCACTTATCCTTTTTTAAAGACTTGAATATTTTCGAAACTATTTTTGTAAACACAGTTCTAGGAATCTTATTATCCATCGTTTGTATGTGGGATCAAGTCACCAAGGACATGTCAAAATCGCGTGGCTTAAAATAGACCAAGGAAAAAAAATTATCCTAAGACATTACAGTGATGCCTCTGATAATTTCAACTAAAAAGGTCATTTGAAATTATTCAGCCTTCATCTCATTTTTCCGAGATTTCAAATTTTCGCCAACTGTCACCCTCTCTAAGTTGTACTCAGCCTGCCTAACCTGTCTCAAGTTCCTCCTGTCTCGACTGAGGCATACAATACACGCTTCGTGAAACACATACACCCAAGATCTAAACAATATATAAGCAAACATGTCCCGGGATCGAAGAGATCCCTTCGCGGATAGAAATAATCTCATTGACCTAAATGAGGCACCGGGTGAGAGCTATCCAACCATAAGCGACCCGTATACCTTGGAATCTAACTCTCGGACCCAAATCTCTGCCAATCCATTCGATGACTATTTGGTCTTTTCAGACGATGAAGAAGGTTATCAAGGTCGCTCGTATCCATCATATCCACAAACGACAGCTCCACGTCCGACGTTGGGCTCCCAGAATATTCCTGAGCCAGCTAAGAAGACTGGCCTATTCTCCAGGTTTCAATCCAACAAGACATCTGCTGCAGGAGGGCTGTACATGGGTATGGAAAATCCAGACACATTGCAAGATCAGGAACCCCGAAAGGAGTTTGACATCCGGGCAAAGCTACTGGGGTTATTCGGAAATAAGAACAAGAGCGCGCAAAACGTTGGTCCAAGACAAATCTACATTCTCAATGATGCTCAAAATGCCGCTTTCGGCTACTTCGGAAATCACATATCCACAACGAAGTATAATGCCGTTACATTTTTGCCAAAGTTCCTATTCGAGCAGTTTAGTAAATACGCCAACCTATTCTTCCTCTTCACTTCCATTATTCAACAAGTCCCAGGCGTCTCCCCAACGAACAGGTTTACAACTATTGGTACATTACTCATTGTCTTGCTTGTGTCTGCAGTAAAAGAGGTCATGGAGGATTTGAAGCGCGCCAACGCAGACAAAGAGTTAAACAACACTAAAGTCATGGTTCTAGATGCCAATACTGGAGATTATGTTCTCAAAAAGTGGATCAGCGTTGTTGTAGGAGACATTGTGAAAGTCAATAATGAGGAGTCTTTCCCTGCAGACTTGTTAATTCTCAGTTCCTCAGAACCTGAAGGTTTATGTTACATTGAAACCGCAAACCTTGACGGTGAAACAAATTTGAAAATCAAGCAAGCAAAGGAAGAGACGGCGCCTTTGGTCAGCCCTGCTTCCTTAGTGAATGAATTATCTCAAGCTGAGATCCTTAGTGAACAACCTAATTCCTCGTTGTACACTTACGAAGGCACCCTTACAAATCTCAGATCCCATAACAAGCTTCCGTTCTCTCCACAGCAACTCCTTTTGAGAGGTGCCACCCTTAGAAATACGCAATGGATCAATGGAGTTGTTGTTTTTACTGGCCATGAAACCAAGCTAATGCGTAATGCCACAGCCGCCCCGATCAAGAGAACTGACGTTGAAAGAATCATTAACCTTCAGATTATTGCTTTATTCTCTATTCTAATAACTCTCTCCCTTGTCTCTACAATAGGAAACATAGCTATGAGTAAAGCTCAAGAAAATTCCTTATCCTACTTGTATTTAGAAGGGGCCAACCTTGCAAAGGTGTTTTTCAAAGATATTCTAACATTCTGGATTCTATTTTCCAACTTGGTCCCAATCTCCCTTTTTGTCACTGTAGAAATCATCAAATACTACCAGGCGTACATGATAGGCAGTGATTTGGACATTTATCACGCGGAGACTGATACACCGACGGGTGTTAGAACTTCATCACTTGTGGAAGAATTAGGACAAATCGATTACATTTTTTCTGATAAGACTGGAACTCTTACCAGAAACGTTATGGAGTTTAAGAGTTGCACTATTGGTGGCAAATGTTATATTGAAGAAATTCCAGAAGACGGACATGCTCAAATGATCGACGGAATTGAAATGGGTTTCTATAGCTTTGACGAAATGCAGAGTCATTTACGTGAAACCTCTACTCAACAATCGGCGATTATCAATGAGTTTTTCGTGTTGTTGAGTACATGTCACACCGTTATACCTGAAGTCAATGAAAAAGACAATCTGATCAAGTACCAAGCTGCTTCTCCTGATGAAGGTGCTTTAGTTCAAGGTGCTGCCAACAGTGGCTATGAATTTACAATACGTCGACCTAAGGGAGTAACTATTCACACTAGTCACACCGGTGTTAGCTCGGAATATGAGTTGCTTAATATTTGCGAGTTCAATTCCACGAGAAAAAGAATGTCCGCCATCTTCAGATGCCCTGATGGTGTTATTCGATTGTTTTGTAAAGGAGCCGACACTGTAATTCTTGAACGCCTTTCAAAACAAGAACCTCAGCCCTTTGTAGAGGCCACCATCAGACATTTGGAAGAATTTGCCTCGGAAGGTTTGCGTACGTTGTGTATCGCGTCTAGGATTGTTCCCGATGACGAATACGAATCCTGGGCGCAACAATACTACGAAGCTTCCACTGCTCTCGAGAATCGTAGTGACAAGCTCGATGAAGTTGCCGAATTGATTGAGCATGGTTTGTTCTTGCTTGGTGCCACTGCTATCGAAGATAAACTACAGGATGGAGTACCTGAAACCATTCACACTTTACAAAACGCTGGAATTAAGATATGGGTCCTCACTGGTGATAGGCAGGAAACTGCAATCAACATTGGAATGTCATGCAAGCTTCTTAGTGAAGACATGAATCTTTTAATCATTAATGAAGAAACAAAGGCGGATACGAAACGAAACCTTGAGGAAAAGCTCTCGGCCATTCTTGAGCATCAAATTGAAATGAATGAGACAGCTTTGGATTCTTCTTTGGCTCTCATTATTGACGGACACTCCCTTGGCTTCGCATTAGAGCCAGAGTTGGAGGACACTTTTATTGCTTTAGCCACAAGGTGTAAGGCGGTCATTTGCTGTCGTGTTTCTCCGCTACAAAAGGCCTTGGTCGTTAAAATGGTCAAGAGGAAGAAGAATAGATCTTTGTTGTTGGCTATTGGAGACGGTGCCAATGATGTTTCTATGATTCAAGCAGCACATGTCGGAGTAGGTATCAGTGGCATGGAAGGTATGCAAGCTGCTCGAAGTGCTGATATTTCGATTGGTCAATTCAAGTACTTGAAGAAATTATTGCTTGTCCATGGGTCCTGGTCGTATCAGCGTATCTCCAACGCCATCTTGTACTCTTTCTACAAGAATATTTGCTTGTATATGACTCAGTTTTGGTACGTCTTCACAAATGGTTTCTCCGGCCAATCATTGATGGAATCATGGACGTTGACTTTCTATAATGTTATCTTCACGGTCTTCCCTCCTTTCATTATGGGTGTTTTTGACCAATTCGTCAGTGCAAGGCTTCTTGATCGTTATCCACAGCTTTATCAGCTTGGACAAAAAAGAAAATTTTTCAATGTAACCATATTTTGGGGCTGGATTATAAATGGCTTTTATCATTCTGCCATTATCTTCACTTGTATGAACATGATCTATAGGTTTGCGAATTATCTCCCCCATGGTCAAGTTGCCAACAATTGGGCATGGGGAACCATGCTCTATACCACCGCAACGCTTACTGCCCTTGGTAAGGCCTCATTGGTGGTAACTTTGTGGACCAAATTTACCGTGATATTCATACCAGGATCTTTCATTATTTGGCTAGTTTGGTTTCCAGCGTATGCAACTATTGCTCCTTTGATCAATGTTTCCAAGGAGTACCAAGGTGTTTTGGCGCATACTTATCCCAGTTTGACATTTTGGGCCACTATATTCGGTGTGGCTATTCTTTGTTTGATCAGAGATTTTGCATGGAAATTTTACAAAAGAATCCACAACCCCGAAAGTTATCATTACGTGCAAGAGATTCAAAAATTTAACATTCAGGATTACAGACCTAGAATGGAACAATTTGAAAAGGCAATCAGAAAGGTAAGACAAGTCCAAAGAATCAAGAAGCAAAGAGGTTTTGCTTTCTCTCAAGTTGATGATCAGAATTTGGAAAAGATCGTGAGATTGTATGATACAACAAAAAAGAGAGGAGCCTATGGAGAGTTGAGCGAAAGTCATCAATAATTTTCGGGCTCAAATACATTTAAAATGATGACTATGTATGCAAATGTGCTCAAATCGCAACTAATTGAATAAAATGTGGAATCATAACCAAATTCTTGTTCTTTTGTAATCTCACAATTTTTTAAGTGATCTTTGTTTCTTCAGATAATTTAGCTTGAGTCACAATGCACCCATAAACACAACGGTAAATGCGTCACAGAGACAGCATAATCAAAAAGAATTCTATTTGCAAAATTATTTTCCTGTGAATTGGAACTCTGTTCTTACAATCCAGATTTGTGTGCCCCTTTTTTTTAATCGACAGTGACATCATATTTTCCCTTCTTGAAAGATCGGGGCCTCTTCATACAAGTCTACATAGATCATCTCCTGGTTCTGCTAAGTAAATCGAGCACTATGTCTGAAAGCAAACCAGAGGGAGTTAAAGCTGAAAGCTCTGAGAAACCGGCTGTTGCTGAGGTTTCGACCCCTGCTCAGCTTTCTAATAAGGAGCTTAAGGAGCTTAAGAAGAAGGAAAAGGCAGCTAAAAGAGCAGCGCAAAAGGAGGCCGCCGGCATCACCCCTGAACAACAGCAGCAAATGGCACAAGTCAAAATCGATAAGAAAAAGCAGCAGGCTACCAACACAAACCTCAAAAAGCAATTGAGTCAGGCCGTTTACAAGGACGAAGAGAAGAAGATTCCTGCTCTTTTCAGCCACCTCGAAACCAGAGAACAAAGAAATGCGTCCTCGCCGACTGTGTCACATATCGTCCATCCAGAAATCCTCACCCTTAGCTTACAATTTGCCAGTCACAAGATTTTGGGCAGTACTGCTCGTTTACGTGCCGTTTTACAAGTCTTTAAAGTAGTCATTAGAGATTACAAAACCCCAAAAAATACAACTTTGTCAAGACACTTGACGGGACACCTCTCTCATCAAATTGAGTACCTTAAGAGCTCTAGACCATTGTCGATCTCCATGGGTAATGCAATCCGTTGGCTCAAACAGGAGATCTCTCATATTTCTATAGACACGCCTGAAGAAGAAGCCAAGAGTCGATTGATCTCCAGCATAGGAGACTTCATAAGAGAAAAAATTGAACTTTCCGACCAACTCATTATAGAGAACTCTTCTCATCACATTACTGAAGGTTGTACGGTTCTTACCTTTGGCCATTCGGAGGTGCTCTTAAAGCTTTTTCAGCACTGCGTTGTTGAGCAGAAAAAAACCTTCAATTTGGTTGTTGTGGACTCTCATCCTTTATTTGAAGGAAAGAAACTCCTTACAACTTTGTTCAACACGAAACTACCCGTCAGATCCGACGAGAACGAAACGGCATCCATAAGCAGCAGAGCTAGCTTATGTAACTCATCGATCACTCGTGATAAACTCAAAATTAGTTACGTGCTAATGAATCTGTTATCTTCGACAGTATTGGAGGATGTGGACGTTGCCTTCTTAGGTGCTCATGCTATGCTTTCTAATGGACATCTATATTCCAGAGTCGGAACCGCTATGGTGGCCATGATGTGTCATCGTAGAAACATCCCAGTTTTAACGTGTTGTGAATCTATTAAGTTTTCTGATCGAGTGCAACTTGACCTGGTCACCACAAATGAGTTGGCCGATCCTGAAGATTTAATTAAAAATCTCAACTCTAAGCAACCTCCACTGAGAAAGTCCTTGGCCTTGGAGCAATTTATGAAACACAAGGAAGACCCTAAGAAGAAGGAACAGCCAAAGAAATCTTCCTCCACAGAATGCAAAGAAAAGTTTGCAGATAACTATAGTATTCTTCAGGACTGGAAGTCGGTTCCGCAGCTCAACATTTTGAACATTATGTATGATTTGACCCCACCTATGTACATCAATAAGGTCGTTACCGAGTTGGGGTCACTTCCTCCTTCGTCTGTTCCTGTGATATTGAGAGAATACAAAAGCTTTTAATTTATAGATAAATAGAAGATAATGAAGCTTATAGTTCTAATTTTGGCTTTCATGAAATATAAATATCTGCTTGAAGATAAGTTATCTCGGGTGTGTAGTCGGGCGGCGCCCAATGTATAAGTAGCCAAAAAGTTCATGCACTAGAAGAGCATAGTTCTCTTCGGGTGTGATTCTTCTCATAAATTACAATCGGAATTTCTTTTTGTGTGACCACACGCCGCACTGCTATCACGGATGCTTTCAACAGTGCTGAGTATGACTCAACCACACTACGTTTTTGATTTAAAGATCTTAAGAAGAAAGCCAAAGAAGAAGCTTAACTCAAATGAACTTAATGAGAACATCACTGACAAAAGATGTTGTCTCTCGATCGATTATCTATGACCGCGTCCGAAGGTATCAACACTTCCCAAAGAAAGTGGCTTTCTTGTGACTAATTTTCACCGTGCTTAATTATAAGCCGGTCTTAATTAAAGCTTCAACTCAAGTTTTGGTACTTTATGGCTAGTGAAATTGATTTACGAGCACCTCTCAGGGATGTAATACTTTTCTTTGTATCCTAAAACAAAGAGCTCTCTGGACTGAGTTGAAAGCTTTGACTAAATGAGCCTTAAGTGAAAAGGTTTTTTTTAAAGCCACAAGCGCCGGCCTATTTATCAAATGATCTCACAAAATGATGTAGTTTTAGATTAGAACAGCTTCTCAAAAGATTAAAAAGATTATTACGAAAGATCACACCAATACTGAAAGTGGGCCAGGAAACATTGGCCACCAAAAGGTTTAAATGACAAAAGAAGAGTAGAATCTCAAGAAAATAGTTCTTGAGGGGATAATTATCCCGCGATTGAATTCTTTGTTTTGAGAAAATATTTTTGTTTTCATCAAAATGCTATTTGTTTTGTTTGTATTAACAGTGGTTTCGCCACCCCACATAGACTATAAGAACTCCGATTTCTCCTCAAGTCTAGAAGGCCATTCCCTTTCCTAGCATCAGATCATCACAATTGATAGATATTTGATATCCCGAGGTTATTTTATAACTCAATGGCGATTTCGGAGCTAGAATTAGTCAATAATGTTGACCTTCGCTTAGCATTGACTGAGTCGGAGGCACAATTGGAGATGTCATTAAATCAACTTCTACCCCCACTTCTTCTTAAACTCTCCAGTAATGATCCTCAAGTTCGACAAGCTGTATTCAAGGTGATCCAAAATATCTTCCCCAGAATTACCGCTGCCCCCAATTTGCAGCTTCCAGTCAAGGCACTTTTGCATCAAAGCCAGGTACCAAATGTTGCCTTGGGGTTAGATAGTGGTGCCGTGAGACTATACTCTTTGCTCTTTTTATCTAAAGGAGTTGAGCGACTATCTCCTGAAGCTCAATGTAAATTGGTTCCTGAAGTAATTTGTGGAATCAGTAGCCTTCCTGTTGCTTCGGCGGCAAGAATGTTCAGCGTTTTAGTCAAGTTATTGGAACATTGGAAAGCACCCTCTAGGGATTCTGCTGAGTATGACAAAATGGCGAGTACCTTAGGTTTTGATAAAAACCCTAATGACGAAAAGTTTCTTGCTGATAAAATTGGCAAGTTTCTTCTACTAATTTCAAATCCAACCCCTGCACCTATATCCTCTCCGGGAATGAGCATAAGCGATTCAGCTTTTTTCACTAAAGATTCAGGTATTTCATACTCTGATTCTTCTATTTTGAACGCTCACAAAACACGGTTGTTAGAGTTTATCAAAGCTGGCTTCTCTGATAAAAATTTAATTTTCCCCCTTCTCATTGCGTCTGTTGATTCTTTGTCTACGATTGCGGATGCTGCTGAAACAAGGTTTCGCAAGCTAACGCTCGATGTACACGACCGATCTCTTATTATTGCTTTGACAGGACTCTTCTTAGGAACAAATGCACCTCCAGCTAAGCCAGCCCTTCAGGAAAAGATATTAGTTTATCTTCTCAAAGTTCTGCCTGAAAATTTAACATTCAAGGCCACTGAAATTGCGGAAGTCGGATTGAACTCGGAGTATAGTAGACTCAGGCAAACCACTGTAGCATTCATAAAGAAGACTTCTAAGAGCCTATTTAATTCCAAAGATGAGCAGGAATTGCATTGCAGCCGAGTAGCTTCAAAATTAAAACTGAATATTTTTGCTGACGGTTGGCCCCAACTCGATTCCGCTAAAGTGTCGGACTTCCACAAATCAATGAAACAAAGAGAACTTCAGTATGAGACTTTAGGTGATTTGCTTGGAAATTCTGTTGTATTTCTTGAAAATAACATCGACTATGTTCACTTCTTGTTCGAATCGCTTGAATTTGAGGCGCCTGAGCTTCGATCTGTTCTACAAACTGTACTATCGAGGTTAACGGTCTGCCTCTCCAAGCTTTCAATGGAATTCAAAGAGGCTATTCGACCCATGCTTCGTTCTATAATCTTGAAGACTGACACAAATTCTGTATGTAAATTACTAGCTTTGAAGTATGTCAATATGGCATTTGAATTCAAAGACGTCGATGCGCGATTCTTATGCATTTTAGGTGCAACTCTGAGTCCAAACTCAGAGATTATCGAGGAGGCAAACCGCGGATTGGACCCTTATCAGTTTTCAATGATTCAGAACAACTTTACCGACTATTCATCAACCTCCTCTTTAAATCATGATTGTCAAGTCAACATGCCATCATTTGATGATTTTATCATCAAACTTAAAAGCGAACTCGCAAACGCACAAGGGCTGACCTTATGTGTCATCAATAGCAGTCTTGATGAAGCGATCTTGTTTGCATTTCGAGTTTTAATCATACAAGCTGTGGATTCGCATACGACGATCATTGCGCAAGACGAGCACTGGAAAACTCGCTTATCTGAAGCTGTGGAGTCTGATGAAAAGGTTCGTTCTCTTGTCGCTGCAGAAATCGCCCGCTTATCCCAAATCGATTTCCAAATGCAAAATGACAATGCCCCTAAAAATCAATTGCAAAGTCTAGTTGAACTTTCTTTTACGAGTTTACATCGCGAATTTTTTGAAGGGCAAAACATTGCACCTAACCCTGTGTTGACATCAGTGTTTTACACGTTGTTAAAATTTTCACCTGATTGCATTATCGCAAGTTTAGTAGGTCATTTACCGCAAATTCTAGATGTTCTCGTTGCCTGCTTAAAATTTGAGGACTCTACAAAAAGGCTTGCCAAATGTTTCGGAATTATTGGCACACATCAAGGAGTTTCTCTTACATACATTATAGATGTGGGATCCGCCTTAAAGCGGACTGGGGGTTCATTAAGTCAAACTGAGATTTATTTATATACCATATCAGTAATGCTTTCTCGTTTGGCACACAGAAATCGTTTAAGCGACTTAGACTACCAGGCAGTCTTTACATTTTTGAAGGAAGTTGAACAGTCGTTAAAAACTCCTCAATTGTATGATGCGGGTCTTGACTGTATTTCAGAGTTATCTATATATGGTGTTATTGGACCAAGTATCTGTAAGTCTACAGATCTCCTTGCTTTAGTGTCTACATTCTATGAATTGATTCAACCTCGCGCTAAGGCTTGTCACGAACCATCTCTTCTTGCGTTGAGCAAACTCGTTTTATCCAGGGACGAAATTTATGATGCTGGACCTGAGTTATTACCTGTGGAAACTTTGGTTTTTGAAACGCATTCAGCCAAAAATATAGAGTTTGCTTTCGTTGGCGGTGAATGCCTTCTGATTTTCGCTGGAGGCTGGCAGTCCAAGTACTTGCATCAGAACTTAGACATACAAGGTGAGCAATTGAAGTTAGTGCCATTGGAGTCCAGAAGATTTCCAATTATATTAGCTGAAGTTCTCAGGTCAACCCGTGTCGCTAAGCCTTCGTTAAGAAGAGCCAGTTGTATTTGGCTTTTGGCACTAGTGCAACATCTTCAGCATACTCCTTCAATCAAGAAAAAGGCTGCTGAAATTCATGCCGCTTTTATGAGCTTTTTGGCTGATAGAGAGGAAATTATTCAAGAATGCGCTTCACGTGGATTAGGTATCACTTATGACTTGGGTGACGTTGAATTGAAAGAAACTTTAGTCAAGGGCTTAGTCAAGTCATTCACTGAGACAAACTCGTCTACATCAATTCCTTCAGGCTCTGTTGATGGGGAAACACAATTGTTTGACAATAATGTAATGCGAACTCACGACGGCTCTGTTTCCACATATAAGGATGTCTTGAATCTTGCATCCGATGTAGGAGATCCTAGTTTGGTATACAAGTTTATGTCTTTGGCCAAAGCAAACGCTTCTTGGACAACTCGTCGAGGAGTAGCTTTTGGTTTGGGTAAAGTTTTGTCAAAATCAAGTTTGGACACATTACTTGCCCATGATCCTAAGCTCATTCTGAGATTAGTCCCCAAGTTGTATCGTTATAGATTCGATCCAAACAAGTTAGTTTCGCAATCCATGAATGAGATTTGGAACGTTTTATTTCCGGATTCTACGCGAGTCATCAAAGCCAATTTCAACAACATTTTATCAGAAGTACTTAATGGAATGGGTAACAGAGAATGGAGAGTTCGTCAAGCTAGTATTCTAGCTCTTGAAAGCTTTTTGCAATCTCAGCCTTATGATAGCTATGAAGATAACCTTGAAGACATTTGGAGTATGACCTTCAGATGTATGGATGATATCAAAGATACTGTTCGCAAAGAAGGGCAGACTTTAGCAAAGACTTTGGCTCGTATGCTTATTAGGTCTGTGGATGTAAAATCTGGGAATGCATCAGTAGCTAAAGCTACCAAGACCATTACTGAGGTAATCCCTTTTTTTTTGGGGAACAAGGGACTCCTTAGCGATGCAGATGAAGTCAAAAATTTCGCCTTAGAAACTGTTTTAAAGCTTTGCGATAATGGAGGTGACTCCATAAAACCATTCATTCCAAAGTTGATCGCAATATTCGTTGAGTTAATGTCATCTTTGGAGCCAGAGCTTGTTAATTATTTGGTCCTAAATGCAGAGAAGTACAATTTGACAGGAAATGAGGTTGATATGAAGCGAATCCAAAATCTAAGCGCATCTCCACTCCTTGAAGCTATTGATAAACTTATTGGTCATATTGACGAGGACTCGATAGGTGAGCTCGTGTCTAGGCTTACAGTTACCATAAGGAAATCTGTTGGTTTACCTTCCAAGACTTGTGGGAGTCGTGTCGTGGCCCTACTTGTAACTAAGATGCCTAGTCTATCAAAGCCATACGCCGATGTCTTATTGAAAACCTGCATTATCAATCTTAGGGACAGAAATCTAGCCATTTCTACTTCCTATGCCATGTCTGCAGGCTACACTTGTAGATTAGCTTCTGTGGATTCTGTCGTAGCATATAGTATGGAACTCTCGCAGCTCTATTTCTCAAACAAGGATACGAAATCCCGTCTCATTGCAGCGCAAGGCTTGAGTTCGGTAAGTAAATTCTCTGGATTCGACAAGTTTGACACGGTTTCTTCAGCTTTTCTTCCACTAGCATTTATTGGCAAGCATGACCCCGACTCTGAGGTATCGGCCCTATTTGACGCAGAGTGGGTTGAACATGGCAGCGGGAGCAGCGCCATTATACTATATTTCCAGGAAATTCACTTGTTGTGTAAGGAGCAGATCAAAGGCAACGACTATATGATTCGCCGGATCATTGCCAATTCGCTTCTTGAGATGACTTCTTCGATGGACAATCTTCCTGATAAACATACACAACAATTCTTACAGCTCCTTTTGTATGGATGTAAGGAAAAATCCTGGGTCGGGAAAGAGTTGGTTTTTGATGCATTGGTCAACTTTTCAGTAAAAAAAGCTGCTGTTTTGCGAGGCGACAAAGCTTTGTTTCAAGAAGTCTTGACAACAGTAAGAGTGGAAGTTAATAGAAGGAACAAAGCCTACCAATTCCATGCGGTTCAAAGTGAGGGAAAGTTTATTCACTCGTTTTATGACGTACTGGAATCTATTTCTCAGTACATTGAAACAATGAGTCAAGTCTTGAATGATGATTATCTTGAAGAGATCGATTTAATTGACGAAGGCCGCAAGACAGAGAAGTCTCTTAAATCTCAGTTTGCTGTAAAAACGGAAGAAGTTTATTTGAGTTTAATAAGGAATATCGGTGATTCCATATCTTCTGAGGTGTACAACAAAGAGTTGTTCGAGTTTTTGTTGAAGTCCATGAAAGCTTTTCTTAAAAGTGGTCATGAATATTCTTGGAGAACTGTTGTCGCTTTTAACGAAATCATTAGATCGTTGCTTGAGCCCTTACTCGAATTAGATATAAGCAGCGACGTCCTTGATGTGGTCAAAGATCTTTGCGATGTATTATTTGGTTTAGGGGATGAGTTTAAATTAGAGAGAAACCTTACGCTCCTTGCTCGAAATGCTGGGTTGGCCATGAAGATTTTTCATAAACACAACGGAGTGGACTATCGCGAAGCGATTCGAAAACACTTATTGAGCTTAGCTGGAGATAAGCAATCCAGTATCGTTTTGGCGGAAATTGAGAAGGCGCTTAATCAATTTAATAGCTGAATATAATTTTACGATCCTACAAGGGTTCAAATTAAAAACTTGATTTAATTCTACAAAAAAAAAATTAGAAACCACCTCTCAATCTAAGGACCAAGTGAAGAGTGGATTCTTTTTGAATGTTGTAGTCGGAAAGGGTTCTGCCATCTTCCAATTGCTTACCAGCAAAGATCAATCTCTGTTGGTCTGGAGGAATACCCTCCTTGTCTTGAATCTTAGCCTTGACATTGTCAATGGTGTCCGAGGACTCAACCTCAAGAGTGATGGTCTTA